>MU394060.1:63612-234749 GCA_022578605.1 Camillea tinctor | reverse complement strand
TGCATATCACAAATGCCCGAAACCCAAAGTCAACACACCACAACCAATCGAACTCATTTTTTGGGTTATTTTACCAGCCCATGGGTGCGGGCCCCCCCCCCCCCCCCCCCCCTGTGCCTATCCCCCAAAGCCTGTTGGTCCTTCGATTTGGGCACGCACGATCATCATATATATACCCGATAGCCTTATCGGGTTCAAACCGCGGTACCCTTACAACCTCCAGGCTAGCCAGTTGAGAGAAGATTTGAGAGTGGAAACGTGGGAAACCGGCACAGAACTTGGCAAGTCGTGAGACCGCTCACGCCTCCTTACTTGGACGCACACGCCAACACCTATCACACTAATACTTGTAACGGGAACCTGCCTTGCCTGCCAACGTCCCAGACAGCCTTAGGTTGACAACTAGGAAACTGGGGGGGGGGAGGGAGGGTCCAACTGACAGCCAACGTCCGTGCTAACTCGTGGGGGTTCAAAGTAATCAAATGCGTCAGACACGCTCAATATTGACTTGAGGTACGATTAAAGTACCTGTGTACCAATCCCTCAGGCTTTTCCGTAAAGTATCATCTATTGGTAGAATACTTCTCTTCAAAGCCATGGTAATCTGACACTTGATGGTCATGCTTCTAACCACCAGGCCCTGGCTAGTGGCACGGACGAATCAATATCTTTGCGATGGGTCTTATATCTATTACATCTCAACAGCCCTACCAAGCCAGCAAACGTGCGTGCTGTCAAAGTCACATGCTGTATGCGGCTCTTGATTACCATATATGCATACCTAAAACAATAGCGGTTGATCACAAGCTGCATAAACAGCTAAAGATCTTGTCCATCAACGCCGAGAGCTATACGGGATGAGAGGCTTTTTGGGTGAGCGCTAGTACTCCCGCTATGTACCTAGCCCTTTGGGGGTGTTCGGCAACATTCAGCAGGCTTATGCTTAGGTCTGTGTTACCCTGGCAGAAAAGCTGCTTCACACAGCAATTGTTTTTGCTGGCTATGCCACTAACTTAAATTGTTTATTTAAACATTTAACTTTTAACACTATTTTTAACATTACTTTTAACTTTACGATTGCTGACTTTTTTACGTTATTAAAGCCTGTGCTTATTAATGAATTTTACGATATAGCTTTAGTGTTTTGGCGTATATATAGCTTAATTTTGCATATAAACTTATATATAAACTAGTTAATTAAATTAATTAATAAGTAACCTTTTTAACTATTATAATTATTACTTTATTGCAAATATTTTGTTAATTTGCAATACTTATTTTTTATTATAAAAGTTGTTTAAAATTTATAAATCTTTTTTAGTAATTAAATGCTAACGTAGCTACTTAGCTAATTATTTAGCAAATTACTTACGTAGCTATTTAATTAAGCTTTTGCTTTTTTTTGCTTATAACCATTTAAAAGTTAAACTTTTGTTTTTAAGACTGCATTATTAAAAAATGTTAAAAAGCAAATTAATAATAAGCTTTTAATTACGTTTAAAAAGTTAAAAAAAAAAGCATTTATTAATATTAAAAATATGTTAATATATTATTTTAAGATTAATATTAACTAAAAACGAGTTAAAAATAAATATAATTATATTAAAAAATAGCATAAGTTTAATGTGTTTTATTAGCTATTAATAGCTTTAATTAAAAAAAAAAAAAAAAAAACTATTTTTAAAAACTTTAATATTATTAATACTTATATAGTAAGCTATTTAAAAGTTAATAGGTTTAAAAATAAATATATTAAAAATTAAGACTTTTATAAGGAGATTTAAAGGAGTAATTTTTAAGTTACGGGCTTTAATGCTTAAAGTTTTTATTTTAAAAAGCTTACTACTATTTTTATGTTTACTTTAAAAAAATTAAATAAATTAAATTTATTTAATAATAAATTTTTTAATGTAAAAAAGCTTTTTGCGAAATTTAGCTGTAAATAAAAGCAGTTTTATAAAAAAATAATAATTTTATTGTTTAAATGACAAAATATATATAAATTAAAAAGCAAAATAATTTATAAAAATTTTAATAAAGTAGCAATAGCGCTATATTATAATAATAATTAAAATAATTATAATAAAGCTATTAAAACGTTAAATAAACATTATTTTAAAGATATTAGTAATAAAGCATATTAAAAAGTTTTAAAATATTAAGTAAAAAAACTTAAATAAGCTTATATTTAGTTAAAAATAACTAATTATAATAAATATGTGTAGTTAAAAAAATTTAATTATGGTATTAGTTAAATAAGCTATTTAAAAGGTTTTATAACGATTTAAAAGGTAATGTTAAAAATAAATAATAAAATAAGCTATTAACTTGTTAATAAATACAAAAATAACAATACTAAACTTAATAAAAATAAAAATATTAATAAGCTTTAAAGTTTAAAAAGTATTGTTTTTATTTTTAATTATTTAAGCTATAAAGTTAAATAAATTAAATTGTAATAATAAAAGTAAATTTTATTAATTTTGCTATATTTAATATTGCTTTTTTAAATTATTATTAAAAATTTAATTATTATTTATTTTTTTTAAAATTAAAATACGTAATAAATTAAGTATATAGCAACATATATACGAATTTTTATAAACTTTTCTTTATATTATAAATATTAAAAAAACGCAAATATATATATGTTTTAATATGTAAATTGTAAATATTAATTATAACTAAGTTAATTATAATAATAATAGTTTGTAAATTATTTTATAAATTATTTTATAAATTAAAAAATTTAATATTAATTACAATACTAATTACACTAATTAATTTACGTTATTTTAGCTTTAAATTTATTATATTTGCGTATTTACTTATATATACTTTTTTTACACTATATACTTTATATACACTTTTTACATTGCAGTAACTTTTTAGTTTTTTATAATAAATATTAACGAATTTATTTTACTTTTTTTTTTAATTATATAAAGTTATTTTTATTGTTTATATGTGTATTAAAGTTAATTTTAACTAGTATATTATTAATTATATTATTATAGTTTAATAAAAAGTTGTATATTGCTATTATTACATATATTATTTTAATTTAAGTGTTAATATATATAAATAAAAATTACTTAAAAACACAAAAAATATTTTTTTACTACTTAAACGCTTTTTTAATTATATTATATAGTTTAAAGTGTTTAAAGTTATATAGCTTTTTTTTAGTTTTTAACTTTACTTTAATTTTAATAAACTTTTACAAGTAATATTGCATATTATAGTATAAAGTAAGCATTTTTTTTTTGCTAATAAAGCTAACATTTTTTAAAATATAATAGTTTTTAAAAATTATTAATTAATTAAAATTTATAGCGTTATTAAAAATTTTAAAGTTATTTATAAACTTTTTTTAACTAGCTAAAATATATATAAACTTTTTATTAAAATTATATATAATTAGTATATTAATAAATATCTTTTTATAACAATTAATTTAAGTATTTTGCTAATTAGTAACTTTAATAAAAAAATAAAACTTATTTATAGCATTTAAATAGTATTTAAAGTATAAAAAAATTTTTAAATTGTTTATAATTTTTAAGTAAATAGTTTAAAAAGTTAGTTTAATGTTAATTTTTACTAATATAACTAATAAGTTTAATACGTTATAAAAGCTAATAAATATAGTAGCGTTACTTTTTTTAAATTTTTTTTTCGTTATTTTAAATAAAAATTTTTAAGTTATAATATAAAAAAAAATAGTAAGTTTTTTATTAATATTAATATATTATATGCTTTTTAAATTTACGTATATAATTAGCTACTTTTATAAAGTTTAATAAATAAATTTAAACATTTAATATACTTATTAAAATTAATTATTATTTTTAAATAATAAATGCTATATATATGCTAAGCTATTAGTTTATTTTATATATATATAACGTTAACATATATATTTAAAAGCAAATGCTACTATAGTTATAGTTATAATAGCACTTATATAGCATTATTAAGTTTAAAGTAATATATTTATTATTAAGTAGTTATATAAAGTACACTATAATAAAAATAACAATAAAAAACTTAAAAAAATATTAAAAAAAAAGTTAGTTAACTTTTTTAATTAACTATAAAGCTTTTTTAGCAGTTATAAAAAAATTTAACTTATATAAAAACTTATTAAATAGTTTTTAAACTTTTTAAAGCTTAATTAACTAGCTTAAAAGTTTAAAAATAAGCTGTAAATAGCTTTATTTATAGTAAAACGTATAACTTAAAATAAAAAAAAGCTAATATTTAGTAGCTAGTTTGCTTATAAGATCTACTTAACCATTTTGCGTATATTTATTAAATTAATCAATGTAGGAATTTAGCAGCATTTTTATTAAGAAATCGTGTAGGTCCTAGCTGCTTTTTTTCGAAAACGCTTTGTTGAATAAGCAGCTTGTGGGTAATAAGCATGGTTTTGCTGAAGTTGCCGAACAGCCCCTTTGGGTTTCATTGCTTGATTTCCCCGGAAAAGCCGAGGATTTCAATCGTGACTAACACGATATCGACACAACAAATCTAGATTGGGGCTATCAGGATCTCCCAATTATGCATCTCGTGTGTTCTATACTAGAGGATAGTCGGTCAAGCTTGTTTGCAACAAAGAAGAATCCGAACCCAGACTTTTAGAAAGTATGGGCGATCTGAGCTCCAGACTGATCGACGTCCGGCATCCCCGGGTTTGTGAGATCTCCAATCCGAGACACCCGGCCTTTTGGAGAGCGAGCCTCTCTCCATTCAAATCTATAACCCCGGTGCCATTAATTTTCTTTTTTTCTTTATTTCTCGTTTGTTTCACCTGAGATGCAGAAATATTTCCTTTTATTTAAGAGGTCAGTCGGAATCTCTCTGTCCCGCCTTCGCAACTCTTTCCTTATGTGTCTGTCTACTTAATACGGTGGCCGCTGGAGGTATTTTAACCCGATGTCGGGTTAAGTTATGGTGATAAAAGTTACGGGTGGATGGGAAGAAGAAAACCCGAGGGGTTTATTAGTAAACATGAAAGAAGAGGTATGCATTATCCGTAACTACATGGATATAGACTTTTCTAAAGACTTGACAGAAAACTGAACATCGATTCAACTACCTAAGTACACCTCTCTATATGCCGTACCTTGAGACCTAATAGGCTATTCAATTCAATATGACTTGAAAAATGCCAGTCTAGACTAGCTAGAGTTGACTCGCATTAGTGTACTATTAGGGGAATTATTAAACATAGATACACGTCAGGTATTTATTCATCTAATAGATGCTTAATAACATTGGTTGGCTCGTCAATACCTGTGATATTCAATTTGAAGACTTACAGATTTGTTATCGTCGGGGAATATCGATGGCGACTGCTAATACTTGCTGGCGAACCGTATTGGAATAAGAGTGATATCATCCGTATCCACTATCACTTCGATCATGGCTTCTCATGAATTATCTCATATAGGGGGCGCTCTTAACCTAGCAGAAAGACAAACCTTGAAAGAAGAGCTCCTTCTCAGAGCTAGACAGCCGTAAAGATGACATCCATACAAGTTCCTAAGCACGTAGGAGAACTATCACCAAGTTCTCTGAGTCCGAGAGAAAAAGTCGTATCCTGAGTTACCAATTTTGGTTTAACATCGCTTCCTCTCTTCTATTTTGTGTTCTATTTTCGAAGGAACCCGAGACAGACAGACAGATAGCTAGATACCTGACAAACAGACCAGAGGAAGGAAACAGGCCAAGATGACGCTCTGGGACGACATATACAACCTGCTGCACCCAGCCCAGTCCGCCGACCTCTACAAGGACAAGAAACCCCACCACCAACACACGTCCTCGAGCCCCGAGAGCGGCCGGCCCAACGCCCCTAGCCACCACCATCACCACCCGCACCCGCACACCTGGCTCGCCGCCCGCCCGCGCCCCCGCATCCTCCAGTCCAAGCTCTACCGCTACACGCTCCTCCTCGCCGCCTCCGCGGCGCTGCTCTGCTTCTGGCGCTCCGGACCCCGCACCCCCGCCATGCTCTGCCCCTCGTGCGAGTGCGGCGGCGTGCCCGCCCTCGCCGACCCCGCCGCCCGCGCCGGCGAGCTCGTCGACGCCCTGCAGGCCTACAAGCACCGCGGCGAGCGCGGGTGCAACGTCTCGTCGCTGGACCTGCACCGGCCGTTCGGGACGGCGTGCGCGGACCGCCGCGCCGCGCTCAGGGCTATGGCGGAGGGCGGCCGCGTCGGCAGGGACGCCCCGTATATGCCCCGCGGCTGCGATATGCGCTGGTTCACGACAAGGGAGGCGTGCGAGGTGCTCGGCAGGTTCGGACAGGTGGTGTTGGTCGGGGATTCGATGCTGAGACATGTGATGGGCGCGCTGAATGTGATTGTGAGGGAGGACCTGGGGTATGGCGGGGTGACGGATTGGAATTTTAACGATGAGGAGAGGTGAGTGGGAGGTCGGGTGCTGGGATTTCCACCCCCCCCCTTATCCCTCTTCCGCCCCCCTTTTTGCCCCTTTTCTATTTGGATGCTGGGATTCCCTGGCGAGAGGTCGAAGTGGAGGGAGGTGACCGGGGGTGATAACTTGGAGAAGTGAGAAGCGTATCGGGCTAATCGGGGTTTTTTCTTGGTAAGGGATGCTTGCTTTTGCAACAACCAGTTCGACGTGCGCGACTGCTCGGTTCAGGGGATTTTCAACACGGCAGATGTCCTGAAACATGACCCTCTCAGCTTGGCGTGCCCTCGTCTCATACCGAACTGGTCGACGGACCTCCGGAGTACGTTGTATAACCAACCTTCCTCCCCCTTTTATCCATAATTAGCAACCCTGTTGTTACCCCCCTATTTTCTCCCCCCTTTTCATCTATCAGACTCAGACATAGCTCTTTCTATACTAAACTAATGGACCCCCTGTTAGTCGAGCAGATGGTCCGATACCCGATCCCAGAGGAAGAGCGGCGTCGTCTTGAGCGCGCCATCGACACGGACCCGTCGCGGCGCACGGCCTTCGTGCTGGGCCACGGGCTGTGGAACGACCTGGAGGTGGAGCAGACGACGGCGTGGACCGACGCGGTGCTCGAGACGATCGACGCGCGCTTGCGCATGCGCATGCGGCTGCGCACCATGAGCCGCAACCGGAACATGCCCGTGCTCCTGATCACGCCCAACGCCGCCGGCGAGCGCAAGCCCGACGAGTGGCTCGTCTCCCAGGGCAACAAGGCCATCGTCCGCTTCGAGCACGCCATGGCCGCTGTCGCCGCCCGCAAGCGCATCGATCACCTCGGCACCTGGAACATGAGCATCCAGGCCACCCTGTACGATGGCGTGCACATGGATATGCGCGGCAACTTGCTCAAGGCCATGATGGTGCTGAACTGGCTGGATTTGTTGGAGACCTGAGAGGCGTCGGGCGCGGAGGTGGTCAGAGAGAAAAAAAGGGAGTCAGGGCTAAGACTGAAGGGCCGGGAGAGGAAGGGGTATTTATAGGGAAGACTAATGGGACTACAATCTTTGGCAAAGGGAGAAAAGGGGGGAGGGGGGGTGAGAGCTGGGTGGCTCTCCATCATCGGTTATATGTCAAGTAGACTGATAAGCCCCTTTTTTGGTAGAGAGAGGACTGTATAAGGTGGATGACGACGACAAACAGGCTCAGACGCTGACGTACCCTCCACCCAACTTATTGAGATACGATATAAATCTTCTGGTGCTGGATTCAACTTAGGAATCATGGTGGTAGATATCTATCCGCGACGAGGCACTTGTCAGCTTATTCATACTCGTGGGGGTTTCCGGTACTGTTATATACTGTACTTACGACTGAGCTGTGTATTATAGTCATCGCAAATATAACTCACTTTCGCCTCCTATTAAGCCATCGTAATTCTTCTTATTAACTTCCTCTACTAAAGTCGAGTCTAGTTCCTTTTCCTTTATATATGAAGATCGGCTTAAACCTATGAATCCGTAAAATTGGTATATCCCGGGTTTCCCTCTAAACTAATTTCCCCTCCCTCTTCCATATCTTCCGCCCACCCCATCGTCATCGTAGCCCAGAGGTCATGGAACACCAGAGGCCTATCTTCTGTAACTCCATCAGCAGCATCGGCACCTGCGGATGTTGCTCCTATCTGTCCCATACCTTCGAAGCCTGCCGGCATATTGACGAATCCCTGATTCGATAATATACCAGAAGTACTACCGCCACTTCCAGAGCTGCCGCTCAACCCGCTATACGATGTGGCGTACGAAGTGGAGGGTCCGTGGCCCCCGTGCTGACCTTGCTGCTGCTGTCGATTTCCATCCCACAGTGGCAAATACTGACTCAAAGTCCCATTTATCATAGGGCATGCCTTTCCCCCAGATATCGCCAAATTCAGTAGCTGCTGCTGCTCCTCCGCAGCAATCTTCCTCTCGAACGTGTCCTTCACCGACCCGAGAACCACCCGCATAGCCGCCACCGCATCCGTGCCCTTCGTGCCTTTCTTCTTCTTCTCCTCCTCCTCCCCTCCTCCCTTCTTCCCTTTCTCCTCTCCTTTGCCCTCCTCCTCATCGACAGCGCCGCACAGCGCTATCAGCTCTCGCAGCCGCGCACCATAGTCCAGCACCCGCCGCCCGGCGACGTGGTCGTACCCCGCGCACACGTGCCCCGCCGGGAACGAGAGCCGCAGCCCGAAGATGACGGCCACGATGAAGCGCGCCCAGTCGGCGCCGCAGAAGTGCGACACGGTCTGCCGCGACTGCGAGGCGATGTGCGCCAGGAACGTGCGCGCGCTCGAGGCTATGGCCAGCAGCTTCTGCGGGTCGATGGCCGAGGACGACGGGTCGCTCTCGGTTATGGTGGCGCCGTTGCGGACGCGCGACGCGGAGGGTTTGGGCGTGCGCATTAGGGGCGCGGCGACGAGGTACATGTCTGCCGTGAGGGAGCTCATGAATATGCTCGCTGGGTGGGATGGAATGGTTAGTACAAGTTTCCCAGTTGTTATTATCGCAAAGAGCACCTTGTGCTTGGGTGAGTGAGGAGGACTAGGGGGTGGAATGTGCGAAGCTAAAAAAAGGTCTATAGGTCTGTACCAGGGTCTGAACTTACGGGTCTTTGATATCGTGCTAGGAATTCTGTTTTGAAAATCGCGGAGTTGCGTCTCAAGACCGAGTAGTATGAGCTGTCTATGTTGCCTGCTCTGTTGGTCTCGGAACGCGCCGAAGGTCTTCTGAGTCTCAATAAGTTCATCGAGGATATACTGTATTCTAACGAGCCAGACAAGGATATGATCCTGTCTTAGCTGGCTAGTCTTCTCTAAATAGTCGCAGCACTTCGCCATCCAGGGGGTATATTTTAGATCCGGCGCCTTAGCCCATGCCCAGATGGACCTGACGAGATGTTAGAATGAATTCATTGACTTCATGTTGGGGTTGGGCATACGTTGAATATGAATAGAAGCAAGCGAGATAGGCTCGGATGTGCTGAAGTCTTGTCTCCGTAATGTGAGGGTCATCAGATAGATCGGCCATGTCCGATTCCTGTTCAAGCTCAAGGTCTCGCACGATATCAACAGCCATGCGGAGATATTGGAACATTTGCTTGTTCTTCGGGCGTAGGTGAAATGGGTACCTGAGTATATACACATCATTAGTACTCTAGGATCTCACTTATTTTAGAGCCGCTACTCATATGACACAGTTTTTGGCATATCCACGAGCCTCGAACATGATCATCATAACCTAGCACTCTGCAACATAAATAAGACTTACCAAGAGCAATATATTAACAGGCCCTGCAGCAACTCAAGCGTCCTCTCCCCTCCGGCGACAAACTTGAGACCTAGCACTTTGCGGAATTCTTCATCATATAAGCTGTGTCCCTGCAAGCTCGACGAGCAGCTTGTAACGGCCAGGATAGCCAAGAGTACGAAGGGCGAATCTCGTGCCATGGATCGTACGTCAGCATCATCGCCCGAGGGAAGAACCATAATCGGGCAATGAGGTAACATTTCAACAAAGGATGAGAGCATGCGCGTCGCTGAGTCCAGATTAAACTGGGGTTTGATACCTAGGCTTCCCATGGCGCGTGAGGCTTTGGATGCTGAACCTGGACCTGGCTTCCTGGATGACGTAGATACCGATGATGAAGAAGGGGTGGGGATATTCCCCGATGAGAGGTCGTTGAAATTGAATGTCTCCCGCGTAGTAGGGTTACCGATTGAGTCGCGTGCGTCTTCAAATTCGTCGTCGTAATCATAGTCGTCCTCGCTTGAGGACGGGACGAGATCCTCGATATAAGACTCGTGCCTCAGCCTGAGTTCGTCGAAGTCGAGGCTGAGCTCATCTGCAGGTGGCATGCTAAAGTCTATCTGGAAGGTCTGGCTCGGTCCTGGTGGTGGAGGGGGCACCTGTGCGTCTCTGTCCTTGCGCCTCACGTCTGAGTAAATAATATACGATAATAATGGTTTAAAAGATTGAAAGAAGAGAATACCCGGACTAAGATAAAGAAGGTGAACAGTTCACTCACGGCCGGGTTGAATAAGCTTTAGGACGACGGGTCCGCGGGCCTGTTCGAAAAACACATTCCCGTTTGAATTCTGAACATCTACGATGGAAGAAATGGACGTATTAGCTGGACAGGGTGGTCTAAATTATAGTGTGGGCTGGGTTTGATTAGGTCAAAGGGGCTTTATATCTACATGCAGAGGGGGAGGGAGTCGGATTAGGGGGCCGGCCTTGTGACAACATACCGCTTGCAGATCCCGGGTTGAGTTCCTGGCTGGCACTTCAACTTAGCGGCCCGGCATGCCTCGCAGGCATAGTTCATTTTGGGCCGTGACCGTGCTTGTGGTCCAATCGGTTGCTCCATGTTACTGTACTACGAACTGGGGAGGTCGAAAAGGTGGATGGGAGGATTCTATAAAGTGACCACCCTCGGACCCGAATATCCCAAGGACGTGATAAGTAGATAAAAGCACGACTAGATCGAGCACTAATGTATATACTAATAATGAACGGAGTATCGTTGGTATAGATGTATTATCTTTAACCCTCGTCTTGATAATCCGCTTAGCTAGAAGACATCGGAGTTCACTTTGTAAGCAGAAGAATGCCGACGATTCAGCACTAGGCGGAGACGTGGTCATCCGATTCCCACTTGTTATCGATTAATACCGTGATTGTATGAACCGAATCGCAGGTGAAGCTGTTCGTGTATTTGATCCTGCTGACTAGTTACTCAGCTGAGGGTTGAAAAATGGTGATGTCGGTGAGATGTTCTGTCCGCTCGTGAGCCCAAACTCCGGACTCAGTCGGCTATAAAATGGAAGGATTTATGTGGGGCACACACCAACAGCTTAGCCTGTGTTGTAATTTTATACTCAACTGAAAGTCTGAAACTATACACGTATGTGAATATATGGTAAGAGATTGTCGAAGAAAAAAATAATGATCAAATATGTAAGTAATTGAGATGGACAAAATACCTAACTATTCCTTCCCAATTATTTGTATAAACATATGTTAGGTTATACAATTATACCAAACTTGGACATATGAAATCTTGTAGAGAAAATCGCAACTTGCAACTCGAAGTTGACATACATACATCCCAAACCAGGTTCAGACAACCCAGCGTACTAGGAACTATACAATACAAAGAGGCTAGCTAACCTTACAAACTAATGTACAGAGAGAAAGAAAAGAATGAGACAAGTCCTTAATAAGGTACATATAATGAATACACAGATCGGGGGGCCTAATACACATCGCCCCCTGATCTCTCTCATACCCCATATTTTGTACATTTCACTCGTGACCCTTTAATGATATAGCTCCCAAGAAAACCCCACCCCTTTATCCCTATTCCCTGTTTATATATAAACACGCACATGCCATTCACCTATACCCTTCTATCCCAAAAACCCCTTTCCTGTTCCCGCCAGCGGTATTACTTAAGCGAGAGCGAAACGCCCACCACAATAGCGACGATGAACAGGGCCGCGATGACAGCCACGCCACCGACCATCTTAACCCGCCGGGCCCTGCGCCGTCGGCGCTGGCGCTCCTGCACGACGGCGACGGCGAAGTCGGGCTCGGCCCCGATGTAGTAGTCGCAGGCCTTCTTGCGCGTCTCGCCGAACCACATGGCCGACATGGAGTGCGCGTCGTAGTCGTCGTTGTTGGTGACGTACGTCGTGTGGCGGTTGCCCACGCTGCTCGTGCCGAAGGCCTGCAGCACCGCCGGCCGCGCCAGGATCGGCGACAGCGAGTCCGAGTCCGTCGCATCGGTGCTCCCGCTGGAGCTCGTCGACGACGCCCGCGATCCGGGCTCCGGCCGCCGCGGCGCCGGGCGCGGCACCTCGAGCCATGAGCCTGCGTAGGCGGGCGACCGCGGCGTTTCCGAGGCGGCGCTGCACACGCTGAGCCCCGCGGCGCTCTGACGCCTGCTGTTATCCCTCTCCCTGTCCCCGTCTTGGACTACCTGCAGGCGCTCGGACGCGAGCGTCGCGCTGGCTGCTTTGCTCCCCGTCTCGATGTAGAGACCGCCGGCCTCAACGTGCTTCTCGATGACGTGCGGCGACCGTGGGCTGCGGCTCGCGCGCTTACATCTAGGGGGGCTGTAGACCGGCGACGGCGCCGAGGGCATCCGCTGGCATCGCGGAAATATGGACATGCGCTTGGGCGAGAAGGGGGTGGGAGTGGAAGCGGGAGAGCTGAAGGTGGTTGCAGGTGTCGATATGGATGTCGAGGATGTTCCCATCCTCGAATCCCCTAACGACGACCCGCATCCTCTCGTCGTCGTTGAGAGCAGTGTGGACGCTGACCTGGATGTGGGGATGAATGATGCATTGGGGGTGGAAGAGCGGCTGGGTGGTATGGGAAATAGTGATGGTGACACTGGGGTATAAAGAGACGGGGATGGAGCTGATGATGACGCCGGCGAACTCGGCGCTTGCGTTGTGATAGCAATACCAATGTCGACAGCTGATTTTTCAGGATCTAAAGTACTTATCCTCTTAGTCTCATTAGACTTGGGATAAGTCTGCAGGACATAATAACTGTCCTCTGCTGATGCTACTGGTGTTGTTGATGAGGATAAATGGGGGGCAGGGAGTGGGTTCCCCGGTGCCATAGACCTTATCCTCGGCATTTCGTGTACAATGGGTGACTCGGCCATCTCGCGACTCTCCTATTTTTTTGTGAGCGGTATGTTCTTCTTTAATATGCTGTGATAACGAGATATATAGATAAGTTAGGTAGTTATAAGATGAGAGTGAGGCTACGAACCCGTGAGCTCCGGCCCAGTTGTGACGTGTTTGTCATTAGTGCCATCATCGTGATGACTGAACCCCAACCCAATTGCCCCTCAAAGCTTTATGTCTTCACGTGTAAATATGACAAGTGAGAACGTCGATCCGGTAGTCCTTTTATATCCTCACCGCTTCCTGGAGACTTGTTTGTGGCCGAGCGCCTTGAGCAAGAGCCGGAAGACTGGCTGGCAACGCGACAACTCCTCAACTCTTAAGTCGTCGTTGTCATGAGAATTTCGTTATACGCCGGTGAGAGATCGCGGTAAGGTAAACAGGCCTCGCGAAGTCCGATAGGCCAAATCGATCACCAGTGTTTCCCCTTATTATTACTCGCTGACGATGATCCAATGTGTTACACACAAGCTCGAGATGTGAATGTGAGGAAGTTTTGGGCAAACACAGGGGAAGGACCATGCAGCCAGAAGGCTGGGGGGGTTGTGCTCGTTACATATGTATCAACTTCTTAATACGTAGACCCGAGTCTGGGAACCCGGGGTTGGTACAAACGCGCATGTGGCACACCACACACAAATACACACACGCACACGTAGGGAGAGGAACAAACGGTACTGATGACCCCTCCTCTCCCCCCTGCTGGGCTACGCTGGTTGACCCATCAGTTTGGGACTTCTTTCCAAATCCCTAAAAAGGATAGACTTGAACGATTCGCGATCTCACCATGCGATGCCAATAACGATACCCATGTGATGCGAACTGCCCAGCAGTTCAGTGGAGGAATGTCGTGGGAGGAGGAGCAAGAGGAGGAGGACCCACGCGGTAACGGTTGTATCAAGCAAGATCGTCATTGGGACCCCAAAATAATTCGTCCAGACAGCAAGCCCCAAAAGCCAAATTCTCACTAATAATATAATCCTGCAGAAATGTATATCAACATAAAAATAAGGGAAATCCTTTCGATGCTACCCCATACCTCTCTGGTCTCTGTGTGTTATTTTTTTTAACTAAGGCATACTGCATGTACCTTGCATGCTTAGATATGTATATATAGTACATTTTATACTACTAACTCATATGCCTTATGCATCTAAAAATCCTTTATCGCCTGTCCCGCGTGGCTTTTGCTGGTCGGCTGATTGGCTGACCAATGGGACATACTCTGGTTTAAGTTAAGGTATTGTCCAACGAGGCAAGCAGCCAATGGGCTGTTATATATCACTCAATGTCCTTCTTAATTCAGCATCGATACATATCACATGTACTACCATTCCATTGACACATCAATTGATAAAAGGGTTATCTGTTTTGAAACTGAAATCATACAATGGAGTATGCTAATCAATATCAATAGCACGGGATATCAATAGTTCTCAATATATATGTTTATGTTAATATGACTGACAAAACTGAGCTAATCAAGTTTAGGGTATTTATGTATGTAGTAACCTATGTCTTACTCTTTCTTACATGTACATACTTTCTCTTCTCTTCCCCCCGGTCCCTCCATATTTTCGCTCCACGCTCCATTCCATTGGTTCATACACCACATATGTACATACCGACATATCCAAGTAGACCCAAGTTTTAACGAACAAACACCCGCTACTCGGTGAAGACACCATCTTGTGTTGATTCCCCCGCTAGGCATTCGTTCGGTATTCCTCGCTCCCGAATCCTGCATCTTGGAGCTTCTTCCCCCCTGGCCAAGAAACGTGGGATTGGGAAAACATGCATAACCTATCAGTGACTCCCCAGCCTCTGAGCCAATTGTGTTGTCTGATTGGTGCCTCGAGTTTCTGGACGGATCCGAGAGAAAAGTCGCGTACCTAGCTTGCGACCTTGCTGACTTATACGTGCCGAGATCCATCGGTCAGCCGTTGGTAGCGTTAACCTATTTAGAGAAACGAGAAAGAAAGAAAAACTCGTCTAGGGAACTAAAACGACTTTTTCAGATGCACTGCTACGCTGCTATACCACACAAGCTAAACCCGACTTACTAACCACCCTACTTACTATATACTATTTCAGAACCACATATTCTGGTCTCAAACATGATCAGCACGGCACTAGGAATATTTTGGCGTAGGGTTGACAACACTACCGACTACCAGTTGGGTCCGGTACATACGTATAATACAGACTAGCCTCGCCTATAGTGTATAAACTTCATACTATAAACCCTGCCAGCACTGCGGGACGAGATTTCTGCGTTCGGAAAATATAGTCGATTTCGTAGTTAGAGGTAAGTAAAATTGACATACTAGACACAGCAGATAAGATCATTGAGCGCACCTTGTTGTGACTAACTTCTTCGTATATTTCGTAACACAAAAAACATACCATGATATTAATCTGGCGCTGTTATCACCGAACGTGTTGCAGTCAGCTGTCAGATCGCGGCACAGGTAAGCCGTACCTCTCTTAGCAGCGAGCGGGTCGCGCCGATGGCATGGATTTTTTTCGTTCTCTTTTGTTGTTGTTGTTTCTTCCCTCATTCCCGTTCTCGCGCCAGAGCTGAAACAACGGCGAAGAATAAAAAAAACGTGGCCGAGTGCTTGCTACAATGCAGGGTACTTTTATCGCTACTACCTACTACATTACCTACACATGCCTTACTTGACTATGTAAGGTATAGTATTTAGTATAGCACACACACATCACATTCATACCTTCTAACCTAACATATAACATGCATGCATACCAGGCATCCCTTACCATACAAACATGGAAAATGGAAAACCGCTCTCTGTCTTTCCCATTCTCTGCTACCCCTTGCCCTTCGTTTTCGCTCTAACCTTCTATTCACCTTCATGCCACCTACTTATGATAGATGTGATAGACATATTGGATAATGCCTCAGGCCAAATTAAGTAAAAGAGAGAAGAGAGAAATGGAGACAGGAAGCAGTTTATCCTGGATTAGTTGCATTGTATTAAGCACTAGTTACATAAGAAACTTATTCAGCTATATCCCACGAACATAGCCATGGATGGGAAAAATGGACGAACTTTTCTTTCGTATCTTTTTTTTTTTTACTTGTCCATTCCAATCAACCCACCTCTTCCTCTTCTCATTCTTGTTTCCCCCCTCCCTCTCCCCCTTCCCCCTTCCATCGCGCCATTCAGTTGTGAAGCTTTACCTACGGCCCTGTTTTTGTTCTCGTCATGTAGGTAAGAAGGAACGGAGGGTAAGGCAAAGACAAACAAAATGACCAGGGACGTTGCGTGAGCCACTGCATACATACGTGCCTAGGTAATTATTTGGCTTCGTTACACAAACGAGAAAACAAGAGAAAAGGATCCAAGCCTCGAAATATTCAGCTTGGTCTCTGTGCTCTCTGCCTTGTCCTGCCTTGCTTTCAACGGACCTCTCTGTGGCACTGCGCGTGCAGCGCCGGTGCGGCGGCATTGGAGGGGCTGAGCTTGTCAAAAAGAGAAAAAAGTTCCAGCCCTAGCTAAGAGTTGCCATCCTCTCGCCCATCCCCCCCTGGTCACCTAGTTAATCTAGAGAATTCTTCCTTGTCACACGATTGAGAAGGAAGAAACGGGTTACACAGAATCATGATAATGAAGTTGATAATAATAACTAGGCGCCCTGAAAATCTAACGTTTTTTCTGGCCGGGGATTTCCCCTCCAACTAACACCATCCGTTCAACCCCTGAGAGGTTAGGCGAGCGGGCGGGAGCGAGGAAGTAAAGTTCGTCATCTTTCCCAGGATCTTTTCGATCGTGCCGAAGAGAAAAAAAAATGAGAATCCTTTTTTTCCTACCCCATGTTCCCGCCTACAAGCCGTCTTATACACAGCACATGGGTATGTACTTATGTCCTTGCGGACCGCAGATCTGCTTCTCACCTATCTCAATCGCATAACTCCGTTAGTCATAAGAACTAAGTTTAATCTAGGGGATGAATAGAAGGGAGGGGAGAGAGGAGGTGACTCTATAGATAGATAGTCGATAGGTAGATAGAGTCTTTCCAACTCGAGATTGGACATGATCCCAGACCAAATACCCTCACTCCTTGACTAGTTTTATGTAGGTTAGCTAAGTAGGATACTTCTCAACAGAGGAAAGAAAATAGAGATAGAAAGAGAGATATGAAAGACTATTGAATTCTCACATGCATAAGTTATGGCCCCATACGTTTCCCTTCCTTCCCCTTTCCTCGGAGAGTCTCGATGCAGTACGTCCCGCTTCTGCACATACCGTCTTAAAATACATCAAGATAGATACATAAATATGCAAATTCCGTGTTATCGAGAACACATGACACCATCACGTGCCGTCCTGTCTATCATCAATGTCTCATATCGAAGACTTATCTCAGTCTCCCCTCCATATATTGCGAATCTGATGTCATCAATCCTGACACACTAACACCACACCAGAAACAGCACTATCCAATCGCAACGCGGAATTGAGAGGGAAATAGCATACCTTACGAAGGAAGAAGGAGGGGAGAGAGCTGCTGATAGGTTATCCATACTCTCTCTCCTGTGCCACCAACTACGCCGTTTTTAATATTCACCTTCCCCCCTTATCCCCACAACGATGTCTCTCATGTCCGTCATCAAGCAAGCTCAGCTTACCATCACCACCACTACCTCTGCCACCAGTTCACTCCGTCACTAAATGCGCTTAACCGTTACCAAGGAACCACGCGAGACATAGCTTCTTGGGGTTGTCCGTCAGAGATATTACGTGCATGCTGTACCTACATATGTCAAACACCGGAACACATATAACCCACCTCCACGCTCACGCTCACCACTAGCCAAGCAGCAACCACCAGTGCCCAAGACAAACCCCATCCATTCACGTCTCTTTCCCTCTCCCCATCGTTCCCCGTCCCGTCCCGTCTTGTCCTCCCCTCTCATCAGCATCATCATAGCCAACAAGCAACAGCCACATCGTTCGTCTCTTGTCTCTCTCTCTCTCTTCTCTCGCGCAAGATTCTGACTCAGCTTACCTACCTACCTAACCTACTTATCTCCTTTCCACACACCCTCCTGTCCTTTTCAACAGCCACTAATTTCCCCTTCTACCTCTATTATTATCAGGTCAGTCAGTCAGTCATCCTCTCTAACCTCTCCCCCTTCTTCTCCCATTTTTAAACATATTACCAAGCAAGCCACCAAGGGGAGAAAATCGCTTTCCCACCCCCGAGCTATTTCCCTTAGAGGGAGTTGTATCACCAGTCAGCCAGGTTAGATAGATCCCTAGGTCGTAAGGTGTAATCCCCATCTTTTCCATCTTGGGGGAGGGGGGAAATGCTATGCCTCTCACCTTTATGTTCCAATTCTTTTCAATAGTTTAGCTGAGTCAGTCTAAACTGAAACACCACATGATGCCTTTTCTCGCCAGCTTTACCTGGTTTTACTTTCAATGATTTACGTTCAAAGCTGCATACACTAGATACCCAGATCACAGTTTCCTGATTTGTGATAAATTCCAAATGGCAATAAATACATATCTGTTGCCGTGCATAATTCCCGTCTTGGCTTCCCTCAGACTAAGTCTAGTTACCATCTACCACGTCATGATCTCAAATACTCGACTACACCACTACGTCAGATACCATGTATTTGCAAGAAGTCAAATTGCGCTAAGAGGAAAGAGGTTCGTAGAGTGTGTTGTGATATTGAGCATGGCTTTTTGAGAGCATCTCAAAAATTCAGAGTCATATTAAACATTGTGCCTCGAAGATCTATCTAGCTATCCACGAGTTTTCGGTATTTATATCTCCCACTACACCATCTTCCCTGTCTGTTCATCTTCCATCCCTTAAAATGCCAGACCTCAGTGTCTTCTCTACATCTCCCTCCGCAATGCATATATGCGCAGGTGTTTATCACATGGTACGTTAGGTTAATAGATGAGTTAAAAAAAAAAGTAAAGGCTTTTTGTACAACAAAGACATCTTCCTAAGCAGGAAAGAGTCTTTGAAAAAAAAATGAAAATGCAAAAACAAGAAATCGCCACCCCTTTTCTTGTAAATCGCGAACTCCACAGCACCGCGGGTGCCGAATGCAACCGTAATCATCGTGCTCATACCTAAAGGTTATGTTGTTCTTCCATCGAGTAGAAAGAATTTATTTTTGGGTTTTGAAAATAGTAAGGTATTCTAAGTATCGGAGTGTGACGTATTTGTTGGGCGTGAGGATTGGATTCATCCACTTGAGCCTCCACCTTGTCGTCCATCACCGGCGTCCACGAAGAAGTTCACTAGATCAATAGTGTTGCTTCCGCCAATTGTAAAGTTCATGGCCTGCATCACCTGCATACTAGAATTCGCGTCGTTGAAGAAGGTCTGGAGACTAGTTTGGGCTGTCGATGCGTCGTCTATTGTTTGTTGCTGTAGGACATACAGCACCGCTATACGAGCAAAGTCAACCACTTCCCGAGTAACCGCAAATGTGGCCGTCGGCTCAGCTGATGTAGTTGTCGTGCGACTGGACAGAGATGTCTGTGATGTTGTTTGTGACGTCTTGGTTGGTTCAGAAGAGGTCGTAGTCGCTTCGGGCTTAGTGAAGGTCAACGTTGTCGCGAAGATAGTAGAACCAGAAAGTGTGGTGGGCGCCGTCAGGGTTGTAACCTCAACACTGCCACTGCCCTCAGGCTCTTTGACGATTATAGTAGCGTCGGCATCTGGAGAAACAGTCAAAGTGACTGCAGGTTCCGCTGCAGCAACCCGTGCTAGACCAGCATCCACCCCTTCCGAGTCATCGGCCACATTCAAATTACTCAGAGACTGGGAAGACTGTCCATCAAACGTTACCAGTGCATTCTCAGCGACGCAGGACAGATTGGCGGAGTTAAATTTTGACATGATTACAGTTGCAGAGAGAGGAATTGAGAAGTTGGCTTGGCCCGCCTGAACGAGACGAGGTATGGCCTGGCCGATGGTTACATTGTTGATAGTCGACTCCCCTTGGTCAATCGTGGTGGTCGTGCAACCCTGCGATGTGGGAATGGTACAGTCCGACCCCGTGAAGCCATTAGAACAGATGCAGGAACAAACCCCTTGGGTGATAACATTTGTTCCTCCGTTTTGACAAATCAACTGGTTTGGACAATCCGATGTGGCTGGTTCTGGTGTAGCCTTTTCGCTGGGCTTGTTGAGAACGAGTAATTCCAAGGGAACCACAATAGCTGCGGCAATAATACAAAGCAGCAGAAATACAATGATGAGAACAGCTGATAATGGTAATCCGCAGCAGCGTCTTTTCTTCTTCTTCTGCTCCTCCGGTTCCACTTGTTGTCTGTTAGCAGCCGGGACCGCGCGGAAGGTTTGTGCGTTCGCCGGCAATGGCCACGAGGTCCCACTTTGCCGCATACTGCGCCGACTTGCTGGAGGTGGAAATGCAGCTAACATATCAGAAAGGCCAGATTGGTGCTTCTCAGGATCATCTATACAATTCGTTAGTACATTTTCAATCATAAATATCAGGGTGATAGCACTAACAGGGCGTATTCTTTTCTATATCTCTAGCATAGAGTTCTTCAGGAAAGTCCAGATCATCAAAACGACTAGCAGGTCTTCGGCCTCGATCAATCATAGTTGCTAGCCTGGTCGCTCGTCGAATGAGATCAGGCAAGCTCGTCAGGCTTCCTCTCGCTTCAGCCGCCTTCACAGCGTCAATATCTAGACGCGGCGGCCGTCGTAGACCAGATAATCGGAAAGGCCTAGGCGAAGGAGTGGCTTTACGCATCGTCGAGGGGTCCGTTGCACTCGCACCATTGAAAGCATTCAACATATTTGCAGCGGTCACGCCCACCGGGGCTCCATCCTTGGTCGAGGGTACTCCTTCTGAACTCGAATTTTCGACATACCCAGTCCCCTCCTGGAACGGTCCTCCCTGTATAGGCAGCGGCTCTGGTCGTAACATTTGATCTGACCTCTCGGAACTTTTTGTGGTTACCAACGACGGTTTGCCTCTTTTCCCTATGCTTGCACTCCTCACTAAACGACTCTCATCCGCATCCGCGTCACTCATCGATTCCTCGGCAATCGTATCATCGAAGTAAACATCGTTCGGGCTATTACCTGGTGATATGGTACCGAAAGACTCTGGTATAGCAGCACTCGACGCATACGAAGCGTAAGATCGTGTCCTCGGGCTTTCCTCTGGGATTGGCGAGACAAATGAGGCGGTAGAGTAGAATGACGAGGCGCCTCTCCTGGAGGAGGGAGGTGGTCCAAGGTTGACACTTCTCCTAGAAGGGACAATCGGCGTGGTCACTGGCAACGGAAAATCTGGAATAGACCCAACGGATGAAAGCGTAGATGGTCTTGAAGATGAGGTCATCGCTGTCTCGGGTGCTGAAACCTCGGATATTCTAGAATTTTGAGATGGATATTGAAAGACTGGCGTGTGATCCTGGATGCGGGAACCGTCGAGAATCGAAGGCACTCGACTAGGCCGGGGAGGTCGTTGAGGTGGCTGCGACTTACCCGGTGGCGGTCTATAGGGTTGCGAGTCGACAGATGCGGGAGAAGCCAACGGCCCAGAAAGAGGCCACTGCGGCACTGGAGTTGGTCTTGAGATGGTCATGCCTTGAAATCCGACAGGCGGCTGAGGCCTTCGCGGCGGAGCACCCGGAATCGAGGGCGGACGTCCTCTCGGTATTCCTGCTTCAGCCCGTTCCCTTGCTCTTCTGACGGATCCCCCCAGCCCTGATGGTTCATCCATATTTCTCGCATTTTTTGACTGACTCATTTAAATCGCACTCTTAAACTTGTGAGAAGCTCCAGTCAGAATCCACACATTACACTTTCCCTAATTCCAAACCTGAATTTCCTCGGCCGATTTGCGCGAAATACCAAAATCATAGGCAAATGTCAGTTCAAAACCCGTTGGTCCGAATTTTCACAATGCCAATAACCATAAACCCCCCTGGCGCATAGACTTTTGAAATCCAGGTAAAACTTAATTGAAGTAATCGGTGTTGTCCCAGTGAATAACGATGCGTAAACGATAATCGCATAAATCGATAACGGGGAAATGCAATGATCTAGCTCAGCTTGGTCGCAGGTTGTAGAATCACGTCGCCTCGGTTATATCCAGAATGCCGGAGACGAGCAATCAATGAACTTTACTGACGCAGGCGGTGGTAGAACGAATGAAACGAGAGAAAAGAATAAAAACGTCGCTTGAAGACTGACGGTCAATACTGAAAAGAAAGAAGAAGAAAAAACAATATTCGAATTAAGTCCCTGGAAACCAGCACGAGACTGCGATAAGTTAGTGTTCACAGAACAATTGGTAGAAGTGAAGAGGCCGCCGCCATGTGGGGGAAGAGAGTGTGTGTGGCACAACGAAAGACGTTGAAGAGAATACAAAGATGTGCAGAATGCAACAGGCAAGTTGAAGATGGTAAGGAAACGGCCGGTTTAGGTAGGAGACCGCCGCCTAGACCCCAAGAGTCTCGTGCAATGGGTAATGTGCTAGCAGCAGATCCAAACTAGACGAGGGTAGACCTAAGTTGGTCGCAGGTAGGGTACGAAATAGGAGATCACGTACGTTTGACGTTTCGAGAAGTACCGACCACTCCTTTAGCCGGGTTTCTAAGAGCACAGAACTCTAGTCTACAGAAAAGGTAGACGTAGACAATACCAACACGAACAATAAGGACGAACGGGTATATACTCCAACAATACCGTCAAGCAGCTAGCTAGGTGACTTGTCAGATACGAACGAATAACCGCCAGTCATATTGACGATTGCCTACGAGACGAAAACCAAATGGAGAATTTCCTCGTGGTCATACAGAGCCATGGACCAGTGGATTGGGGGTGGGATGTGGGAAGAGGGTGCGTGGTCATGGTGGTACCTTTGGATACTACTCACGTTTCAGAGCTGCGGGCGGAACACAGTCGGGACGGGTGACAAAAGCCACGGGTGGACAAAGAGTCTTAATACTCCGAGAGGATTGGATGTCGGAAAAGTGGCGATCAAGAGACAATCAAGCAAAACAACTGCAGGCGTTCGCAGGTCTTGTTGGTATAGTTGGTTGCCGATCTACCAAATGACGATAGTGATTCTCCCGGGAAATGCTTTGTTACGCCAAGGTTCGGATGACAGCAGATGAGATTTGACCGTGTAAGCCAAACCTTGGAGATGCTGTTGAGAGAGAATAAAAAAACGAGAGACAAGCAGCCAAGTAATAATCTTAAAACGTCGTCAAGACCAAGAACTCAAATCCGCCGAGAGAGGGAGAGAAAGTAATAAGAAAAGAATGTAAGTGGTGATAGTCCAATCCAAGAGGAACAACGACAAAGCACCCAATAGGAAACGAATGACAAAACAAGTGTAACAACGAAGTTAGCTTACTTGCAGAGGAAAAAAAAAAAAAGACGGGTAAGACTTGAAGTCAACAAGTCAAGAAGCCGTCTTGGGGTATAAGCTGCAAAATTGATTCAAACTTAGACGAACTTGCGTACAAGAAAAGCCCATAGAAGGGGAAGATGGGGAATTTGGGAAGAGGAATGGATTAGGAAGAAGGAGAGGAACAAAGACACGAGAGAATCATCAACATGGAAGAGATGATTGGATACTAGGGTACATGTATGTTGACTGGGGTAGGCTGGTAAGTTGGTAAGTTAAGAGTCTGGTACCCTGGGTACGGAAAGATAAAAAGTGGATATGATTAACAGAGAGGTGGGAAACGACGCATTGAGATCAGTGCATCTCGACTTCTGGTTACTTTTTTAGCGAGCTTGTCGTCGTTCTTTCCACTTTTAACAAAACAAGGGCTGGCAGGCTTTAGGTACATCGACATGGCTGGGAGCTGGGGTCACCGGTCCGGTGCCTGGAAATAGAGTAGTTAAAATCGTAAAATCGTAGGAGCAATGGATCATATGTAGATAGAATCGGGGGAACCCCAGTTAGGATGGACCGAGATTTAGAGACAGAGTTTAGAAAAAGAGACCAGCTCCCGCCGTCCCGACACTTAGTAAGTATGTATACTAAACAAGATCTGCCCAAATCAGACACCCCGGCCTAGCTTCCGTACGATAATCTCCAAGCTGTTTAACTTATACTATCATCTCTAATTTACGGATCGCCTAAAGCAAGCCGCCAATATAAAAGACATATGACGCTTTACAAATCAGACAAACCGTGATGTTTGGGGGAATCTAGGAAGCGTAAGTAGAAGGTAGTACATAAGAAAGGGGATTGGTCAAGCAGGTAGGAGAATGATGAAATATATCACGCCTCTCCATACGGAATAGACGCCGAGGAAAGACATAGGGCAGGTGTCTGCCTAGGTATACTAAATAGGTACTAAATATTTAATGTATGGTGGTACGATAAAAATCGCTCGTTGCAAGTTATTTCTCAATACTACAATGGTGATGGGAAAAGAGAGAGAGAGTAAAGAAAAAAGGGAGCAGCTTAGCTATATTGTGGTGTTACAGGTTCAGAGGTTGCACGGCCATCGAACCCCCCTGCTAGAAATTCATTCTCCAGACGAATCACAAGGCGGTTCCTGGTCTTGATTGCCAATTTCAAACACTAGCGCCGTTACCTGCAGCCGGGCCAAGGTGCTCGTCATCCTAGTTTCATCCAACCAATCTTTATTTTTTTCTCTCCCTGTTCTATCTTATTTTTCCTTTAGCTTCTATTATATGGACCAACCACAGTCTCGAATTTCTTAAAGGCTTAGCCTCTGTTTCTCTCTTCCCCGAGGTCTTTTACCCAAGAATACCCGGTCGCAGATAATCGTTGGGTGGCACGATCTGAATTTCATCCGACTTGGTATCATTCTCGTGTCTTCCAAGGTAAGAAGACTAGGTATTCCCCAGGACCATCAAGTTTGAGGAAACAAACAGACACAGCAATATGTATGTGCGCACATACATTGCGCACATGCTAGGTACCTACCTCAGGCATGTCTATACGCATCAATGATGCATGGTGCTATAAGAAGAAGAATAAGAAGGACAAGAAGGGTAGTAATTGCTACATACCACGAAAGATTCCTACTACCTATTACGACCCGTTACGACCCATTACGACCAAGTGCGACGCGAGCAGAGTGCAGGGTGAAGCTTTTCTTCAACAATCTTTAACCGAAGACGAGCAGATGGGACCTGCACACTTACACTAACCTAGATACACGTAGATGCATGCATGCAGGCATGCAGGCATGCATCACGTTACCTTCAAACATTTAGACTACAGCTATATACCTCTTATATGTGCGTTAGGTTTAGGTCCATACATACGCTGCACGGTAGGGAGCCAATGCCGTGTGACGAGACCCTTTTTCGTTTTCAACCTGCAAACACAACACCGGGAGGCCGACGACAGGGAGGGATGGCAGGTTAAGACGGCCTAACATGAAAACAAGAAAATTATTCCGGCCACGATACCCTTTTTTAGTTTGTATCAAAAGTGACACGAATGGGCTGAGACACTTTACTAACTCACTATTTTTAAAACTCATCTCCCTTTCTGGGCGCGATTCGTGTACCAAGACGTAATACCTAACCTAGCTAGATATAGATATAGATATAGATATGGATATAGACCACAACTATATTTCGAAGCAACGCTGGTACCTTCTAATCGGTAACTTGCCTACACACGGTCGTCGACCCGACGTGTTGGAATAGACACACGTACATACCAGAAGATTCCTAACCTAGTATCTCAGCTCTGCCAAGCATGTCTGCCACAGAGCTGCAGTGCCCCTCTCGGCCTCGGCCTTGTTCACCTACAACTAATCCTACCTTGCCCAGCTTGGCCCTACCTATCTAAATAACACAACGCAAGGCAAGCAACTAGCAACCTTGCCTTGTCTGCTGACGAACACGCAACCTCACGCACTTTCTAGTTACACGAAATCTAACTGAAGGATGAAAGAATGCGCAAGTCTTAATTTATCTTTCTCGTTGGAACGGGATCCGTGGCCCTTCTCGTCAGGCGCATTTTTCCCTTTCACGGTGAAATGAGGATACTACTACTATTAATAAGAAGTAGGTAGTCTAGAAGAATATAACCTAATCGCTTATAGTCGCCAATCGCTCATCCACCAAGCGGAGGAAGGATTTGCCCTAATCTTCTGCACGGTCCTTGCATGTATTTTACGTAGTTCATGCACGGCACGTACCTAGGTACGCAAGCAATACTAGACCTGCAGCACCAAGGTCCGTCTGTTGGCTTATCTCGACGAGGCGTTCCGGCGGCGTAAAACTGCCCCTAAACATACGAAAACTAGTTTGATTAAAGAATGCGAACAACATAGCCCATTACAGGTGGGAGAAGCATTAAGGGGAAAGTAAGGCAAACGGGAGAGGAAAAAGAAAGGGGCGGATCTGGGAATGATATCGAATTGTAAAACACAAGCCAAGTAGCCTAAAGATCATCAAAACCATGCCGGTGGAGTGCAGCACACTCACTTACATATACACCTTAGAACTCCACTTGCCGAAATAATATCAGACTTATCTTATATCTTATAATAACCTCAGGTAAATTGTCCTGTCTTAGAAAGCCTACTTATAATAGGCTTGCTGTAGGGTTCAGCGGTCCGGAACATGGCCGTTACGCACGAGCGCAGCCAAGACGTCAAACATCTTCTGCCTCTCACAGACCAATCCTTCTATTCCGTGTTCTTCCTATATATCCCCGCCTGGGCCTTTAACAGCGAGGCGCATCTTAGATAATCAACATCGTTCATACACTCGGTACTGTCAAGCATGGCGTGATTTCTCTTACCCCCTCGACCCCCTTCCTATCCCGTCTTTCACAACCCCATTATGCGGCTAAAAGTCACAAACGCGGAGCGCCGTTTCTATGCCATGCTCGTCGTCGGTTGAAAAAAGTCCTTGACATCCGGGAGGTTTGCTTTCGCTCGGCTAGCAGCAGAGGCACAGAGTGAGGAGGAGGATGCTGATCACGAGGAGAAGCGCATGCAGCCATAGCTCGAATCCAAAGAACTTCCTACCTAGATACGAAGTGCCCGTATCCCACGTGGGATGAGGATGGAAAGGATCAGCCACGAACTTGGTTCTTTTTGGATCACCATTGTTCGAAAGAGCTGATCGATCAGGTAATCCCATGATGATCCCCCTACCACGGACCCCTCCACTAGGTTAAGCAGGAACATTCATAAGCCAAAATAGGTTCCTTTTTCTGCAGTCAACGACAAGTGCCGGTAGGTGCATAAGTGTTTCTAACCTCCCGGCTTTGATTAAAGTCCTGCTGGGAAACTTGGCGAGTTTAATAGTAAGTGTAGGTTCGATTCCTATGAGCGCTATTGGTATCTTTCTATTATGTAGCTCATCTGGGAATAGACCCAAATTATAGGATTAGGGCTTTTCGCGATCCCGATGCAATGGCTTACACCTTAGGTCCCAACCTAAATATCCTCCTTCCTACTCTAAGTTCATATAGAAGTGTAGCATTAGATTATGCCACTACGTAAAACCAATATCATCAAGAGCTAAAGCTGTACCAGTGGTAATAGGACTCAAGATGAAAAGGCACATGGTGAAATTATAAACTCTCATCGTCTATGTGGTGTATAGTTTATCACACGGAGAAAGAGGTTATACGCACTAGGTTCGGCATAGATATTTAATTTGCCTATCTGCAGACTCGCTTATACGCGCATACCTACAAATTACTTACATGAAGCATACACATATGCGCCACATATCTTCTCCAAATATATCTATAGCTATACGCAAAATCAACGCGGGGGAGAGAAGGGAAAATGATATGTAACCTGTACAACGATTGGGCCCGCGACGATCGCAATTCGCATCGTATGTATGGCATCATGGCGAACCGCCATCATACGAACGGTTCGCTGACTACACTATATACCTATCTACTTGCAGAGCTATACCCTACCCAGCAGCGTCTTCTTACCTAAGCTCGGGCCCTGCTCATCATACTAGGTAACTGCCAGTGCGGATTGAACCCAGACCGAGACGTTACCAGCTAGTTATGTGTATACACTACTGCATATAGAAATAGTGCGTGAGTAGTATAGATATGTATTTTAGAGCGAAATAAACACATAAATTAGCGTAATAGAGTGCTACCGTACCCGAACCCAGCGCCGCGGTATCTCAAACGAGAAATTCCTTGGTTTCAGGTGGGATCGGCAGCCCCCTTCGTTTCTTCGCTTGTCTTTCCTTCTGTCTCACACGCATACACACACACACACACACTGGAAAGCGTGTAAGGCGACTGGGCGAACTGTAGTTTAGTTGTATGTACACGCCAAGAACGAGACCCAGACACCTCCGCTTTTTCCTTCGGTTACTTCCCGAGACTCTGTGTGATGCTAACTAGCATCGACAACGACCAAGACCCTCTTTTCGTTCTTCGTATCCGCGAACATAATCTTACCCTAAAAAGCGAACGGACACCTACGCGACCCTTTCTCTCGTGGAATTATGAGCTATCTGTTCGTGTAATGCCTCTAGGGGGGAGCAGGAGAGAAGTCGGAGAGAGGTCGGGTTAAAAGACTAGCAGAATTATTAGATGACATATACGTGGGCTTCCACCGATGTACTGAAATGCAGAGGATAGTCTAGGTAGCCTGTGATGTTTAGCTTATGTATGTCTGTCTGTCATGTCGTACATACACTACATTTGATTTCACTCCCAGCCCATCTTGACGACCCGGGGTCAACCCCTCTGCCCTCTTTTTTGAGTTTTGCGGGGGGGGGCATGGTGGTTGGTAGCCGTAATAAGAGCTTGTATACAAGGTCTCCGTTCCCTTACTTGAGCTGGCGACATGTCACTTCATTAAGTTCCATGGCTTGTTCTTTTCTTTTTTTTCCTTCAACTGCAGATCGCGATACACGTAGCCGGGTCGGCTGACGTAGCTCATCCCGTTCCGGCAAGTTTTTAATTCCCCCCTCATTTGGCACGTGTAACAAGCTTATTTCCTCTTCTCTGCTGTATTTCGCTTATGGTATATGGATAGATAGATGTAGGAGGGCACACAACGGCGGGAAAGGAAGGGCGCGGGAAGGTGGATGGGAGACACGTGAGGAGATGGCGAGATGTGAGACGTTGTCTCGATTACCAATACCGCGTGCCCGAGATGCAGTCATCTCGGGATGTGTGACGGGAACGCGTTGGGTGGCTAGATTAGCTTTATAGATAGCTTGACTGGGACGGTATGTGTGCCCGTAGGGTGCACATGTAATTTCATTCGCGGCTGGTAGAGTAGAATGTTGTGTTATGAGAATTGTCAAAGTGTAAGTTCAAGCCACATTACTTTTAGCAGCTGCTACACTTAGAAGACACTACTATCTAATCCATATAAATTCACTGCATAATATTAGAGAAAGGGTGGTTTTTACTTCAGGTTATTCTCAGTGATCATGGTGTACCTTAGTTACGCATCAAAACGGTAGCGGTTTGTCGTTTGAAAAGATGAGCCTCCCTGGGGGCTGATAGTAAGAATAAGGGTTTAAGGTGGTATAGGGCCGTGTCTCGAGGCGGAACTACGCATATCTCAGTGGTACCAGATTATCAAACACCAGGGAATTAACAGTTAGATAGTTATCGAGTTGTCTATAAATTTCCCTAGCTTTGGGGTGCCCGCTTGAGTTCCCAGTATTGCTAAGTCAACCTGGCTTTCGTTTTTTGTATTTCGTGGTACCCGTGGTTTAATTTTAGTTCTCGTTGCTATAGGCAGGTAGATACACAAGGAATGTGTAGGGTCAAGGTTGGGATTACAATAATCATGAAATACTAGTGTAAAGATGAGCAGTTACTAGTTACTTGATATGTACATATCCGTTCAAAACGTGTGTAATTTTATATCTGTCTGGATTGATGCCATTCTAAGTATTTAGACATTCGGCAAGTAGCATGCTATTCCATCTCTGAGACGACACCTAACTACAAGGACGTTGCTAAGTCTTAAATTTCACGACATGGCTGAAAGTAACCCCTTATTTCTAACAATTACCGTATTTTAAGATAAATTTAAAGCCCTCAGTCCAACCACAGGAAGAAATATCAGTGCATACTCCTACCTTCGTAGATCAAATGTTCTGTGACATTTTGTTCGTAGTGAATTGAACTATAATCTTATATATTGAAGATTTGACGGAGACAATAGTGTTACGCCCCAGGATTGGTGGGTAACTATATAATACGGAATTGGGATCCAATGACCACTCTGTCATTGGGAGAATCTTTTGGTCTCATGGTATGATGGTGTTGCCCAATACACTGTCGTAAAAAATAATAAATCAAGTGCTCTGTATGGAAAAGGAGGTGTGAAGGTTATCTAATTTCTAGCCTCTTGCAAATGCTTGTTGGCATTGTTCTGGTAGCCGTTATATATATGCTACTAAATAGGTCATTACGTTTGTTGCGACATCTTGATATATCCTCATACTCCAGTGCTGTCAGTTTAAAAACCGGATGATACTGGAAACTTACTCAATCCTTATTCTTGAGTGCTACTATAGATTACTTGTGCCGGTCGATTACAAGAATTTGAGAATTCTAAATTATAAGACTCGATAAAGATAGTGTAAACAGATCATGAAGGTTCCAACGTAGTTAAGAATAATCGTAGAAAATGAAGCTTACGCCAACCGAATATAAGCTTTGCCAATGGTGGACGGCTATGAAGCTATGATCGTATAGCTAAGGAAATAGAGTGCTTGTGTTTCTCTAACGACAGTGGGTATTTTTAAGAGGCAAAATAGATAAAGATGTCTGACTTAACCAGTTTGAAGTGTAAGCAGGCATCTTAACTTCAAACAAGTCCTTTGAATTATTGTTGCCTAATTTTGGTCGTCTTCGTCTTTCTTCTTAAGTCTCCTTTCCCCCTTTCTTCGCCAGCTTTTCTGCCTTTGCAGCCTCCCACTCGTCCAAGTTCTGGACCAGAATCCAATCAAGAAATTTAATCCTTATCTTCTCTCCCAAGCCCTCCTTTAGTTTTTTGCCCTCGTTATGTTTCTTCCAAGCACGCTTCCGACTCCTCTGAGCCGACTCGTCTGCTCTATCAGTCCTGCGTTTGACCTGCCATGCTGCCATTCGAGCTAGCATGGTGGTCTGTGGGCTTGGTTCAGGGACGTCGAATGATAATTCACAGCTCCACTGGGCCAAGTATTTGAGGTTCCTATCTTGCACGCTCAACTCTAAAGTGCTCTCGGTGAGCGGTTCCATCAAATGGTCGTCCTTGTGGAGGTCGAACATCCTCACTATGCGCTTGCGGTTAATTACTTTGACGTGGAGCTTGCGAGGATGAAAATAGTGTTCGTTTATCAGCCTCAAGCATTTACGAGTGCCGTTATAGGCCATTGCAGCAGCAGAGAGGACGGCGGTGGCCCCTAAGACGCTAGAAACACCAAAAGCTACTTCATTCGGGACGAAGCCTATGGCGAACGCAATGAGGTCGACAACACCGATGGCTGTATTAGGTGAATTTATGATATTCAGATTGTCAATAAAACCAATAAAGTCCTCTTTTGTGACTGCAAGTTGCCTTAGCTCTGGAACCCAGGCTCGTGCAAAAGGGTTATGGTTTCCAGGATTCAACCGAGGGATCAGAACAGGCTTAGGCAATGACTGTACTACTGCACCAGGGGGAAGAGGGGGGAAAGCAGCAGTGACTAGCTTGAGAATCTGAGTTTCCGCCATTTCAAGCTCGTGATTGTCTGGCATCTCCTGGTTCTGCATGATTACAAGTTTGGGCAGCCAAGAAAAAGTGAACCGCTGAGTTAATTATATATCAGATATCAAGCAGCTATATATTGGCCATTCCAAACATAAAAATGTGGTCATTGTAAGTTTAACTGATACGGTCACCGAGTATCAAAACCATCTCAACCGGGAGCCGCGGAGTCCTTGTAAGAGGATTCTCTCCCTGATATCTGCAGGAGTGGAGGTTGATATTGACGAATAATCTGCAGCACGGTTTTGATAGCAATACCTGCAGCTCAATAGCTAACAGGCGCTGCATGTATGTGTGTATGTATGCATCAATCCTTCATACATACTAGGTTAGGTATGTAGTATATAGGTGGTTTGGGTGAGTAGTTGTTCGTGTTACTAATTTGCTATCTTTATGGCTTCTCAAGACTTACGGGATGAAAAGCTACAAAAACAAAAATACCTACCTAAAATGGAGATGTAGTTAAAAAAGATAATAACATTGATATTTCACCTTGTTTTGGGTTGTATGTATTACTATTCCTCAGGAGGTTCTCTAAGTCTTACACGACTTACATACACAATTGAAGTTTAGTATGTCCCCTTAGGTACGTACCTAGGTACATACAATGGAAATATTGAAGTCAACTGTACTCTAGGTAGTGTATGTAGTACAAGGCAGTGCAGTGCCCCATGCTAACCAAAAATAGCACCTATTCTACAATCTTGGCTGCCTACTACATATGTAGACAGGGTCATGTGACATGACATCACCTTTGAAACGCCTACAGTGCGCTTCTTTGTGATTGATTGGTACCGACTGCCGTTTGTCCCCGGCTGCGCCTTGAAGGGCTGAAAGGGACTCGAGGACCCCTTTTGCCGATAGTGCCGTTACAGGTGCTTTTAGGTACCTACGTTGTGGGGCTGAGCTCCTAGGGGGTCCATAGTCGAATACAGTGCTATTGGTACGGATGTCAGGCGACTCGTCATCAGATTCCGTAACACTAACCAGCCCAAACCAAATCAAACCCGAGCCTTCTCTTCCTTTCCTCATCTTCAACCTTCGATTCCATTTCCCCTCCATACACAAAAAAACCAAAAACAATCAACTTTCTACACTTCACCATTTCCTTTCGTAACCTCCCATCTCCGAATCATCGACAAAACATCTTGCGCATAAAACCCACACGACTGCTATTTGATCACGACAAGATGCAGTTACAGTCTATCATCGCCGCAGCTGGTCTGGCGGCCTCGACCCGCGCTCTCCTATTGCCTCCCGAGATATCCGCCTCCGAGAACGATATGGTCACCACCCTCCCTATCGCTACCGATGCCAACCTTGATATTCCTATGATTGCCGAATCTCAAAGCCTGAAGCTTAAATGCCCTGGCTGCCCTGTTCGCCGTCCTCATCATTGGAAGGGTCACTCCGAGGATGACAGAATCAACACTCACATTCCAAGCCACCTGGCGCTGGACTTCAAGGTTGATTCCTCTGAAGGTGTCGACCGACTTCTTCTGAACGGATACGAACTATATCCCAATTCCAACCCCTTTGGCGATGTCCTCACTGCCGCTCTCCAGCCTGATATCCCCGAGCGACGCAAGAAGATGCCCTCGCACTTCAAGGGTCCTCGACCACTGGACATCCAGCCTCTCGGCTTTGGCATGCAGACGTCCCCCGTTTTCACAAGTGATGAGGATGCCTTGACCCTTGTCAATGTCGAGCTCCAGATCATCGAGGTTGGCAATGTTTTCGTCGATGGTATCCCGAACGTCCAGGTCAAGCTTGTCAAGACACCTGCTGGCAAGCTTATGATTGGTGCCATTGAGACAACCGACTCCTCAACCCTGCAGAACCCGATGGACAAGCAAGAAGAGTGTGCGACCATGCTCTGCAAGTGGAAGGCGATGGTGATGCAGAAGATCAACCAGCTTCGCAAGTCCAAGGGCTGTGGTCGTTACAAGGGAATGTCCCGACCAGAGGGTGCTGCTGTAGAAGACAACAACCGATACCAGCACCAGGTCGGAGTGTTGCTCAAGAGCATTGTTTCTCATGTCATTATTCCCATTGTCATCGGAATCATGGCTGGTATCACTGCTAGCATGTAAGAATCCCTAATCCAAATTAATGTAGGGAGTGGTTACTAATTTGATTATAGGCTTGGTATGTTGGTTGGTACTTTTGTCGTCTTCCTTTGGCGCACTTTTGTCCGTCGTCCGGTCCACTGCCGACGCAACCAAGCACATGGCCGTTGCCACAAGGCATCCGACAGGGAAGCCGTCGCTGCTGATGAGAAGTCTGGCTTGATGGAGGACGTGGAGGAAGTTGATGTGGAATCCCCACCATCCTACGTGGAGTCTGGCGTCGCCCCTGACAATGCGAAGAAGCCAGAGAATGATGCCTAATTTGACAAACCACCAAGTATGTCAAAACCAACTTAGGCTATGTTCTAGGTTCAAGTTGGCACCATCGATGCCTGGTAGTGTTCCCGGCATAGAAGATCAATGAAGACGGAAGAGGCTAGGCAACGCTTCTAGATATTGACTACTCGCTCTTGCCTGGATGGAACCACTAGGGTCGTAAAAACGTGCGAGGATGGTGGAATAGGGTTGTGAAAATGGCGTGCAATGACCGGGGGCTATACTCTCCTAATCAGGTTTCCTTTTTTCTTCCAGACTTGTATGTGTATGTCAAGTACCTAGACAGAACACTTACGTTCCTTTCCCAGTCGACAAAAAAATCAATATTTCTATTTCTTAGGGGTAATTCTGGTATCTGCTACATAACTTACTTGGGTAGGTTACCTACCTAACTGTTTTTCTACTACTACTTAAGTCTCCTTGATTGAAAGCAAGTAGAACTTAATACACGCTCGTTATGCAATATTGTGGATTGGGGTAGTAAGATCATCTCTAAAGTAATCTCATTGATACACGTACTATGTCCACAGTAGTTGTCTTAACATCCATACTACCTAATGCTTATATAAGAATCTCGGAATCCCGTTCTTAAGGTAAGGTCTCCATCCATCACCCCAATTTAGCGCCCCTCCGCAGTTCGCAACTACACTAGTTCATGCAAGAGCGGGAGGAGAGGGGGGAAGAAGGGAGCCCCATCCCTATACATAACGCCGGCGCACGATGCTACAAGGATCTTTAGCCAATCAGCGGTCGGTTTTAGTGATTTGCGTTGCCCGTTCGGGCAAAGAGGCGAACTCGCTGGGTCCTGATATCTACATGCATCGCCTTGGCGTAGAACACCCGCTCGTCGCTTGCTATAATAAGAAGGGTTTCTCTTTAAGAGGGTACGTTCAGGAGGGAATAGCCACTGGTTGCCTAAGCTAATGTTGATGGGAAAATAGGAATTAGTGACGTGATTTCGTCATATATTTCGAGAAAAAACTGTATAGGGCATAGAAGACGTTGCGGAACGTGTTTGCTCAGTCATTTCACCGGAGTCTCTGGAGTAGCAAGAGTAAAGGGAGGATAGGAGTTTATTTGTATATGTGTCACAGTGATGGGAAAATCCCTCCCCGGTTACGATTTCGAATGGAAGTTGTTGATCGAAAAATAAATTTACACCCCCCCTCCCCTCTCCAACGAGGATCGAGATCGATCAAGATGCTTGCTAGATATGGTGTGAACCGGCTTGCTTCGGTACGAATAGAATGATGAACCACCTAGATCTGCCCTTCTATGTTGGGGGCATGTCTTCTCTTTGCCTCTGCGTGAAAAGGTCCCCTTACCGAAAAAAAAAAAACATACGCAGCCTCGATCTATATCGTTCAAGTGCACATTACCCCCCTTCTGCGCGATATTCTCATAGATGCCAATGCCCCTGAACGGGGATGTGATTCAATATGTTCTTATTGAACTGTGGCTTTCGAGCTGACGAATTAACTGCGTATATGATATGATACCTATGATCTGATAGAGCAAGGGGGGTTTGGGAAAAAAGCCAACAGACTCCAATCGCCTCCTACTCAACACCTTGGGTCCTGCGATATCTCCTTGTGGTGGCGAACTTTGATATTTTCTCTAGACGCCTGATGATGTAAAACATTTTCCCCAAGTGAAACTTGCATATGCGTAGAGTTGTCTTCTAGGGACTTGTGTTAATTCAAGATCGTGGGTTTTTTTTTCTTTCACATTAGGTTTTGGTTGATCTAGGATTCAACGCACAGGTCTTGGTGGGTCACATGAAAAACATAAATGGTGATGGCAACTCGAGCTGGTAAACACGAGTAGCTATTAGCACACTAAGAAATCTCTCGTCAAGCGTCGTATTAAACTAGATTGAAATGGAATCTGATTGCTAGACTAGCTTTTGTTCCCCTTTCCAGCACTTCAGATCTAATTACACTTCAGTTATGATGATCACCGAGCGATTCAGGTCAGCTGCCAAGGTTGCTCTTAGCCCCATGACCTCGGAATATCATAATGAATCAACATCGTGAAAAGCTTTTATACTTTATTATTGACAGATTCTAATAAGAAAAGGCTACAACCTAGCCTCCTGGTCATCTATTTAAAGAGAACAGAATGCTACTTCTCAGCTAAGGAGTCAAGAGACGTAATTAAAGAATCATAGATATACAGAGTCAGAAAGGCAGTGGCAAAATAGTTCCTTTGTCCTAGAATTACACCACATAGATCAATCTTATAGCTCAACTCCACCACGTCTATATAGATACCTACATCCCTAGGATCACCTTCCTCTTGAGGTCAGGTTTGCTAATCAAGCAGTCGAGGGAATGTAAGATAAGCGAACATCCCTCTTTGAAAAAAATTTCATTAGCGAATAATAACTCTTTTCGATCGAGGAACATTGAGGACAGGGGTTAAGTCTTCGTCACAAGGCCACATGATATTCCCCAAGCTATAATTCGGAAAGCAAACATGTCGTATCTATTTTCAGGTTCAGGGCACCTGTGTAACGGAGGAATTCCTACTCGTTCCTTAATATAGGTACCTATCATCCATACTCTGTTATGTGTCTATCTGTGAAGTTTAGGTACATATACTTACTACATCTTGAGTCAATCAGTGTTTATTGGAGATTTTAACTATTACTGGAGTAACCTTGAGACATTGGTCTAGAAAAATACAGTTTCCCCCCTGGATCTCCCCTGGATCTCCCCTGATACTCCCAAGGGGAAGAGGGTGGGAAAGGGGGGGGGAGAGAAGGGGCTTCTCTCTAGTCAATGAATAACACTACTCTGAATACCTAGGTATGTTTCTTCATCGTATGCAAGGCGGGTTTATAAATAAGCTGGCAGTTTTCATATCTCTAGATATGTAGCCCCTGAGTAGATAAGGCGAGGAGTACCTACACATTACTGAGCATAATATTGATATACTAGGTATCCTAAATATCTAAAGTTATATTATGTATAGGAGATATCCTCTCCTTCCATGTACCATGCGTTTGCTTGTGATACTTAGACTAGGGTAGTTTGTCTAAGTGTATGAGTTTGGGATGAACCTAAAGGGTAGGCCGGTGGTGAAGTAACCTCTTGTGAATATGCGGCAAGTCCAAGTGAACAAGTTAACAAGCAGTGTAGACAATGTACCTAGGTAGTCGAGTGCGGATGAAGCCGTTAATTATGCTGCAGTAGCTTAGCTTGAAGGTGCTTTGTTGAAACAAGGGTAAATGGGAAGTCACGAAAAACCACCTGACACCAGGGCAACGGACTAGAAATATAAAATAAGAAGTCTCGAAGGACACTGCAGGGAAATAAATAAACATCCACCTTCTTAACAAGCGAAGCCAATTTACAGACTGGGAAACTGCTACTCCTACTGCTACTGCTGCTGCTGCTGCTGCTACCCAGGTACATACCTACTTCCAATACAACAACTACAACAACAATCCCAACATCAGCCACAACCATAAACATAACCATAAACATAACCACAATAACCGGATGGTGATATCTTAAGCACCACCTCCACTTCACCTTCACCATTACTACTGCCATGGATTCATTCCTTACCATGCTACTGTGGCCACTCGTCTGTGGGAACATGGGTTTCTTTGCCTTGTTCGTCTTTCGCTACTTACGGCTGTTTGTCAACATCATCGGTTGGCTAATCTACAAGCCCTGTCCTGTTCCAGCAAGACCTTCCTACTACCCATCTGACTGCACCGTCATTATCCCTACCATTGACCCGGCAGGCGCCGACTTCCTCGAGTGCTGCTTCAGTGTCCTGCAGAACAAGCCAGGTTGCCTCTTGATAGTTCCCGCAGGACAGCGTAATCAGTACATCTCCCAGGCGATCGTCGACCTCCTGAGGGCAAAATTCCCCGAAACACACATGGACGTTGTAGCTTCCAATGCTGCTAACAAGCGCCAACAAATTGTTCTTGGCCTCAGGAATGTCAAAACTAAGCTTGTGGTTCTGGTTGACGACCATGTCTTCTGGCCTTCTCAACGTTTTCTCACCACTGCCATTGCCCCCTTTGAAGACCCCAAGGTGGGTGGTGTAGGAACGAACAAACGGGTACGCAGAAACGTCGTGGGTTGGAACATCCAGTCCTTCTTCAACTTCCTCGGCTGCGTCTACCTTGAGCGCCACAACTTCGAGATCCGAGCAACCAATGCACTGGATGGGGGCGTCTTCGTTATAAGCGGTCGCACCTCCCTCTGGCGCAGCAGTATCTTTCAGGACCCAGCTTTTCTCCATGGCTTCGTTCACGAGATGTTTCTTCGAGGCACTTTAGGCCCACTGAACGCCGATGATGACAACTTCTTGACTCGATGGCTTGTTAAGCATGGATGGGATATCAAGATTCAGTGCCACAAAGATTCTGTCATCGAGACAACCCTAGGCGAGTTCCCAAGATTCCTCAGCCAGTGCTTGCGATGGTCGCGCACAACTTGGCGCAGCAACAGCTGCTCGCTCTTCACGGATGGAACAGTATGGAAACGTCAGCCTTGGTGTGTTTACGCTGTCTACATCACTAGCTTTGTCAACTTCGCACTGTTCTACGATGCTGCGCTCTTGTACACGCTATACTACCATACCACTTTTGGCCATAACCTGACAAGCCTCGGATGTATGACAGCCTTCATCGTCTCGACCAAGCTCGTCAAGCTCGTGGCTCACTTCTTGCGCTGCCCCGGTGATGTACTCTTCTTCCCAGGCTATGTCCTGTTTGCATACTACCACAGCCTCCTGAAGCTGTATGCACTGATCACCTTCTACGAGACAGCATGGTGCGGACGTAACCTGGAGGCTATTGACAATGACGTCAGAGACAAAATCCGTCACTGCGTTGACCCTGCCTCTTCGGATCTTCATGCGCTTAAGCAGCTCGTGGCTAAGGCAGCACAGGCAATAACACACCCAAGTCCCATTGCCTCTTGAAATATAACTCAAGAATAGGCAAGCTGGAGCTATTGGAGTTTTCTGCATTTTCACGGCAAAGATGTGCATAATTTAGATAGTAGGGGAAATCTCTTACTTTGGTGGTGGCTTTTTCTTCTCTGGATTTCTTTCAGAGCCTGTTTTATGGCGTTTTGGCCAAACCTTCACGGTATATGCGTTGTGTTTTTTTCAGGTTGATACCACTCATACGGTCCCAAGAAGAGGGATATAGGTAGAGAATCTCAAGTGTGTTCCTTTATCTCTATGCATTTATCCTACATCTATTATATTTGGTCTATTTTGGGAACTAAGGGGGGTGTTGGACCTCCCTTCCCCGCTTCCCCTGAGCTTCTGATGGTATATGGATAACTAATTGGGGTGTTCCTTGGAAACTCCACTAATATATAATACTAACAGAACTAACGAAAGGTATCAGAATAACATGAACAAATTACATACCTCCTACACAAGATTACTTGGCTTTCACAAACTGTTGAAACAAAGACGCCCAGCCAAGGATTATAAATGATTTTAGTGAGTTTTCCTTTCCACATATTTTGGGATCTGAATCCCTTCTGCATACAACTGGACTAGTCTTCATAACAGCTCTTTCAAACGGCCCCAACTCTTCCCACGTGCCACTTAGCTTAACAGAATTCTAAAGTGCAAGGAAAACAAAACGGTGGATTATTGCAGTACCACATTAGAGTCACTCTTCTTCATCAATAAGTACATATTGCTACAAAGAGCGAACTCTAATACCATATAGAAAGAGAGAGAAAAATAGCACACATACATACTAGATACACAGACCTTAGATATGTGTGCTTGTACTTAGGAAGTTGAACTTACTATAAGCGTTTATTTCTATATAACGTGCTAAATGTATGCCTCAGGTGATAAGTTCACGCTGAAAGCAGCGGCCTCTTCAGTGCTAGTTACGCGCTAAACATTTAGTTAGACCCACCACTAATAAGCCAACACCAAAAAAAGAGAATACATAGGTACCTAACTCAACGCAATGGTTTCTGTGCGAAAGACCGCCAAAAAATGTTCTACTGCATTCTGCGGGAATCGAACCCACGGCTTCAGCTATCAATCGATGGAAGGCTGAAATGTTACCATTACACCAAGAATGCGGGATTACCCAAATGGTTCGATGAAACGCTTCGAAGATAACGGCGTATAAGTAGCAAAGCAATTGAAACTAAGCTTTGCGAAAGTCCAGTATTGCGGCAATATTGTGTGGTAATAATAGATAGGCAAGCTTAAGAGTGAGGATCGATATCGATGGCAAACTGGTTTGCGAGGTAGATAGAATGCTTAGGTATTTATGGACAGCGATGGATGTTAGGAAATCAAATGTCTAATTACGAGAGAGCATGATGGCAGCCGCAGAGTAGGATTTTTTAAATATTGAATGGAAGGAAGCTTAAAACCCTCAGAGAAAGGATATCAGTTCTATAATATCTTTCTACTTAAATTGTTTCGAAGCATCGAAGGGAGATGAAAAGGTTCAGACAAGGCTCTACGCAGGCAGGCAGCTAGCTTGTCTTATCTGGTTGATGTTATGCTACTGTAGAATCCTTATACGTATAGTTCTAGGCTCTAGATACTAGGTCAGCCGCTTACAGCCAAGAATACACAATGGTCTTTACGCATACGGAGTATACAGAGCTATAACTGCTTCGATTCCGGTTTCAATCAAATTGTCCCTTAGTGCTGATCAGGATTCTAATCCTGGCCATGAGAGCGTACCGAACCGCCACAAGTGTGCTAACTGTGAGTACCTCCTTACCTATGTAGGATGTTACAGGCCCAGCTGCAACTCCCATTCGCCCATGCTTGTCTAACCTAGCCGACTTGACTTGTATGCCCTGGTTTAGATAACTTTGCACTGCGTTGTCGGTCCCGACGTCAAAGGGGATGTAGCCTCATCTGAAAGTTCCCTGCATAACCAGCGGAACTTTTTGGTAGAGACTGAACAGTAGCGGCGACGCGAGGTCCCTTCTCTGTCCATTCCTTTCACCTCCCCACCCCCCTCGTCGTATATAGCGCCTGTAATGAGGGCTCATCTTCACGAGAGACCATGCTGAGGTCGTCACAAGTCAAAATTGGAATACAAGACAACATGCTCGTCTTTGCACCCTTGAATATAATTCGTCGCCTCGACGGATCGATTGGTATAGGGACCGTGTTAGACCTCCCCAGTGATGCTATCATCTACTGCACTCTTCGCATAGGCAAAGTAGCTATCGGCAGTTTTTTTTTGGGGTAGTTCAGACTGGGGAGAACCGATGGAATGCGATGGAGAAAGTCCTAGAGACAATAGATACAACGTACGCGAGTAGTTATATAAGGCACGTATAATTCCATGCTCCCTCCTGTTCCCTGGGTATTGCAGAAAAGCATCTCAGCAAGACTACTACTGCCTACCTCTCTTGAATATAACCACCCCCTCAACATACCTCACTACACCTCACCTCCAAGCGCGACTCCGCGTAAACTCTACCAAGGAAAAAAACCCATAACTGCAACCATGTCAGCGCCCCTTCCCCTTCCCCTTATCTTCCAAACCCCCGGAAGCTGGAACTTAGTACTAGAAAAGAAAAAACTCGCTGTCGTCTGACCCGCTGATGTGCTATATAGGTGCGTGTACATCCTCAAGACCACGAGCGGGGGGAAGATCTACCTCAACACGCGGACCGACGCCTGGCCAAGCAACGCGCTGTGGGAGGGCGCGCAGAAGAGCTCCAACTGCGGGGATTCCGGGTGCGAGTACAATGAGTGATGGAAGGGATGGGATGTTCTGAATGGAGGGTTGTGATAAGAGGGGAGGGGGAGGGTATGTCTGATGAAGGAGCGAGTTTGGAAGAAAAAGGGGTATCTGGAAATAGGTTAGGTTAGCTACTTACGACATGCGTACGTAGGAGACTAAGTAGCTACATAATGGAAGTGATATCCCACGATAGGGGTCGCTGTATGATGGTTCCCAGGTGACGAGTAGAACATAGGCTCTTCGTGAGGCCGCAGGCGAGTACAGTGGTAATCTAGGGTGGGAGTGTCTGAATTAAGAGTTGTGTCGAGTTTTGATAGACTGTCATAGGCCATAATAAATAGAATTAAAGAGGAAGGTTCAGTATATGAGTACGTTGGGACATAGGAGTGGCTATGATGTGGAGGATAAGGTAGGTGTTATGAGGACTTGTATTCTGACCTCCTATATGGGAAATAGATCACCTAGTGTCTCGGGATATCATATAAGATATAAACTAGATATACGCACGGATAGAAGAAGAATTCAAACATGGCTTGTGTTCTGTTGGTATGTATGGTTACCGCCCACCCTACGGTCCTGTACTACCTACTATGTAAATATATATCTAGGCGTACCCTTACTTTCATTATCTCCTTGACCAAAACAGCTCATATAATTTCCTCATATTTATCTTATGCCAATAAGTATATATCCCTTTGTTGCCGGGTTATCGGCCTTAGTGTAACCAGGGTTGAATATGAGCACGGGATACAAGGAGCTAGAACAATGATTTGAGTAGAAATCTGTTATTAGAGAAATGCCTCGATGATATGGTGAAGGAACTACTAGTATAACGGTTTTAAGGGGAGAAGTATCTGGATCTTTACATATGGTCTACTCTAGAGGCTCATCGGAATTTCAGGAGAACTAAAGAAATCTATGGGCCTTGTAAGAGGCACCTCAGAGAATATCAACACATTGACCAAAGGTCAACGAGCTCAGGTGGAACTATATAACACTAGTGTATGGATTACACCAATAATGAGGTTTATAGGTATTATGTATTTCGTGTGTGTACGTAAAGGTGTATTATGTTAAGGTATAGGAGGGTGTTGGAAATCTTTATAATATAGGGTGGTTAGCTATGGAGGCTTCGGTTCAAGAACATCCCTTAGAATATCAACTATGGTAAATAAAGTAACACTCATTGAGACCCTAGTTTTTTGATTAGCATTTCATATATTTTTGCTCCTGAGCTGTGGAAGTGCTTACATCCGTCAGTGTCCAAGTCTCAATTCTATGTCTATTACGCCCCCACTAACGTTATATACATACCATATGTATGATGGTAGACTTAGTCACATCAGAGCACCTATATCAAATTACTGTTAGAACACACATGTGAAGAAATGAACATAATAAAAGTTCACAAAGTTAATCCATCAATGGTGTTGAACCCAGACTGCTGAAGGTTGGCCAAGTTTAGCGTTCCTCAAGACCCCTCCTTTCGGCCTTTTTCAACAGTCTTTTACTTAATCCCCTTTAGCGTAAAGAATTAATATCCCTGAAGCAAGACGTAACGCATTCTTGGTGTAATGGTAACATTTCAGCCTTCCATCAGTTGATAGCTGAAGCCGTGGGTTCGATTCCCGCAGAATGCAAGATCATCTCATCTCTTTTGAACGTATTTTTTTTTTTTGGTTGGTGTGTACAGTTGTTAATATTCCCATGTTCAATCGGCTGTGTTGTGTTAGGTATAATTTTTTATGTATTGAAACTCTTGCCTATTTAACCTCATTTTCTCCTTGATAAATTATAAATTGCTATGCTATTCCCTTCTTCTAAGCGGAGGCTTCTGCTAGGATGTCTACATTAGGTGCTGCTATTCTCCATATTGTAAAGTGATAATGAGGTAGTAGAGACAAGTCTGTGTGAGATAAGGAACTCTATTTTCCAATGGGGAGCTGTGGTGGGGGAGAAAACGCACTGACCACTATTAAAAGCGTTGCCGCTGTCAATTTCATCATTAGCAGCAACCTTATTAGACTAAACCTAGAACCCGCAAAGCAACCTTACGTAGCAAACCACTTTCAACTTCTTCCAAGTATTCTCCTTACTAACTTCACTTATACAATATACAAGATGCGTACCGGTAAGCTATACCAAGCTAATCACTATGCACCTACCTAATACCTTTGCGACTCCTGGCTAGTTGGTGATACTGATCTTGAATTTATTGCGCTCACACTTATAGACTTCAAGTTGCTCGGAAGCTAGGATTGGACATTCATTGGAAATGACCTTGACGGGGTCCTAGGACTTCCCATACGCATTTAATATCACACACCACACCACATATTCTCATAATGCAGCAGCGCAGAGGCCTACTCCGGCGCCTCCTCCTCTTCCGCCCCGTATTGAAGAACCCCACCAGCTCGACCAGCTCGACCAACTCCACCAACTTAACCCGCCCCTTCACGAGACACAACAATCTTGTATCCCACCTTCGTCCGCAATTACCCTTCCTCTCCGTGCCTATAGCTGCTCGTAACCAGCAGTTCCGCTACCTGACCACCGAGCGGAAGCAATGGCTGAAATTTGAACTCTTACTGGCGTTGAAGTACACTGTATATGGTTGGGCTATCCTCGGCTTCGCTACCGTCGCCTACTTGACTCTACAACAGGAGTGGCTTGAACGCCAGTACCCCACGCCGCATGAGTGGGCGCTCTTGACGAGGCTGCGCTTCCGCGTGGCCAAGTGGGTGCCTGACCGGCAAGGACAAATAGAGACCGACTGGGTGAAGATAGGAAGCTATGCGAAAAATGTGATTGAAAGGCTTGAGGATGAGGAGATTGACGGTGCTGGACTGCAGCGTTTGGTAGGGGATGACGCTGTGGCGGGCGACTTTGCCAGCACAGCCTACGATACCACCGCCAAGAGCGAGCCCTGGAGACGGGGATACTATGAGGCGCTGATGCTATGCGCAAAGGCTGCTGAGCAACTGGATGATTGGGTTGTGGATAAGACTCGCCATCTTGTGTTTCCTGCGGTTCAGGTACTGGGCCCATCGAATCCCAACCCGAAGCCGATCGCTTTCGGCTCCCCGAGCGCCCCCCACGAAGACGACTGCGAACCCGCCTTTATCAAACCCGATGGCCTTTACATGAAAATTCTGAAGACGCGGGGGTTCACGCCGAAGCAGAAGCTAGACGCAGCTTTGGAGTACGCAACATGGCTGGATATTAAGACCTCCCCCGAAGCGGCTGAGAAAATGTACGAGTGGGCGCTGTCGCTTGCGAGCGAACGCTTGCCCCCGGAAATGTGGCCGTACGATACAAAAACATATGTTCTACGGGACGATGGACCTGCGCCGTCGACGAACGTGCTCGTCGTCCTTACCCAGTTAGCCGCACACAAAGCTCGCCATGGCGACATTGCCACAGCTCTCCCGATTTTGATATCTATACTGAGGGCACGCCGGGCACTACCGCAATATCATTCGGAAAGTAAACGTTCATTTTCATCGGGCGAGTGGTGGGATCACAGTCACACCTCTCCATGGACATGGTCTAATATGAAGAGAGTTGCCAAACACGTGTTCTTTCCACTTGAATATCCACCACCGCCGGACGACGGAGAATCACCGCCCATACGGGACGCGCAGGAGCTCTGCGAAGAAGCAGGACTGAACCTATACATTGGCGAAATCATTTACGCGAACAAAAGTGGTAGCTCCTCGACTAGTCGCGAGGACGGTCTAGCGTGGACGCGCGAGGCAGTCGACCTTGCCGAGGAGCAGCTGCATAAATTAGGCACGCCCAGTGAGGATAATAGCAAAGCCGTGATGGCGGCGCGGAAAACCTGCCGCGATTGCCTGAGTAGCGGGCTCGATAACTGGGCTAAGATGGTGGGCCGCCTCGCGAGGGAGGAGCGGGAGAGGGAGGAACACCAGCAGCGTGGGTCGACGAGTTGGCTCGGCCTATGGGGCGAGGGCCGACCCGAAATAGACACGCCTGGCAGATGGACCGCAGAGGAGAATGTAGTCCGCGAGCGGACGAGACGGGCGCAGGAGGTTTTGGAGGAGCTAGAGGCGCCGCAGACGGTCCTGGCCAATTTGTTCCAGGCGTAGTAGGGAATAGGATATGGGTGCATATGGGGCCAAAGTTTTATGGAAGTCTTTTCTAGTCAGCCATACGGGTCGTTCCCTTGTCCGCACTTTTTCTGAGGCACATAAATGGGTGGCACACACGCTCGCACATATATTGACAATAACTGACGATGCTGATGGATGGGAACCAGAGCCAAGGTCGGCTTTCTTCGAGTTGTTTGATCACAAATCATTTAGGTCTACTCTCGCTGATATGTACTAAAAGGTAAATATGTTGCGCAGTTATTGGATGGGCAATTATGTTTTTACATTTCATGGCGAAATCCAGAGTTAATGAACCAAACGAGATGGGAAGAACAATGCTTTTTGCCTGTATTCTTTGTGGTGAACTACCTATTCGTGTCAAGTGAGCATCGATTAAACACCATATCATCTAACCTAGGTAAGCACTGAGATCTTTACCGCGGTAGCAGAAGAGAAGAGAAATCGAAAAGCAAGCGTCCTAAATATCAAAGTCTCAAAGTCGACTTTGACCTCCTCCCCTCCCCTCTTATCCCCAGATCCAAGCACCTAGGTATCTAACCAGCCCCTTTTTAATCCTCATCCTCGCTATCACTCAGCGTATCGACTCTCACCACAAACTTATCATCCCCCTTCTTCTTCCTCTCCTCCTCCTCCTCCTCTCGCTGCTTCTTCCGCTCCTGAAACTCCTCTACCCACGGGCTCCAGTCGGGCTCGGCCGCGTCGCCGGCGCGGACAGGATCCGAGTACAGCACGACGACCTCGGGGTTGCGGTAGTGCGGACCCGCGGCGGCCACCTCCCGCAGCCACTCGACCACCACCCGCCGCCCCGCCACTAGCCCGCACTCTACGTGGTGCGCCTCGCCGCTGCTGAACACGGGACACCCGTAGGAGGTGAAGGTCGCGGTGCGCGGGTTGCCGTCGGGGCCCGAGAGCGTCATGCCTGCGGGCTCGGGGGAGGGAACGTAGGCGCGGGCGCGCTGGACGGGGGTGTTAGTCAACTTGGGTAGTCCTTTCTTTTCTCTTCTTCCCTTGGGGAGGAAAGAAAAGGAGAAAGAAGGAAAGAAAGAAAACTCACCGCCCGCAGAAACTCCCGGAACCCGTCCACCCGCACGTCCTTCACATCGCGCATGCCCCCCACGCTCGCCAGACACCCCATCCGCGGCCCCCAGCGCTCCCACACCCCCGGCTGGTCCAGATACGCGCACGCCAGGTCCGCGCCGTCGCCGACCCCCACGACGTCGAGCACGGCGCCCGGGGCCGCGAGCCGCGGCACCACCGCCTCGAACACGTAGCGCACGTGCTCGCCCGGCGTGCGGTTCCCGGGCACGTTGTCCGCGGGGGCCGGGACCCGGTTCCCCGCGTGCGCGGCGCTGGCCATGGGCGAGTCGGCCAGCGCGGTGCGCGAGAGCGTGCGGCCTTGCGAGGGCGACCAGAGGAGGGACCCCGGCGAGGCGAGGATGATGCCGGGGTTTGGGGTGGGGGCGGAAAGCAGATCCCGCACAAAAGCGACCCACGATCCGGCGTCGATCCCGCCTTTCCCCCCGATGACCCGGTGCGCGAGCACGCCGAGATCCTGCGTGGTTTCGCCGAAGAGGAGGGCTACGCGGGGCGCGGTGGAGAGGTCCCGCGAGGTGTAGATGCGCAGGTGTGGGGTGGATGGGCTGGGGATGACGCCGAGGGGGAGGTAGGTGGGCTGCAGGCCCAGGGCGGAGAGGCGCGCGAGGATTAGGGACTGGAGGGCTTCTGTGGTGGGTTAGTTAATGGGAGGAGGGGGGGGGGGGGGGGGGGTAGATAGAGGGGTGGAGAGACAGACGGTTCATGGCGAAGCGCTGCCGCTCGTTCCAGCGCGGGTTGCGGTTCAGGAAGAACTTGAAGTAGCGGTCCGGTTCGGCGATGGAGCGGACCTCGTCGTCTTCGTTGACGAAGTAGCTGCGAGGGAAGGTTAGTGTAAAGTAATTGAGCATGCTGATTGTCTATGTGCGATGTATAGGAGAGGGAAAGGGAGGAAGTAGATACATACCCGAGTTCCTTCAGATCGCTGGGGAAGTGAGGGTCTGCGGGGAGACCTGACCACTTTCTCTTGAACATCCTGGGCAAGTGATGTTTGGGATACTCTCTTTCTATCTCTCTTCTACTGGTGTTGGTGGGAGTTGGTGAAAAGGGGATGGGGTTGTATGGATGAAGGAGGACAATGGTAGGTGCAGCAGAGAGTAACTAAAAGTGTTGGTCGGTCACTCCTTAGATGCAGTTGCCTCTTTCCTGATAGCTTAGAAGCAAACAAAACCTTCCGGGGTAGTGTTGTTCCTAGGAGATGTATGGAAAATATATGGTACCTGGGTCGATACGCTACGATCAGTAGCAGGAGGTGGTCCTTCCAACCAGCACTAACTAGTAGATAGTTTCAGGTGTTGATGAGTAGAAGTCTACCTAGGTATTGGTACGATGCTTCCACTGGAAAACGCTATGTCTTTTTACCAAAGCCTTGGGATTGCAATAATAGAGACAATGCAGCGTTGCGAAGTGACAAACAGTATTGTTTGTAAGTTGCGTTTATAGGAAAGGGAAAGGGGAAAGGAAAGGGAAACGGTATGTTGGTGAGTTCATAGGTTCTTCCTGATAGACCCTTCCCATGAAAATGATTCGATAATTGACTTGGGTGCTTCCTACCTATATATATATATAAGTTACATAATTGTTGGGTTGAAGGAGGTTATCGAGAGGTCAACATCCTCTTGCCTCCTCGCCATATCTATTTTTTCTTCACACATACTCAATATATCAGACACATATTCAGGCTTGGTTTACCGTTTTGTTTCTTCATTATCGTAATAATACATGCCATCGGCTCTTAAAGCAAATACCCCCTTTATACACCTCTACCAACTGGCCTTCCTCACACCCGGGATATTACCTGCTAGAGCTTGCATTCTGAAATTATACTGCGAAATAATCAGTATCCGTACCCATGGATATATATATAGAGGCAGATAATCTAAACATACCCTTGAAAGCTTAAAGTCCCGCAATATACCTCTTCCCTTTCCACCTAGAATACATCGTCCACGGATCTGGGTCGGTCGTGTATAGCAGTGCATCTGGGTCAGCTGGAGCTGAGCCTCGGCACGGGTTCGTGCGGGCAGAGTAGTGTTTCGGATGATATATCGCAGAGCTTGCCTTTTTATTTTTTATCGCGCATTACAGGTCAGCCTAGTTGTTCGTCGAGGGAAGAATGTGAGGTTTGAGGATCGGTATTCGCGCACCTTTCGGGCTCGGCAGCGGCAAAGGCCTTTCTCTTGGAGTGATCGCGGATGGTCTTGATATTGACAAAGCAGCCAATATCAAGCTTCTTAGCCCGGAACATAGACATCGTGTCGGTGCTGGGGGGGGGGAGAGGGCACTGTCGTCTCTCGCTCTGGTTAGGTGTTGGCTTCGGAGCTATTCCCAGAATTTTATTTGGGCATTGTCAATTCGATCGAATCAATTCAATTGGGTCAATTTAATTGGATCGATTCTATTACTACTCTAGAAGAAGACTGACAGCTGATAGAGACTACCTGACAGCTGAACCAGTCTCTTGCTAGCTTGGCTAGCTCCCGCTAAAAAAGCTCCGGTAACCCCCACTTATTTCGGGGCGGTTTACTGCAGGCACATCAGCCGTGTAGCCTCAACTCGCCGAAAATGGGTCATCTATGACGTTTATCTTACTTAGTCTCTTATACTTCTAACAAACACTTATGAAATATGCTAGGTTGGCGGAAAGTACATACTTTCAACGTACATAGAATGTAGGTAGGTACCTTCCAAAGTACATGCAAAATACATACGTCACAGCGGACCTTGACAGATAGATCGGTTGATCGATCTGATCTGCTTAAGTACTGAACACGGCATGGAAACTTTCCACATTAACCTTATCCACCTAGGCGTTTACTTACCCACCTACAACATCCTATGACGTAGTTGTTCTACTGAAAAGAAATGTATATACGTCAATTGGAAGTGTGTAGACGAAGAGGTGTAGCTGTGGCTTTTCCGGTAGATAATAAAAGCTGACTTCCCACTGCTACTATTACTCTTCCTGTTCATCTTGATTTCTTCGACATATCAATCAGACAATCTACCGCAACTTGTGAAGTTCAATCACCAGTACATCTACACATACCCATACAAACACACAAACGCAGTACAATTCAAACCAAAATGTCTGGATATTCCAATGTTGGTCAGAGCAGCGTCTACGAGGCTGGCGACCAGAGAAACCCGAAGAACTCGGAGGTCGAAGACCGCGCGCGTTACGAAGAGGGCGTCCAGAACTCACACATCCCCAACGACTCAAGTATGCCTCCCACCGCTCAGGTTCTAGTTATAGGTAGCAAAGATGCTAATAGACTCCACAGAGGACCAAAGATCCATTGCCAACCGTCTAGACAACGAAGAGGTATCTTTTTCACTTTCATCTCCCTGTCATGGGGACTCTTTAGACGTAAATAGTCCATGCTAACTGCATATTCTCAGCGCAAGCTGAAGCAGGACGATCACGATGACCCTGAGACCGGCGCCTTGAAGAAGGACCCCACCCTGCCTGTAAGTCAATGCTCACTAGTTAGAGCTCCTGTCGTTTAAGGGATAGAAGCTAACCAGAGAGCACACAGGCTAAGCTACACGGCAACGAGCCCTCCAAGGGTGCCAAGGTCGACGCAGACCTCAAGGCAGAGGAGGAAGAGTACCTTCGTAGAAAGGGCAAGGCGTAAAAGTGTTCGGCGCTAAAGATTTTCTTTTCATCACTACGTCCAAAGAGACGTCATGTTTGAGCGTTCTCATTGAGATGACGTATCCATGGATAATGGCGTTTTAGGACGGATCCTGTCTGGGGATGAGCATGCGTGACTGTGAATTCACGCATGCCGTCAATACCATGAACAGTGCATGGTACATAATAAATAAAATAAGCAAAACTTGAAGGCTCCTGTGTCCGCATAAAAGTGATAATACAGTCTATAGTGAGGGTTTTGAGTTCTGTGGTCAGATATTTAGGGTTATATACCTCGTCTGTTAGATCATGTACGCCTAGGTAACGCGGACAGATATATAGCAACTGGTAGTAATAGTGATTAGGAGAATACACAAGAAAGTCGTCGTAGAGAAAATACGGCGGCTTTGTCTGTTTAGAGAACCCAACGCTTCCATGCCTGTATATGCCTAGGCTAGACAGGGACTTACTCAAAGTATATACCAAAGAGAAAAAAGAAAACCTTAGATAATTCCAATATCACGTACACCAACCCCCTCACAACCTCGCCCCCTTCGCCCTTCTCGCCTCCTTCTCCCGGTCCCGAAGCATCCTCCTCAGGATCTTCCCACTGGGGCTCTTCGGAATGGCATCGACGAACTCGATCCCACCTTTCAGCCACTTGTAGCGCGCCTTGTGCTCCTCGACGTGCTTGGTGATATCCGCGGTAACCTCGGCCTCGGGGCGCTTAGCAGCGGCAGCGGTCCGCACCACGAAGGCTTTGGGGACCTCGCCCGCGCCCTCGTCCGGCACGGGGATCACAGCGCAGTCGTGCACGGAAGGGTGGGCGAGGAGGTGCGCTTCGAGCTCGGCGGGGGCGACTTGGTGGCCCTGCGGGTGTGCGTTGAAGTTGTGAGTAAGTCTACTGCAAGTTTCGGGGGGGGGGGGAGGCTTATAAAAGAAAACAGCAAAAAGGGGGGAAAAGGAAACACTAACCTTCGTCTTGATCAGCTCCTTCAGCCTATCCACCACAGCAAAGTGCTCGTTGCCCGAGGGCGCCCTGCTCACGACCGCCACGTCGCCCGTGCGCATCCACCGCCCGTCCGCGTCCCACACGTACGCCTCGGCGGTGGCGCGCTCGTTGTGCAGGTACCCCAGCGTCACGGAGGGCGACTGGATGAGCAGCTCGCCGCGGCGGCCCAGCGCGGTGATCTCGCGCCCGGAGTCCGTGTCGCGCAGCTTCGCCCGGCACCCCGGCGCCAGCGACCCCGACGTCCCCGCCACCGCGTCGTTCTCCCCCGTGCTGATCACCAGCGTGCTCGTCTCCGTCATCCCGTACCCCTGCCCCACCGTGGCCCCCGGGAACACCCCCTGCAGGTCCGACGCCGTCTCCGCCCCGAGCGGCGCCGCCCCCGAGTAGATGAACCGCACGCTGCGCAGGTCGTGCTGCGCGCACATCGCGGCGTTGCGCAGGAGTTGGATGATGATGGGAGGGACCTGGGGGGGCGGCTGGTTAGTTATGTATATGTACATATATATATATAAGGGAGAAGGGAAGGGGGGGAGAGGTAATGTGGGTACCAGGTGCATGTGGTTGATCTTGAACTTCTGGATACATTGGAGCAGCGACTCGAGCTCGAAGCGGGGCAGCACCACGACCTCGTCGCCGCGGTAGAGCCCCGCGCAGGTCACAACGACGAGTCCGTAGATGTGGCTGAACGGCAGGAGTCCGAGCTGGGCCTGGGTCTGTACGCCCTTGGCTTCCCTGCCGGGCTGCTCGTGCCACCGGACTTGCATCATGTTCGCGATCATGTTCTGGTGTGCTACCATGACGGCTTTCTAGAGGTGGTACATATGCACACGTTAGAATCCTGTTTCTTCTCCCCGTCTCGCGTATTCAAAGTGAAACAGACAGAAAATAAAATCGGTGGTAGGTAGGTTCTGCTGGAGACTTACAGGGAGCCCCGAGGTGCCGCTCGAATAGCACAGATATGCGACCTGCCGCGCACCCTGCCCCTTGGTCCAGGATAATCGCTCTACCTCGGGTAGTGACCTGCCTTCGGCGATCAGGTCGTTCACCGTCTTGAAGGACACGTCTTTCGCATGACCGGGCAAGTCAAGTAGGAATACGTTGTCGTCGGGGATGCCGCAAGCCCGGGTCGCCTTCAGCGCGGTGTCGAGGAGAGGGATGCACGTGATCAGCGCTTTGACGCCGGACGATTTGAGCTGGTGCTCGAGCTCGGACGTCGAGTACATGGCATTGGCCGGAGTCACGATGCCCGAGAGACGGTGTACGGCAAACGTAGACATTATGTAGTCGATCTTTGCATTTTACCTCCCCACCCCCCAGGTGGTTTCATGTCAGTTCTATGGATTTAAATAGCAGTTGAGACGGTTTTGTTTTTTTACTCACAGAATTGAAGGAGAAGATGCACATGACCTTATCCCACGGCGTGTCCTCTGCTGGATGCCATCCGAGACGCTTTGCAAATGACCGAGCCAGTAACTCTAGGCGCTCTGACATCTCAGCATTGGTGTAAGTCTGGCCCGTCAACCCGCATGTGAACGGGTTTCGCGACTTATCAAGCGAAAGACGGCCATATTTCTCGTCTCTCCAAAATTCGTAAATTGGGATCGAGTCCGGCGGGTCTGTATGGATTCTAGTGAGCTTTCGTCTCGTTTTTCTTCCTCTTCTTCACGAGATAAGGTGGACGAAAAGATCATGTCCTACCGAAAGGGAGTTGGGGAACCCATGCCGGTGGGGTAAACACCATTTTTGTTATTTTTTTTTTTTTAGGAAAAGAAATTGAAAAGCTATGTAGAATAATAATACTTCAAGACGGATAGTATATCCTAAACTGTGTACGGAGTTCTCTATAGCATCATGGTTGGTTGCATGAAAGGAAGCAGGAAAGCATAAAAGAAGGTAATGAACAAGTAAGAGAAGATGAAGTAAGAAAAGTCCGGATGGTGATGTCGGGACGAATTCCGGCGCATACCCTTGCCTTCCCTCGGAGATCTCGTAAGCCTTTCCCGTTGCCGGTAACTACCTTGGTCCGCTGACGCGAGCTGGGGGCGCTCCGAAAACGTTACGCGCACCCCATTTCGAAGAGCGAACTGATCCAGGGTAGATACCTACACTACCTATGTTAGGAAGGAGTTCCACCTTGAAAAAGAAATGCGGAGGGTTGGTTGCTGAATGAATCAACTTACTGGGCAGCTGGGGTTCCTCCACAATCCATCCCCCCTTTACTCCACACATTCCCGGCAGCCCACATCATCGCTGTACATACTGTATATACACTACACTGCATTAGAAGCACCACCGAAAGTACTTGCCGGACAATAACGTGGCTACTATTCCTTGAAGTTAACTACACTAACTTAACAACTCCGGTTTGTGATTTGTAGACCGGGTACGAAGCACGACTAAGCCCCCACACAAAAATGACATCTAGTAAATAATTGTTAAGGGGTGATATGCCTGTATTCAAAACTAGAATAATTGTTTTAGAATGGCCGTACTAGATCCACTTTCCTATTTTGCGAAAAGATCTTTAGCTCTTTATATAAGCAAGTAACTTAGTTTTTTGCTTATAAGATCTTTTAGCCGTTGGCGCGTATTTCAATATTTTAAATATATAAAGCATAAGTATTAACGCTTAACGCCGACCTTTTCTAATGTGTTGGACCTATTATTTATTTTTTTAGTTTTAACTTTTTATTCTTGCATGTTAGCATGTTGCTTAATTGTTAAATATATGTAGACTTGTAAATCGAGGTATTTATATCGTAATACTATTTTTTTTTTAATTAGGTTTTGCTTTAAAGCTTACTTAACTTTTTTGTTATAAAGTTTATTAAAATGCTTTTTTTTTTAAGTTTAAAAAAAGTATATAAATTTTTTAAAAAAGTAATTAAAAAGTTTTTAAGTTTATTTTAATTTTTTAAGAAATTTTTCTTATTTAACTAAGTATTATACTTTTTTATTTATATTAGTTAAGTTTATAATAGCTTTAACGTTATAACTATTTACTACTTAAACATTATTAGCATTTTTTAATATTTAGTTAAAATTTAAAAAAGCTTATTTATTAAATTAATATGGTTTAATAAAAAAAGTATAAAAAACGTTGTATATATACTATTTAACTAATAACTTAAAACGTATAGCAATTAAAGAAATAATTTTTTAAATTTAAAAAAAACTTATTATTTTTTAGTTAAGTTTTTTTAAAAGCTTATAAGTTTTAATATTATGCTTATTAAGCATAATTGCATTTTTTATTTAGTAATAAAGTATTTTAATTTGCTTTTAGTTTATATATTTGCGTAATTTATTTTGCGTTAACTTAAGTGCTTTTAAGGTTTTTTTATATAGTTTAATTATTTAATATGCATATAGTATATTAATAAAAACTTTAATTTTTAATTTTAAAAAATTATTAACTGTAAAGTAATATTTATAATTAGCATAAAAAAGCAAAACTTTAATAAATATAAAAATAGCGTTATTATATGTAAACTTTATAATAAAAATTAAGTTAACTTAATTGTTTATTTTTTAGTTTATAAAAGCTTATAAATATATTTTTAATATTTAGTTAGTTTTTTTAGTTTGCTTGTTTATTTAAAAGTAAAACGCTATACTTATATGAGGTTTAATTTTTAATAACTTTAAAAAAAATTGCTAAAACTTAAACGTAAATTTTAAGTTATGGTTAAAAACTATGTTTTATAATAAATTATATATTTATTATATTTTTTTAACGAAAATTTTAACAAAATACTTTATACTTTATTTTTTTTTTTAAAAAAAATAAAATATACTATTTTAATAAACTAGTTAATAATAACTTAAAGCTAATTACACTTTTTTAATATAAAAAAATTGGTAATAAAGTTTATAAAAATAAACTGCTATAGTAAATATAATAACTTAAAAAGTTATAACTTTTTATAAAAAAAGTACTTAAGTGCTTTATTTTTTTAATAATTAAAATAATTTTTAATATATTAAATAATTTTTTTGTTTATTTTAAACTATTAAAAATTTTATTAAATAAGCTTAATTGTTTTAAACTAACTTATATAACTTATTACTTTAAAATTATGTTTTAATTTAAAAATATTTTTTTTAAATATAAAGTTATTAAATATTTAAAATTTATGCTAATAATATAGTAGTTTTTAATTTAATATCGATTTTTAATTTATAAAATTTTAAAGCTTTTTTTAATAAAACTTATTTTTTTTAATAACGCTTAATATATTTTTAATAAAAAAAGTGTTTTATTATTTATGCAAAATACTTTAAAGTTTTATAAAAGCTATTAATATAAATAAAGTAAAATGTTTTTTTTATAATATTGTTTTTATAAGCTAATACTTATTTTTCTTTTTATTAAAGCAATATTTTTAGCGTTTAAAAAATATGTTTAATTTATTGTTGTTTTTTTTTAATTAGTAATAAACAATAAAATTAATGTTTATTATTTTATTAGCTTATTTAGCTTACTTTTTATTTAATATTTTAATTGTTAAAAAGTATGTTAAGTTTTAATAGTTAAAATATATTTAAATTATGTGTTTAATACTTTTTAAATATTATTTTTAAACTTTAAAACTATTAATAATAGTAAATAGTTTTTTATTATAAATTTTGTAATTAATTTTAATAGTTATAAATTTTTAAAAGTAGTAAGTTATAAAGTATAGCTTTTTATTTTTTTTTTTTTAAAAAAAATAGCTTTTAAAGCAAAGTTTAAAACATTAGCTTTAAAAATATATAGTTTAAATAAATTAAAGTAAATTAGCATTAAAGCTATAATAAAAATATATTTAAAAAATTTAAATAAGTAAGTTATATTTTTAATTTATTTTTAGTTTTTTAAATTGCTTATAATAAAACTAATAAGTAGTTTATAAATTTTAAAATAATTTTTAATAAATCTTTAATAAAAGTTTATAAAGTTTATAAAAAATTATACTTTTTTTAAACTTTTAAGTTATTTTTAAAAAAATATTGCTTTAACTTTTTTTTAAAACATTTTAATGCTTTTTAAAATAATAATATATTTTAAGAAATTAATTTTTTAAGTTTTTTAAATATATTTATTAAGCGTAATTATAAGTTTCTTATTAAATAGGCGTTTAAGGATTTTTTTAATTAAATTATTATGTTTTTTAACAATGTTAGCGTAAATAAGTATATTGTTAACATATGCTATAATGTTAATATTAAGTAAATTTTAAAGTATATGATTAATTATGTTTTAAAACGTAGTTAAAGCATTAATTAATTTAAATAGTATAATTATATATTTATAAAGTTTATACCTACATTAAAAAGCTATTTTTTATTTATTTTTTTTTTAATTTAAATAAAATAAAATTTATTTTTTAAATTAATTTTAATAAATTATTTAATAAAACGTATTTTATTTTATAGCTTTTTAAAAAGTAGAAAAAAGTATTAATTTAGCTTTATAACGCGGTTAAAACCTTTATAATTTATATATAATTAAAAACCTTTATTATAAGGTTTTAATATAAAAAAAATAAAAATAAATGCTAATAATTTAAATTTATAAATTTTTTTAAAAGCTAGCATTTTATTTAACTATTTTTAAAGTAGCTTTAATTTTTTTTTATTTAAGGCATATATAAGTTTTTAAAAAAGCTATTTATTATTAATTAAGTTAATTGCATAGTTATATAGCTTATGCAGTAGTAGTGTTTGTATAGCTTTTTTAGTTATATTATATATATGTTTTTTAAATTTAAAAAGCATAATATTAAGTATTTTTTTTTTGTTTAAGTAAAAAATAAAAGATTTTATAATATGTGCTTTAAGACTTATAAAAATAAATTTATTATATGTAAACGTAAAATTTTTAAAAACGTTAAAAGCGTAATGCTATTTATAATAATTAAAGTTAAAAATAATTTTTTTTTTTTTATATTTTTATAAGTTTGTTAGTTAGTATTTAATTAATTATTAATAAAAAAGTATAATGTTGTAGTTTTTGTTTATAAGTATTATTTTAAACTATAAATAATTATAATATGCTTTTTATTATAGTATAGTTTAAAGTGTGTAATAGATACTTATAAAAGCTATAATTTTGTTAAACTTTTAAAATATTTTAAGCTTAAAACGCTTAATTATAAAAACGTAGTAATGTTTTGTAAAACTTTTATTTAAAAGGCAAAAAAAGCTATTAGTATTTAAAAGTACTTTAATTAATACTTTTTGCAATTTTATATATAAAAGCATAGTAATAATAAGTTAAGGCTTTATTTTAAAGCGCTTATTGCTTATGTTTATAAGTAGGTTTATTGTTTTGTGCTTAGTTGCGTTTATAATATAAAGAGTACTTAGTGTAATGTAAAATAAGTTAAGCGCGTAATATATATAATTAATTTTAATAAATTAGTATAGGTTTTTATTTTTTTTAAGTATAAATATAATTATATTAAGCGTGCTAATAAAAAAGTGGAACTTTTAATTGCTTTTTAGCTTAAAGTTTTTTACTGGCGTTAAAAAAAAGCTAATTAAAAATTTAAATTTTTTTTTATATTTATGTTTTTATTATTAAATAGTTCGATAATTTAATTAATAAGTTTGAACTTAATAATAAAAGTTTTAGCTTTTTTAGTATTAATTAAAACTTTTTTTTTTTTTGCGCTTTTTTTTTATGTTAAAAACTTTTATTTTATTTAAGAAAATAATTTTATTATTAACGTTATACTTAGCTATATATTTAATAGGGGTATAATTGTTTTTTTTATACTTAATACATTTTTTTTCGTTTTTTTTATATTAATTAATTTTTTTTTAATTGATACTTTAAAAAGCTTTTTTTACTATTTTATATTTAGTGGAATACTTTTTATTTTTTATATTTTTGTTAGTTTAATTAAAACCTTAGCTTTTATTACTTTTGTTATTTTTATTATTTTAAAGTTTAATAGTAGCTTTTTACTTATTTAATTTTTTTAATTTTTTAAAAAAACTAGACTTATTTTTTTTTAATTTAGTAAAGTTAGCTTTTTTAGCTTTATAAACTTTTCTTATTTTATAAACTATATTTAAAAACTTATTATTATTATTTAAAACTTTTTTTAATTAAAAGTATATTAAGTTAAAAACTTTAATTAAAAAAGCTTTAAAAACCGTTTTTTATAATTAAGGTTTTGTAAGTTAAGTTATAATATTAAAATTTTATATTTTTATAATGTAGTAAATAATGTTATTTTAATATTTTAGCTTATAAAGCATAATAAAGCTTTTAATAGCTTTTACTGTGTTAGTAAATTGTTTTTTAATAAAGTTTTTGTATTTTAATTAATTATTTATTAAATAAGCTTTTTTTAAAGTTTTAATTTTTTTTTAATGTTAATTTAAAGCGCGTTTTATAAAAAAAAATTTAATTTATATTATTTTAGTTTAATTATTTTTAAATATATTTTTATAAATATTAAAGTATGCTTTTATAAACATTTATTAAGTTTAAAACTTTTTTATTTTTTTTTTATTATAAGTAAAAGGTTTATTTATTTATAATTAAATTTACTTTTTTTTTAAAGCTTTAATAAAAGCTTAAAACATTTATAGTTTTGTTATAAAACTTGTTTTATTTAAGTTTTAAAACCTTTTTAAGTTTAAAGGTTTTTTTTAATTTCGTTTAAAAGTTTAAAGTGGTTTTTATTTTTTGCCTTTATTAGCGCTTATTATTTTAAATTTATCGTTGCTATTAAAAAGATTAAAGTTAAATAAATTGTTATTATTATTAGTTTTAAGTTGCAAAGTAAATAACTATTTTTTTATAGTTTTATCTTTTTTTTTTATTTGTTTTTAAGTTGTTATTGCTTTTTAAAGCAAATTATGTCTTTTTTATTTAATTTTTAAAAAGATGGTTTTAAGGTTTTTGCTATATTAAGTTATAAAATAAATAAAGAAAATTAAGTATTAATAATAACTTAAAATAGTTTTTGATTAAAGAGTTAAAGCATAAATTTTGCATTTTTAGCCTGCTACTTATTTTTTTTAGCTAATTGTTTTAGCGTAAAGCTTACTTTTTTGTTAGTAAAATTAAAAAAAATATTTATTATTATTATAGTAACGTTTTTTAAGTATTTTTTAGCATTTTTTACTAGTTAATATTAAAAGTTTTTTAATTTAGTTAATATTTTGTTAAAACGTGTTTTAATTATTTTAACTTATTATTAAATTTTAGCAATAATATATTAAATTTAGTTTTTTATTTATTACGTTTATTTGTAAAAGTTTTTAACTTGTTAATTTAAATATTAAATAGCTTGTTTAACGTGTGCATTTTATTATTGCTATTAATTAATAGTTTAATAAATGCGGTTTATTGCTTTTTATTTCTTTTTTTTAATATTAGCGATAAAAATTACTTATTTATTAATTAAATAGGTTAAAGCTATAGTTTAATTGATAACTTACTGTTAATATTTAACTTTTTGCGTAAATTGCTAGCTATATTAAAAAAAAGCAACGTTTAATTGCGTTAAAAAATTTTAATATTTTTTTTTTATTTTATTAACGACATTTTAATATTAGTATTTAGCATTAAGCATTTAAAAAAAAAAAAAAGATCTTAATTTATAAGCAATATTATTAACTTAATTATATAAAAACTATTATTATAAATAATTATAAGTAATGTTTATAAAATTTTTAAAGTTAATTTAATTAATTTTTTTTTTTATAAAGTATTAAAGTTAAAAAGTTTTTTTAAAATTATTTAAGTAAATAACTTTTTGCGTAAAAAAAAAAATCTTTATGCTTAAAATCGATAAAAATTATAAAAAGTAATTTTTTTATTAAAAGCTTAAAAAGTAATATTATTAGTTAATAGTAAAAATAATTTTAAAATAGTTTTTTTGTTGTTAAAAACAAGGCTACTAAAAGATGCTATAGTATAAAAAAAATAAAGTATTCTTTTTTTTAATTTTTAGCTTTTTAAAATGTACTTAACTAAATTAAAAAAACTTATTGTTTTTTAATTTATATTTTAAAAGTATATTTTTTAAAGTTTTAATTTTAAACAAAATATTAACCTTTATAAAAAACGTTTAGTATAAAGTTATAAAACAATTATAATGTTAAAAAGTAATATACTTATATTTAAAACTAAAATAATTATTTTAAAATAGCCGTATTAAATCTACTTTTTTATTTTGCGAAAAGATCTTTAGCTTTTTATATAAATAAGTAACTTAATTTTTCGCTTATAAGATTTTTTAGCCGTTGGCGCGTATTTTAATATTTTAAATATACAAAGCATAAGTGTCAACGCCCAACGCCGACCTCCTCCGATATATTGGACCTATTATTCATTCTTCCAGTTCTAACCCCTCATTCCTGCATGTTAGCATGTTGCTTAGTCGTTGGATATATGTGGACCCGTAGATCGGGGTATCCACATCGTAACAATAATTTCTAATTGGTTGAGGCTATTTTGTTTCTAGACTTTTCTGTCCACATGGTCAACAAGATATGCCAAAGATATCTAATCTAGGTCTGTCCATACATGGCAACTCTCCGTATAATACAAATCATTGGTCGAAACTGACATTGAGTAAGCAACAGCTAGCGAGTCCAGATTATAAGGTAAGCATCGCGGCATTGATAACGCTTTAGGTTCTATATGGATGGCTACATATCTAGAGCAATAATTGTGAGTATGTCTACCCGAGTAGGCAATCGACACTCATAACTATTTTTAAATATGAGAAAAGGTGGCGGCTTACTTGCTGCGCTATGTAATTCCACATAGGTAACATGAAAGCAAAATGTGTGGCCTCGGGTTTGGGTAGGTAATATCAATCTCCCAAAACCCTTGGTGCTACAACTAGGGAGTTCTTATCGTTTCCTATAGGCCTTCGATCTCGGAATTTACAATCTTCGAATAATTCTTAAGCCACCTCTCTAAGCCGTCAAAGCCTATCGACCCCGAGGTAGCTACAGTTATTCATTGCCAAACGAAAGGAGTTATCATAACTGCTGCTTAGTTGCAGTATTTCTTAGCCGTATCCTCACATCGATTGGCTTTTTCTCGACAAGTAGAAAGTTTCTCAGGTCCTCCCATCGGAGCATTTTCCCCTCGACCGCCTCAAAGTTAAAGTTCCACACGAGCTTAGCCATGATAAGTCGCATTTCAGCCCATGCCAGATGCTGTCCCATACATGAGCGCGGTCCAACGCTAAAGGGTTGCAGGGCATGGCGTTTGTCTGTAAAGAAAGGGGATTTGGGATTGGTGGTTGCTTCGGAAAGCCAACGCTCGGGAAGGAAACGGGATGGCTGGTGAAAGTAGTTTGCATCGCGGTTCATAGTGTATGCTTGAATGGAGACGCGAGTCTAGCATATTTTCTCAAGTTAGACAGGACAACAGCAGTAATATTAGTTCTTACTTACCCCTCCGGGTAGCCAATATCCACAGACAGTATCCCCACCAGCTGGTACGCGTCTTGGAAGTACCCATGCAATCGGCGGACACAGGCGTAATCCCTCGTTCAGAACAGCGTTGATATAAGGGAGAGTGCGGAGAGCATCTAAATTAATTTCGCTCTCGTCCTGAAAGCGATTTAGAATCTCGTCCTCTAGAGCCTGAAACTTATCCCTGTTATGAATTAGGTAATTCATAGTCCCGCTCAAGGCTGTGGCTGTCGTCTCACTTCCAGCAGTTGTTAGCACCATGAAGGTTGCATTGATTTCCCCGATAGTCATTCCTCCTCCCTCTTCGTTTCCCTTTATCACATGGGACATGATATCTGGTCGCTCCAACTCATAATTGAGCCGACGCTGAACCTTATCGACAATCTGCTGGTAATGAGTTCTCTGCATCTTTTTGAGCGATTCAGGGATGCATTTAATGAGTATGAAGTCCACTAAAGGATAGAACCGAGCAGCGGCGATAAACGAAGCTGCCTTGACGCTGCTAAAGAGCAGTGCGATCTGTGCGAATAAGGAATTAGCATGTCTTGCATATAATAAAAATGTAGGAGGAGTTTGGATCGGAAGCAATGGAATAGGTAATGGCCAAGTCAGGAAAATTCACATACCCACGGGTGATAGCGCGAATTCTGAAGACAGTCAAATGATTCGCCAAAGCCTAGATCTCCAAAGATATCAAATGTTGTGAAGTTGAACCATGTTCCAATATTGATTTCAGCTCCAGTCTGCTTCGGACTTCGACTTGCACATTCGCTCAACCTCTCCACGAGTAAGTTCACATATTTATGGAGAAAAGGTTCTTGAGCTCTTAGAGAACGAGGAGTGAAACCGGATGATAGAAGCTTCCGAATGCGGGCGTGAGGTTCTGGGTTAACTTAAAAAAAAAAGGTCAGTATCTACCACATCCAGGTCATTCTAACTATGGGAAGAGTGCTCTTGAAGCCAAGAAGAGAACATAGGCAATACAGAAAAAGAATAGACCACAAAACTTCCCCAAATAACTCACTGGCACTTATCAAAGATACCGGCTGCTTTGGCTGCGTACGCCACCAAGTGGGATCCTTTAAGAATTCTTGGTGGCCCTGTCGAACGTGAAGGATTTCATTCCAGGCCTCTGGTTGAGCAAACGTGACCTCGTCAGGAGCAATCCGTAGTACCGGCCCATGGGTTCTGTGCAGTTTTTCAATATCCTGTATGAGGGTTCCCTTAAGTAGTGCGTATATAAACGGTATCCGTGATGCTGACCAAGCATACGGACCAGGAACTCGAGAGAGGGGATGGAAGTAGATATTGTATATTGCTCGAATAATGGGATACTATTGCGTTTTATCAGCTTTAATCTCCGGTTGTCTGAGGTTCATGTATTATGTATACCAGTGAAATTACCAGAAGCGCAATACCCCACCGGCCGAGGTATAGAGATTCCACGCTGGCGTGCATATTCCCTGTTTAGTTGTCAATTACTTATTCCAAAGCTCTGACAGAATGGTTGGGCCAAGATGCAGTACTGAAGAGGAAAGGGTAGAGGGGAAAGATTGTAGGGATACCTATGTTATGAACAAAGCTAACTGCTATCATAAAATGTGGGGTTTGGTTGGTTGTTATATCTAGGTCAACTAGGTAAGAGATGAACATAGCCAATAATAAGGAATTATAAGCCATTTCCTACACCAACATTAATTCTACCCCTTACGGCCGAGACGTGAAAGTGGCTGTTATAAAGATAAATTTAGAACAGCTGGTCATTAAGATTGGGTTTTAGAGAATACCACTGCTGGGTTTGTACTTGTGTAAAACGAGTATGAAAAGAGGCTGATATACTTAGGAGACCTCCATCCGTAATATGTACAAATGTAACTATCCTATTCCACCCTGAAATCCAAACCTCCTACCAAAGCATTTTCTACCACAGGTATACTGCCATTCTTGTTATTGACAATGGCTTCTCAATGGGCCGGTGCTGTCCCCAGTGATGCAAGGGAGCAAAAAGAACCGTCATAGTGTAGCGTTAGCCCAACTTTCCTAATTCCCACCTTTACATCGCTTTTCAAATCCTCCGTGTCTTGACTTTGTTCTGTTTTGTTCAATACTATTGTCTATACTCTTGCAGAAATCAGTTGTGAGGTTTTATTCCTGGCTTTTAAACTTACCCCCTCAAAAATGGGTGCTCAGTGGTCTCAGTTCTTCCCTCCCAAGCCGATATTCACAGAAGCGGATGTAGAATCTCAAAATGGCAAAGTGTTTCTCATCACGGGAGGTTCCTCTGGGATAGGCTTTGAGCTCGCCAAAATGCTGTATGGGAAACATGGCCGGGTTTACATAGCAGGCCGCTCAGAGGAAAAGGCCCGTCAGGCGATCAAAGAAATCCAGGAAGCAGTGCCCGTAGGAGGAAGCCTTGAGTTCCTGCAACTTGATCTTGATGACCTGAACAGTATCAAGGCTTCAGTGGAGGCTTTTAAAGCTAAAGAGTCAACTCTAAATGTACTCTGGAACAACGCAGGCGTTTCGCAGCCTCCTATCGGTAGCGTATCGAAGCAGGGATTTGAACTTCAATTAGCGACGAACTGTCTGGGACCATTTTTATTCACGCAGTTACTCCAGCCGCTACTTGAAACTGCATCATCAGGGGATACCAACGTGCCTGGTTCTGTTCGAGTGGTATGGACTGCCAGTCAAATGGTTGAGCTTTCAGCCCCTCCCCAAGGCATCATAATGTCAGAAGTGCGAAACCCTCCAAAAGACACTACTCGAAACTATGTCAACTCCAAAACTGGAAACCTGTTCCTAGCTTCTGAATATGCGCGGCGATATGCTTCCGGCCACGCTATCACCAGTGTGGCCTACAACCCTGGGGCTGTTTCTACCAACCTCTTCCGCCACACACCATGGATGAAATATCTCGCATGGCCATTACTACATAAGCCCTACCTAGCCGCTCTTACAGGTCTGTACGCGGGACTATCAAAGGATATTACGATGGAGAACACTGCTTGCTACGTCATACCATGGGGCCGGATTGCGGGACAGTTAAGAAAGGACTTAGGAGATGCAATGAAGTTAGCAGAGGAAGGTGGCTCTGGTAGGGCCAGCGAGTTTTGGGAGTTTTGCAGAGAGAAAACTCAGGATTATTGTTAATATCTGGCTGGATCAGTTACGTCCCAGCCAGGGATTGGCTGGAGAGTAACTATATAATACAGAATTGGGGCACAATGACCATTCAGTCATTGTGAGAATCTTTTGTCTCATGGCATAACGGGGTTGCCCACACCCAGTTGTAACAGTATCCTGAATAGGCAACACAAACTTTGTACTTCCATAGCTTGATACTGTTCCTCTTTTTTTAGATTGATCCAGTCAATAGTTTTACACAAATATGGTTGATTATATCGGACATGGAAATATTGTTTTATTAGGACAGCAATATCGCAGTAAGGTATTTGGAGCATTGCGTGTAACTAGTTGATGTATCCAAGAAAATAGATATATCACAAATTCTACGTTTGTATCCCATTCTCAAACTAAGTGCTTTGCTCAAGCATAAGTACAACTAGATTAAATCAACGTATTGGATTTTTTTTTTCCCAAAAAAAAAAATGAAGACATAAGTTATATTTTTCAATTGTAACGTAACATGAATATGTCAAGTTATCAAGCGCGCAAGACAACACCACAATGCCACGATATTTATCATATTCCAACAAAATGACAATTCAAATTATTTAATGTCCCAAGATTCTGGAACTTACTCAGCACCTGTGACAGATACGATCTTATCGCATTGGGCACTGCTACAGAAGGAGTTATGTGGATATCCTGTATTGTGGCAAGATACAAGCAAACAATAAATTTTTGTCTTCAAAAAAGGTAATCAACGAAAGTCAACATTTACTATGAGACCATAATAGCTGTCAGAGAAGTCCTCCTTCTAATGAAGTCTTAGGAAATTCGCGACCTTCTTATGCCAACAGTACACTGAATCTCTATCTTGCAGTAGTGCTGTTGTCCTTGGGGAGCACAATTCCTACTTGTGAAATAAGTTGAGCGTCCCGATAAGGATATGTACCTTCTCTCCTCGCCTGTATATACTATTACAGGCTAGGTGTGTGTAGTTTTTGTTTCCCCAAAAAACATCACTTCGATCACGTATTCACCATTCAAAACTCTCAGCTCGTTGGATAAACGAGCCTGTAGCTGCTTAGACAAAGATACTGTGAAATGATGTGTGCTCTTGATCCTTATTGCAGATATTGTATTTGTCTTGATTGTTACAAAAACAAGAAGAAGAAAAGAACCCGCCCACAAGCGAGTGAGCACGTCACTGCCCTTTTTCTGGTGTGCTTGTTTTGAGGAAGTCATCTATCTGTGCCAACATAAGTAGCTATCTACACAGTGCGATATAGGCGGGATGTCATATACATACAGAATGAAGTCCTTTTCTTTACTTTTCTATGTTCCACTTTTTCCACTTGCTCTCGGTACCTTACCTTACCCATATACATAATCAGGTGCTTAGTACATGGGTAGGTAGTTTCATTATGCTGCCAGACCCTATTTGGAAAGACTACCTACACACGCTACGCATCTGCCATTGTTCTTTACATGCTGTGTAGATGGGATGATTCTACAACGAGAGCATAATATTCCATTACCTAATTCGACATATTCTTTAGCATGATTCTGCTGATACAGGGAGTTATACTTACTTCATGTTAATCAATAAGACTCATAGTTGACTCCGTATTGAGTTTAGCGCCTATTTGTATTGACTAATCTTGTCAACTTGACACAAGTAGTATGGTTTTATACGGAAGGCACGAATATGACATTTCTTTACTACACTTAAAGAATATTGTTTCCGACACTGAGGGAAAGAACGAATAATAACTTTTAAGTAATACCCTGGTTCGTACTTGCGATTACTACTTTAGTAATCCATCTTGTACTACCATTAAGTGACTATCAAGACTGAAAAGTGAAGGAGCGCCGCCATAATCTATTGTTTTTCGTCGCTACTGCCATGTTTAAAGCTCTCAGGCAGGGTTCATGAACTTGGAAAATCGTACTCCCCTGGTTTGCCTACACACTCCCCTCATACCCAGGAACTATATAATACCCTGTCTCTACCCTCCATTCTCCCTTCCTCATCCTCATCTCCATCCTCTCTACATCTTCTCCTCTCCCCTTCTTTTTTCTCTTCTCTCTTCCTCATCTTCTAACTCCTTCATCATACACACCTATGACAAGAACCAAGATTCACCACAGCATCTAGTTCTACATACTCCTTATTATTATTTACCCATCTACTAAACTACATCAACATACTTTCTTTTCTTACCCTTCCCCTCCAAGACTCTTCTACCAACTGCATACTTTGACGAGTTATTCTTATTCACTACGTGCTTCCATAGCCACAAGTGACCTCAAGAAGCTACTACTCAACAGTACTTAGAAGAGTATTTTTTCTACTTCTTGGTAGTGTACCTACTCCATTACCAACCTTGCCAGCAACCTCACCGTCTTGATCAGTTCAGTCTTTCACAGATACTATATCTGTGCAACGTCTTCCTACAGCCAAAGAAACCCGTGGTAAGCCCAACTCTCTTTCTTCACAGATTCATGATCCATCACCCAAAATATTAGATGTTAGCAGCATATTCGCAAGAAGCATCTAACTTGGGTACTTTGAGTCCTACTGAGTGACTATCCATTTACCAACATATATTTCACCCATTCCCAACCTACAAGCACCAGACATGAACACTTCTTGTAGCGTGTGGCAAGCGCGCTAGTTATTACTTGAATAACCCTCTTCTTTCCCTACTTATTTCTCTCCCTCTCCCACTTCCACTACCTTTACACAAACACATCCTCTTCCCTCCCCTTCTCTCTTCCTTTCTCTTTCTTTTACCTACTCAATATTAATGCAAATTCCTTTTTTTGCATTGTGCCATCACCACTTCATACTATTATCTTTAAATCTTTCACTTCATGCTCTTCGCGTGTAGTTTACACTACACCTTTTCATTCAGTCATAACCTATTCTAACAAACCATCGTTGTTTCCTATCAACAGCCAGAACGATAGCAACGGCTTCATCATCGTTTTCAACTCCATATACTTCATAGTACACCCCAATCTACAGCCTAGAATTGGAACTACTCGCCTGTGTGCGCAGATTACCTCTTCTCTTTCCACGGTCAGGTACGTTATTACGTCATTTACCAAGTTTCTATCTAGGTGCCTACTCAACTTGATGGTATCGTCGCCCCTTCCATTTCAAACTTTGTTCGTCCCTTCCACTTGTGTTTGGATATGGTCAACTAGGACTATTACCTAACTGATTTAACCTGGGCCACAACCCTTTCCTTTCTTTCATACCAAATACATGCATCCTTTTTCATTCTTTTCTTACCTGGCCTTCCTTCCACCAACATCACTTACCTTTGAACAATACCTATCGCGCATCACACTCATCATATTTACTTGATGCTTCTCATTCCTCTTTCACTTCTCGATTACCATAGTTGTTGTGGGTAATTATCATTGATATACCTTCTTACAACTATCACATCACCTTGACCATAATTTACTATACCTTCTCATCTTCTGCACCAATAAGGAAGTTATTCTACCTTACTTATTTTTACAATTCTTTTTCATTATACATTCATAACCTTCGCAACCTCAGTCATTCTTGGTCATATATATTGACCCTTATCTTCTGGCCCAATCTCATCATCACTTTATTAGACTCTCCATTGCGACCATGGACAATCATCAGCCTGGGTCTGATGATCACGGTGCCTCTGGCCCATCTACTCCAACCAACGCAAGCTTTCCACTGACGCCAGAGACTTCACCTACTGGCAACATGTCGGGCGCTAGTCGAAAGCGCAAGGTATCAGAGACTATGAATTGCAAAATCCAACTCCAGCTAACATTGGATGGGAAGCTTGTTAAGGAACAGGTGGAAACCCCCCAGGTTAGCCCGCAGGGTAACAAGGCGCCTAAGCGCCAGAAGAAATCCTCTCCTATGGACATGCATGCCAACAAGCCTGAGCCATATGATAGACCACCTGTCTGTGGTGAGAAACGTGCTGCGATGAGCAATGCTCTTCCCTACTTTAGACAGCACCAATCTAGCATCTCCTCGATGGACCTTGTTGCACAAGCCATGTTCATTGACAGTTTGGTTGGAGATCGCGACCGGTTCCTGAGCCAGGTCATTATTACTACAGTGTGAGTTCATCTACAAACCATACCTATAATGTCTACTAACAATGTTTATAGTGGCGGCGGTCGTGTGCTTGATCCCACAAGCAAACAGATGACCAGAGTACAGGACCAAAGCACTGACAGTGTCAGTTACAAGGCGATCATGAACGCCTACCGAAGCAAGAACCCGGTTGCCATGATTGCAGGTATGTGTCCCGCAGATATTTGATTAACCAATATATTCTAACATACACAGGTGCTGGCAACCCTTTGTTCCCTGTCAAGCCCGAGCATTATTTCAATGTTCTTGACTACTTTCACATCACAGATATATGGTGTGAGGCAACCATGAACAAGAGTGGACAACTAGTCAAGCACTTCATGGTCCGTTATGAAAAGATCGATTTGGAGTCCCGTTCCTGGTGGACTCCCAAGGAAGGGGCCGAGCCCGACAGACATGATGTCGGCGAGTATGTATGTGATAAACATACTTGCTCTTCGTGCGGTCATGTGAGCAAGCACATTTATGTTCAGGGTTGGACGTGCCTTGAAAAAGCTTGCCATAAATTCATGGCTTTCGACACTCCAATCGATGTCAATGATTTGGAGTATAACGAAAACTTCCTTAGAGAGAGAACTCTCTACAACGGCCCTGGCCCGAAATTCCCTCTTGTGCCCGAATTGCCTTCCTCGCTCCCAATTGAAGAAGGAATCAAGTACGGTGTAGAGAAGGAGTACAAAGGGGGCATTGTCTGTCCACAGTGCCACTTCGCAAGTCGACGTCTTGATTGGACCGGATGGTATTGTGAGAAACCCGGTTGCGATTTCAAGCACACTACACCTATGAGAGACGTTTCTCTCTCACTTATCAAGGCAGAGAACCATACTCTTCTCAACAAGAAGAAGGGAAAATTCTTTCTCAAGCACCCTGATATTCAGTACGGATCAGGCGAAATTTCTGGCTATGAGGTCCACAATTTCTTTCTGCCTGGAGTTTCTGGGAACTTTATCGGCTCAGTCTTTGTGTTCAAAGCACTGAAGAAGACCTGCCAACGCCCTGGCGGGATTAACGACTTATATAGCGATATGCAAAAGTCATTGAGATCAGGGGAGATCAATCTCCGAAGAAACCCGGCCAGAAATGCTGGTATGTAAAACATTCGATAAGGACCATTAATGTACACTGCTAACACGCATAGGCCATCACATGGAAGAAGTTACATCACACTTCAGCAGCAACATCGTAAGTTTTACACTCAGTATACGTTACCATGTGGAAGGCTAATAGTATCATGTTAGGGAGCGCACTACAAGTTTGGTGTTGTTGTCAAGACATCCTGTGGCTTTGACGAGGCACCAGAGCCCGCTTTGGAAGCTTTGGCCCGCTTGACTTGGGCTGGAAAGACTGCCACCAAGAATGCTTGGATGGATGCTGAGAAACGTGGGCTCGACGTATCAAAGAAGTCGATGCCAAAAGGATTCATCGACTTCAACGAAGAGCTTATCCTTGGCTACTTTGAGGAGTCAAAGATTAGTGTAAGTCTTGCCTTTTGTATTCACTATCTTTCATACGTGCAGACGGCTTACCAAATATAACATAGTACCATGATGACGGAGAGAAAGAGCTTGGCCCAACGGTGGCTACACTGTCTCTAGGATCCCCTGCTACCATGTACTTTCGACCCAAGAAACGAACCACACTTGGGAAGGCTACCAAGTCAAAGAAGGGAGAGCGACAGCCCATGTTGGGCTTTGTCTTGGAGCATGGTGACATGGTTGTCATGCACGGCAGTGATATTCACAAGTATTATGAGGTATGTCTACTATCCCCTTGATTTTTTTAATTTCTTTGCATTAACCATTTCACAGCATATGGTTGAGCCCGAGGGAGTTCTGCGATATGCCATGACTTGTCGCTACATTCGACCAGAGGCAATCCCTGATGAGGACCGTCGCCGAGAATCCATCGAGAAGGGAAAGGTGCCCGCAGAGTGGAAGGACAAGTACCAGGGTGAAGATGGCATCGGCGATGAGCAAGAGTCTGGAGTCACAGAGAACACTATGCCAGTGTCAGCTTGAGCCTAGCCTCTTTCTAGTCTCACGCAGTTAGAGAGTCACAGATCCTCTTCAAACGTCTAACGACACTGCGAACCATTAGGCTCTTACCCTCGATTACGGTATATCGAGCTTCTGTGATCAACAGTGCTTATCACACGACAACTGATCACATTATTCACCTTGCAACTCAAAATTTAGCTCCTAGACTCGACGAACAATGCGGATTTCCCACTACACAAAGAATTGGTGGGGTATAGGCGGGAAAGTCTGCCTCCGCACTATCCTATAGAGGATATTACGAGATGATTTCGATTTCTGGTTTCTATGATTCCCATCTACGTCTCTGAGAGGGTTACAGCAAATTATCGATGACGTATTTTCCGAGATATGAGATAATTGCTCAAAATCCTTCTCTTATTACAGTTATTCTTTTCGTTCGCGGCACCTTGCTAGGATAGGTGTGACGCTCTTCCTAAAAGATGGACGAGCAGGCTGGCAGATGGGTTCCTAGTTCGATTGCTGGAACACAGGGGAAGAGGGAAAGTCGGGGAGGAAAAACGAGAGAGAGGAACTTGGTCTATGAAAGATAAATAGGCTATAGCAGAGGAGGATCCTATTTTGCTTAAGGCAAGTTCTACATAGTTGCCTCACATTAGCTAGGTAAAGGTGCATATAAAATACCAAAAAAACTCGCAAAAAAAAAAAACTTCTTTAGTAAATTGTTTTCGTTTGTGATTTTTGTTTGAGACTGGTTATTGTCGTTGTACCAATTCCTAGCTACTCCTACGTTTATCTCTCTCCTTGCGTCTCTCCCCTCTCTAACCCCTCCGTATATCTCTGTATCTATAACCCCTTTCCCCTATTCCCCCCAAATACCACATTCCTCTCCACCCTCCCTCCCTCCCCTAATTCCCATACGGCCCCCCATCCCCCCCTTCCTCCCCCTGCGCCTTAGCAATAGCATCGCTCAAGGGTCCCACGTCCGCAAGCTGCACCTCGCGCACGGCGGGCGCCCAGCCCAGCTCCAGCGGGAACCGCTCCTCGCGCAGCCACGTGCGCACCATCTCCTTGTCGGCGCGCAGGTCGCCGTACTCGACCCCCACCGCGTTCGCGCTGTCCGGCACATCCTCATCGAGCATGAGCAGCAGCAGCAGGGCGGCCTCGCCCACGGCGATGCCGCGCTGCGCGTCGGTCAGCTCGCCACCCCCTCCGTCCGCATTCGAAGCGGCAGCGCGGCGCGTGAGGTCCTCGACGCGGTTGCGGCTGCGCGCGAGCGAGGAGGTGGTGATGTAGTTGGAGCGGGGGCTGTCGTCGAGCAGGGCCTGCAGGCGCGCGGGGTCGAGCGACAGGCTGTCGCCGGCGGACTTGTCGCGCCGCGTGAGGGAGGCCGGGTGCTCGGTGGCGTCGGGGTTGTCGAGGTCCGCGAGCGAGATGGTGGCCGGGTTGCCGATGCCGGCGAAGGCGCCCTGCGCGGGGATGGTGCCGAAGTCGCGGCTCCAGTTCGTGGAGGCGAAGATGGCGGTCGCGATGTCGGGGATGCTTATGTTGCGGCCGTCGTGGGGGCTGGGCGTAGGGGGCCAGGGTTAGTAGGGGGTGAGGAGGAGGTTAAGATGTCGCGGTATGAAAAAAAAAGGTGATGGTTTAGGGTATGGGGAAGGGGATGGGAGAATCTTCTCACGTACAGGTAGCCGTGGTTTGCGAGGGTGTTGAGCAGGGGACACGGACTGCGGGAGTCGGTGGGACCGGCGGGGGAATAGGGGTTGATTTCACGGGGGCGGAGGGCTAGCAATGGGCTCGCGAGAGCGAGGGCGAGGAGCGGGATGAAACGCATCTCGAACTTATGCCTTAAGAATAATATGAAACAGCAAAGATCTCAATAAGGAAGGAGAGAGAAGGGGGGAAAAAGCTGATATATTCTTCACGAATCGAATTGCCAGTGTGGTGATCTAAAGGGGTATCCGTTACGACCTTGAGAACGCCACTGTCGGCCTGAATTTATACTGCGGCACCCAATCGCTCGACGCGCCATTTCCGCAGTGAATTCTTTCGAAATTTTCGACGATAACGTGAGGCCGACGATGTAAATGCAACAAGTCCAATCAGGCTCATGTCCGTCGTACGAAAGAAGAAGGTGAGAATCTAAGAATATCGGGGAGATGCAAGTACATATCTAGGTCAATTTGTAATCTGGACGGTATTATTGGGTAGGTAGGGGGAAGCTCGAGGTCTAGGACCCGAGAGCTGTGCAAGGGTTGAAGCAAAGGCTGAAAAGGCTCCTCGTTTTTATGGAAGAGGATGTCGTATAGACGAGACCGACTTGGTTAAAGTGATGGTAGCCTTGCCTAGACTATCTACTGTTTTAGCCTATAGACGATGTGCATGAGTTTATGCTAGAGGCCACGGTACGACGTTGTATATATACCACGAGCTTCCGCCTTTCTATCCGGGCGCCACCCGCTGTATCACTTTAGCCAACTCGACACTAGACCCCCACGATGTGCTTCGGCTTCCCCCCTAGCTAGGCCCGACTTGCGAACTCATATATATGTGTCTAGAGGTGGTGAGGAGTTAGCTTAATCTATAAACACTCGGTAAACTGCACGTCCCCTGGAGAAACCATGACGATTAGCAAAGGGCGAATGACGAGATGGGCTTCGATAAGAAACCAAGAACGTGCTTTAATTAGGGACGCGAAATAACCTACATTGCTCCTAGCTAGACCGGCCTTAGCTCCCAACAAGCCCAGAGAAGTCGTATTGATCGTCGTCTGGAATACCGAATGAATAGCCAGCAAATCCCGAGATATCCAAAGGCCGCCTATATGCCTTGCTTTGTTTCGGGAAGAGATTAAGGTGCAGAAGCGAGCGGCAGAGGCAGAGAGTGTCGCGATAGCCAGCCGCGGGATTCGGACGTTGGTTCCGGCTGGCGGCTTTTTTTTACGAATTGAGAAGACCCCGATGCTGGCTTAACTCAGCTCACCTCCTTGATCAACTTGCGCACCAACTTCTTCTGCTGGTCCACGCTGAGATTCTTCTCGTCCGTCTCCTGGATGGCTCGGCCGACGATGAGAACCGTCTTGACGCTCTCGCTGTTGACCCAGACCTTGCCGTTTCTGCCCACGGCCGTCTCGAAAGCAAGCCCGGCGGCGCCCAGTTCCTCCAGGACAGCGACTTTGCCATCCTCGAGGGACTTTCTCATGAGGAGTCGTCTAGCAAGGCCCAGAGACACGTCGTAGAGCATGCCGCCGTTCAGGGGTCCAAGGCCGTCCGCTTTGCCGGTGGCGGGGGAGACGCACTCCAGCTCGGGATCCATGTGGCGGTTGGCGAGGCAGACTCTCGCGTACACGAGGGCACCGGGATTGAGGTTCGGCCTCGTCTTCTTGGTTGCCATCTCGAAGGCGAGCTGGGGAAGCAGGGCGTTGGAGGTGTAGTCGGTTAGCGTGACGTAGAAGTACTCGGCTGCTGAACGCTGAACGGTGCCGATTACCAGATCACCCACGGCTGGTATATACCGTCCTCCATTGTATTCCACCCATATGGAGTTCTTCTTGTGGTCGGTGGTTAGTTGACCAGCGACAGTCGGGACCAGCTCGTTGGGAGGGATGTGTCGTAGTCCAGGGCCGAGCTTCAATGCTTTCTTAGGACGGGATGGTATGAGAGATGGATCTATCTGATCGCCGGGAAGGACGATGACGGGGCCTTGTGTGGCCATTTGTCTGGAATGGAGTGGAAGTGGTAGATGTTTACCTGAGAAAGGATAGTTGAAAAGGATTGGAGCAAGTTCTCCGACTTCGAGTTCCTCTTCTTAGATGTAAGTTTTTGGTGGAGATGGATTTGCTTTGATTGGCAGCGATAAGATTAAGTCACACAGCATGATAAGATAAGTATATAGATTAAATATGTATGTGGCTGGTTCCTTTTTTTTTTTTTTTTTTTTTTCCTGAGACCTGCAAAGCCAGGACTTGGAGGGGTATCTGTGGCTGATAAGTTAACCTTATGCAAATAAGTAGGTAAGGTGACCTAAGGTAAAGGTAGTGCACCCGTCACATCTTGACCTACCTTGCCTACTAACCTACCACAACCTTACCACCTGCAGAGCCAGTGCCAGGGTCTTACATAGTGCACCAAGCAAATCTTTGGGTAACTTTTTTTTTTCCCCTGCAAGATTAAAATTTTGGGAACCACCAAAACTTTCAGGCCCCGCCAACACCATTACATACCATATATACCAACACTCAGATTCACGATTTAATAAAGAGAGAAAGAAAAAGAAAAAAAGAAAAAGAAAGAAACATAATCTGATTGTTACCATTATTATTAAAGTTTCTTTCTCTATTCATTATGGCTGAGACTGGGGGTAGCAAAGCTGGCGTTGCGCCCAGCGATCGTTGTGCAATTGGTATCTCGTTTGGTAACTCGTACAGTTCCATTGCTTGCACCAGCGAAGACAGCCCCGTGGTGATCGCAAACGAAGATGGAGGTAAGAGAGAGAGAGAAAAAGGAGGCTTACGACTGCTATGCTACCAAACCCACCTGAACACCGGGAAATTGGAAATTGGAAACTAACCAACCGAGTAACAGATCGTCAGATTCCTACCATTCTATCCTACGTAGAAGGCGAAGAATACACCGGAAACCAGGCCAAGGCTCTGCTGGTTCGGAATCCTAACAACACCGTTGTTTCCTTCAAGGACTTCCTCGGCCAAGAGTATGTCAAAGTTTCCACGAAGTAGTGCACTGCTTTGCTAACAACCCTTACCAGCTTCCCATCCATTGACCCTACCCACTGCCATGCCGCTGCTCACCCTCAAGATGTGAACGGCACTGTGTCTTTCACCATCCAGGACAAAGCCGAGGGCGATGCGTCGACTCTATCTGTCTCTGAAATCTCCACACGATACCTCCGCCGTCTCGTACAATCTGCTTCTGACTACCTCGGAAAGAAGGTCACGTCCGCCGTAGTGACCGCCCCCACCAACTTCACAGAGAAGCAGAGAGAGTCTTTGATAAAGGCCGCAAACGATGCAGACCTCGAGATCCTCCAGCTGATCAACGAGCCTATTGCCTCCGTCCTGGCTTATGATGCGAGACCGGAAGCTAAGCTAGAGGACAAGATCGTCGTTGTTGCCGATCTCGGTGGCACCCGGTCAGACGTTGCCGTGGTTGCTTCGAGAGGAGGACTATACACTATTCTCGCAACCGCCCACGACTATGAGTTTTCTGGTGTTCAGCTGGACAAGGTCCTCATGGACCACTTTGCCAAGGAGTTCATGAAGAAGAACGCGAATGTTGATCCTCGAGAGAACGCAAAGAGTCTAGCCAAGCTTAAGGCTGAATCCGAAGCCGTCAAGAAGGCCCTGAGCCTGGGCGCGAACGCCAACTTCAGCGTCGAGAGCTTGGCAGACGGTATTGACTTCCAGCTTACCATTAACCGACTGAGGTACGAGACCATTGGCCGCAAAGTCTTTGAGGGTTTCAACCGGTTAGTGGAGGGCGTTATCAAGAAGGCAGAGCTGGATGTTCTCGATATCGACGAGGTCATACTCTCCGGTGGTACTTCTCACACTCCCCGAATTGCCTCCAACTTCCGATCCATATTCCCTGCCACCACCGTCATCCAGGCCCCCTCCACGAGCGCAACCGCCATCAACCCGTCCGAGCTCCAGGCCCGTGGTGCTGCCCTGCAAGCATCCCTGATCCAGGAGTACGAGTCTGAGGACATCGACCAATCCACCCACCCTGCGGTCACCACCGTCAAGCACATCACCAACGCCATCGGTGTTATCTCGCTATCCGACGACGGCGAGGAGGTATTCACCCCTATCATTGCCCCCGAGACCGCTGCCCCTGCCCGCCGGACAATCCACATCGCTGCACCCAAGGACGGCGGTAACGTCCTAGTGAAGGTCGTCGAAGGTGGCACGCACATCAAGGTCACCAAGCCCGAGCCCAAGGCCAAAGAGAACGGCACCAAGGAGGAAGGCGCCGAAGACGAGGACGACAGCGATTTCGACTCGGACGAAGAGGAAGAGGAGCACCGCGAGAAGGTCTGGAAGATCGGCACCACGCTAGCCGAGGCCGGAATCAAGGACGTCAAGAAGGGCGGCAAGATTGAGGTCACCATCAACGTGGCCGGCGACCTCGCAGTTACTATCACGACAAGAGAAGTGGGCGGAAAGGGAGGTGTAAGAGGGACTCTTAAGGCTGCTTAAATGAGAAGAAAAAAGACTTCATGTGATGTTATGTATGTGTGAGATGGGTGTGCTTTGCGAACCTCTGCTCTTTGAAGATTAGATAGGGGCGGTTATATGGGGTTCCTACTTATTTGGCAATCGGCACTATACTATAGATTAGGTTAGGTAGAACGGGATCTTCATCCTTCCCTCCTTCTCTCTCCCTCCCTCCCTGATGTTGGTGGTCCTCGATTCTAGGGGTATTCGTCATTCTAGGAAAAGGAGATATAAAACCCCCTTTTTACAAAACCGCCCATCCCGCATTTTTATATGTGTAATGCACCGCGCATGGGTAGCATGGCGATACAGAAAAGAAATATGAATTTTAACTTGAAAGAAGAGCAAAGTGAAGGCGACAAGTCTCTCCCTGCGAAGTCACGTATTAATCAGAGTGGGGAGATGAAGATGCGTTAGATGCCCGTTTCAACAGAAAAACATAGGTATATATCTCTCTACATTGCCCACTCAATCCCGACATATACGTATGTGTATATATTCCAGGGTGTGAAATTTACTTGCGATGTGAATCCCCCCCATTTCTGTCTAAAACAAAACCCTTAAATCTGATGTCCCTGGTCTTGGACTCCTTATCCAACCCTTCTCACGCACACACACTCTCTCTTCTTTCTTTTTTGTTTTCCTTCGAAATTTATATATACTCATGTTGATGGAGTTTGTATAGTGCGAGGAAAAGAAGGAAAAAAAACAACAAAAAAACAAATACAAGAATTGAAAGTACACCGTTCTTTCTCCCATGCTTCCTAACGACTTCCATGTATCGAAGGAGAAGTGATGGTGACGACGATATATATGTTGCTTTGCTTTGCTTTGCTGTGCAAAGAAACGCTAGAATGAACTCCTATCCAAAAAAAGGCTCCAACAATATATACCAAGCGGGTTTATGTTATAGATCCTCACTCGCAAGTGCAATTCCTCGGATCCAAGAGAAAAAGAAGGGAAAAAGCTGAAAAAGTAACGCCATGTAGAGAGAAGAAAATTATTTCCCTCTCGTATTCCTACCCCCTATCTATCCCGAAACCCAAGAAATAGGGTTTTTTATGTAAACTCCCATGCATGCCGCTAATTTATAAGTCTAGCCAAGCCCCAAGTTCGAAATTTTTTTTATTTTTATTTTTCGCATCGTTCGCTTAGGTTTTTAATTTCAGATCTCCATATGACAGGTACCGAACGGATCGGGCATTGATCACGCTACACTACGCTGCCGCCCCCGGCAACGTCCACGCGACCATATCATCGCGCACCTCGTACTCATCCACTTCCCTGGGGCGACGGAAGCCGCCCCTGCCCCGCTCGACACGATCGCTGCTACTACTAAGCGTGCGCTCACTGCCGAGGGTTGGGGCTATGCTGATGAGACTCTCGCGGTGGTTGAGGCGGCGGCCGGCGTCGTGATCGTGATCGTGATCATGCTCGTGGTCTGGCTGTAAGACGCTGAAGCCATCATCTTGGCTAATGCTGTTGCTGCGATAGGTATACCGGGTCGGGGGGTTCTGGTTACTTCCTCGGCGGGATGCAGGAGTTGGGCGGTTGTAACCGCCGGTTACCGTCATGGCGCTCCGGTCGCTAGTTCCGCTATGCTGGCGCAGGTGTTGTTGCATCTGTCGTATGTCGTTAGGTCGGAGGGTCCCGGCGGCAACATCGTCGCCGCTGACGCTGGCACTTCCACTGGATCGGGTGCGACGGCTGTCGGGGGATCCGGTATGCGAACTTCGAGAACCTTGACTTGTACGGGCTACGGTGCTATCACGCCACCCGCTCCCGCCTGAAAATATGTCCTCGATGCACTCGTCGGCCGGCAGCTCGCCAGGCTGGCAAGACCAGCTAGCAGCTAGCGTTCGACGGTACATATCCTGTAATTCGTATGCGTCGCGGGATTTGTTTAGGACTGGCAGGGCACCTCCCGGCTCAAGATCGTCTTGATCCGCCTGCTCACCGGTCATGATGCCCGCAATGCCTCCGAACATGGCTGCCGTCTTGAGTGGTGGCGGAACATAGTTGCGCTCCCCATCCAATTGCACCATGAGGATTCCGATTTTCAATGTGCTGTTGATTTTACTTTCTTGCATTAGGTACCGGCGCACGATTCCTTCCTCGGCCTCCTCGTCTACGACATCGCTTTCCTCGAGCTGAGGGGCTGGCATCAAGCTTGTTGGGCTCATGGAACCAGCATTATCAACACCCCTACTACTGCTTGGCCGCCTATCGCGCGAAGGTAACTGCCGCACTTGTTCTGGGCTTCCGGCGGCGCGCGAGCTCATACTATGACGACGGGGGAAACTCTCGCTCTCTTCCACATATTCGCTGAGGTTCAGTCTGACAAAACCCAACGAGATCTTCTCATCCCGAGCCCCCGTGGCCATGGGAAACTCCTGCAGAACCTCGAATTCGATGGGGCATTCTGTTAGATTATTGTTACGGTCGATAGAAATACGTATAGGTACGATCTTGGAGTAGTTATAGGAGACTCGATGGTGGATTTTATCGATGGAGCACTTGGGGGTTCGGCCACGGTGCTCGCCGTGCATGGAGGCAGGCATATGCCATTTTACGTAGGATGTGCCGGTGACAAGCGGTACGTTGTTCAGATCATATATGGACAGATGAAGCTCGAATTTCGGCTGCGCCGGGATTGAGTCAGCAATGGAGGAGGACAGAATCTAGTATGGTAGTAGAGTGGCCATTACCTTCCGCGCCTTATTAACTATAGGAAAGACACGCATGTCAGCTCACGATGCGGGAGTGGCACATAGCTCATAACAAGTTATAAACAATCGGGCAGGGTAGAGCATAGTGATATGAATATAGTTTGTCTCGCTCAAGGTTGATGTAGGAGGGAAATAAAGAAAATCCAGGGAAGAGGAACAAGGAATGCGACAGAGAATATAGCATGGGTATATGCTTGTCAAGTTCGGGCTTCGGACAAGGCTAATACAAGTTCTGCTCTGCCCGTTTCACGTCAAAGCAAAAAAAGGCATAAGCGCAGAGAATCATGGGAATAATGGAATGCGGCTCAAGAACCGTTCATTATTAGGAAGAAGAAAGTGGCGTTGTTTACAGCTGCGGGACGAAAACGATCAAATATAGGAGAGAGAGACAGAGGGTAGGACAGAAATAAGAGAGACAAACTACAGATGCGGCTAAGAGGATTCGGAAATAGAAATAGAAATGGAAAGGGAAAGGTAGAGGCAAAGGGAAGGGGTAGGGCTGACATACTCAAGGACGCCATATTATTATTCTAGCCTCTTTTACCCCCGTAGTAGAAGATACTCGCATTGCTTATCAAGCTCGAGATCCTTTATTCCTACCCCTTGCTGCAATAAGCCTAGCGAGAATAGAAGACGGTGGTGTACGAATATGCAGTCATCGTTTTCGGGGGCTGGTATGTTTGACTTAGGTCGGGTTGTGCCTTAAGGTGTAAGTGTGTGTGTATGGTGTGCTCGTTTCGTATTGTTTCGTTCTCGGCTGGACCGGAAAAGACGAAAAGGGAAAAGGTCGAGAAAGGGAAGAACAAGAAAAAAAAAAGAATAATAACTAGATATTAATTAGATAGTTAAGAATAATAGTAATAATAATAAAAAAATAAAAAGGAGGGAGGGAATGATATCGAATGATAAGGAGCGAATGGATATAATGCAAAGAGACGGAGGTAAACTAAAAGGAGAGAGAGGAGAGAGAGGGGTGGGAGAAGTGAGAGAGAGAAGGGGAATGAATTAAGGATCTTGATTGGATTGGATGGATTTGGATTAACCCATTCGGATTGGATTAGGATAGGTCGGATTTGGAATTTGGTAGTACAAGGGTATATTAAAAGTTCTAGACTAAAAGTACTTCCTAGGTATATGCAAAAAATCACACGCATCTGGAGAATGACTCGCGCGTATTCACCACGGTTTTTTACCTACATTGGTTAGTGAGCAACAACGCTAAGACGTCATGCTTTTGTGATAATTCTGATTCTAGGTACCTGTAGCATAGGTCCCGAATGACTGAACAGATACTTAAATTTGAAAGGCCTTCTAGGTTAAATAATAACCTTAGTGTACGTACGTACCTGACCTAGTTATACGTGTATAACCTAGGTAAATTGGGATAGGTAGTGCTATGTTGATATAAGTAAGTACCAGGTAGTAATTTTATCGGTTCTGCAGACCTTCGATACTGCTTCTAGTAGAATTTCCATGACCCGAATTTAGCACTGGACCCGCAAAGGAGGAGTATGGAGTATGGTGGTCGTATATGCGTATGCGTATAGTGTAACAAGTACCTAAGTACATTTTTCAAGCTCTGACAATTCTCCACAAAAATAAACGCACGAGCCAAGTCTCTGCTCCAGTCGCGTAAACTTGTGAACTTTGAACTTTTTCAATATCTACATTTATATTACCATCACATCTCAACTTCACCAGAGTTAATCCCTTACCTACGGTGCTCACGGGGGTTATTTTGTATGTGATTATATAGACATAACTTTAATCATTTCATTTTAACGCACCTCACCGAGAGCCTGGAACAGGTAAATAGCTGAGCTACGCATGAAAATGCCTAAGATTGATTAATGAACCATACACAAATGCTCGATGCTAAGATATCTTTTGGGCAACGATTCCCCTCATTGAGCAGATAGCCATCTGAAATAACCATACTCCATAATATCGGAAACTACAACAGCACTTTTAAATCCGGGAACAAGATGCCTCCCCGAATTGTCCCACAGGGCAGACCTGCGGGAAAGGCTGTTGAGAATTCTTCACAGTCGCGGGAGCAGCCAAAACGGAAAAATGCTCCTCATCAGGGCGCTAGCTCTAATAACAAACCCGGGAAGGGTACTCAGCCAGATACCCGTGCCACCAAGAGGGCAAAGACTTTCGATACTAGGGCTATTGCCGTTCAAAAATCACACGCTGCCTTGAAAGATGGCGAGCTTGATGTGCAAGCATTTGTCAACTCCATGGCATTTGAGATAAATGCCTTAGATGAGAGTATGAGGCGCACGAGGACGAGCAAGACTAGCCGGGCATTTCAACGAGTGCCCTTCCGAATGAGACGTAGAGCAGCAGCTCATAATTATAGAAGAGTCCCGGGGCGCTTACAGAAACGGGCGAAAAGGGAGATGGTAGAAGACAACACACCCACTGTCAGCACCAAGACCCGAAAGCCAAAGACCACGAGAGCTAGGCTACGGGCCCAGACAGCACGGCGATTAGAGATTCTCGCCAAACGAAAAAGACTGCTTAAGCTGAAAAAAGGATTGGGGGCCGATAAGGAAACCATCACTATCAGAGCTGCAAGGCCCAAGATCCGTAGGAATGCCCTCAACGATGCCCCCCTGACAGCTCCAAGGTACAGGAAGCGCCAGCGGGAAAAGATATGGCTTCCGACTCACTTGTGGCATGCCAAAAGAGCAAGGATGACGTCTCCGGCTCAGCCATTGTGGGGATGGTCGATCCCCCTCACACCCACGCAAAAGGCATACCGTCCTACGCACCGGGCTCAGTGGGAAAGGGGTGCAATGGCTTGGGACATGAGCTACATGAGCACTATTGGCATGTCGGGCCTGCAGAGCTGTATGCAAGGTGTCTTAAAACTCTTGGGGCTCACACAAGAAGCTTTGTGGAATGATACAGCCAAACGCTGGAGGGCTGGTGCCATACATTGGTCGGGAACCCTCAGCAAGAGAAACCATAATACCGTACAGGTGATCGGGCCGGCCACTATCATCTGGAACCCTGAGGAGCAACATGAAAACGATGCCAGCTCAGCTAAGCCTTATAGACAGCTCTTCATCCGCATCCACCCATCAGCATTCTTAGAAACATTCAATGAGCTTCTCCGACTTGTGAAGATGCAGAACCCCCGGCCTTATATCCAGGACCTGAGATACGAAGTCGGAAGTATAGATATCACCGGACCTGACTCAACAGAGGTATTACTCGGCGTACTCAAACCTTATTCGTCAAAAACTGTATCCCAGGACCCCGATGCTGCGAAATTTGAGTCCCTTATAGGATTGAAAGACCCTGCGTCATTGCCTCATGGGTCTCTCCTAGCATTTTCCATTTCGGATCCTCGCCTTCGCTACCCTCCACGTCAAGTACAAATACCCCAACCAGGAAACCAAAGTAGCAATGCTACATTGTTAGATGCATTATCAGCATTTCGTCAAGACGAAGGGTTAGCTCCTCGTCCACTCTTTGATCGAGACGCCCGTTTCAAGGCCTCTAGACTTCCATCACAGCAGTCACTCAACCGCCGTCGTGGCAAAGGGGCCCCAGGAACTGTCCTAGAACCAGCAGCGATCGATCCACCCATCCCCATCATGCTCCTTGCTACTCGCAATTCGACAAAGTCACAAACATCGGGAACTTGGACATTGATGCTTCCGTGGAAATGTGTTCTTCCGGTATGGTATAGTCTTATGCATTATCCTGTATCATCAGGAGGTAATCCATGGTTTGGGGGTTTGAATGAAATTAGACAGCTCAAGTTTGAACACGGCCAGCCCTGGTTTCCTGGGGACTTTCCCGGGACAGAAGCGGGCAATACATGGGAGCTACAAGAAAGAAATGTAAGAAAAAAGGCATGGGATAGCATGCCAAAAGGCAAACGTGTCAATTGGGAAACACTTGACCTTGGTGCTGGGCGCAAGGGCGAAATAGGGGTCGGATGGAATTGTGACTATGAGATTCTATTTGGTCTTCGACCAATAAAGGAACCGACCCAGCAGTCTAGCCACAGCGAAAACACAGAAGATACATCAGAAACTTCCCCCCCTCAAAAGCAACAGAAGTCACCAGCCAACCCCTTAGCACAAATTATGCATATTTCTACAACAGCCTTCAACTCGTATCAATCTAGAGTCGAGGAGCTGCCAGTAGGCTCAGTTATAACGGTGAGCATCAAAGCGTTGGGTCGAGGAGTACCAACGACATGCGCCAGGATCTACCGGCTTCCGGAGGCAAAGACCGTGGAGGTCTCAACGCAAGCGGAGGTGCCAGCATCAGACCCCCCTTATCCCAAGGTTCCAGGCAAGTTGCCATCGAACTTACGAGGCCAGTGGCTCGCACAGAATCAGCCAAAGAACAATACAAAACAAAAGGCTTTATCAAAAGTCCAAGGTCCCGAAGCCCGGAAGCAACTCCTCGCCCAACAGCTTACTGGGCCAGCTGGCCCGCACCCACCCGCATCCCCAACCTCTGAAAACATAAATGGGCATCCATTGTGTCCGAACGAGGATGATTTAATTGGGTTCGTAACTAATGGAAGCTTTAGCCTGAGGGACGGAAGAGGTGAAGGTATTGGAAGCTTGTCCGCCGCGAAGGCGATGAAGGAGTTAAAAGCATTTAAGAAACCAAACGACCCCGCAGCAAGGCTCTGCATCGTCCGGAATGCTGGTCAAAACATTGGCTGGCTAGCAAAATGGGAGTTGATTTAAGCTCCCGTAGGCAAGAAAGCTCTAGCAAAGTAACAACAATGATACCCTAGAAACACCAAAGCCCATACTATCGACACGTCAAGCCGTCTTGTCTTAATATGGGGCTTGAAATAAATCAAATAGTTCGCTCGCGTAAGAGACTGCTAGGACAAGGTTTTTTTATTTCAGGTGCCTTTTCAGGAAATGATTCCGACGTTATATCTGTGTGCTGCTGTCATAGGAATAGAGCTCGCCGGTGGCCATCCATGGGACGCAGCAACATAGGCACATGAAAGGGAAGAAAAAATAACAGTCATACCATACTCATGATCACCTGGGATGAGAGACCCCGCTCATATCTGGGATACCCTCGGAAGGATGGTGTAAAGTGTCAAAGATATCTTACACCCTGGCGGGCCTGTGATGTGTGAATCCCCACCTCAAGTACTCAGGGGTATTGGCCTCCCTATGTAACGAGTCCGGGGCATATGTTTATTCCATCTTGAACGTTGTGGTCTGAATAACCACTGAACACACATATCTCAAAACTTGCTTTTGACGTTGTATAGGATTGATTATTACCCCGATAATTGGTAAATGCTGAACACCTGCCATTTCCGCAGTCACTTGCTTGTAGTGGGTGTTCTATACAAAATGTCAGCCAATATATCACAGTGATGTGCCCAATCAAAAAATACTTGCCAAGACATCTCGAGTCCTATATAAAAATGGCTCTCGCGAATCATTGGGTGAATAGACTCCGGGAGTTTCACGAGTTCCTCCAATAATATGGACAGCTTGCCGAGCGTGACTTGAATGTGATGCACTTATATAATAACACTAGCATAGGGACTATTTGTATGTATATCAAGCCTGGATATGAAGCAGATGTACGTACCTCTAATGCGAGCAACGCGCCCGGGACAGTTACATAACCTAAGTCACCGCAAAAGCGAGCTGAGAACCTCGAGTCCCTATTACCAGGTTTCCAATCACGATCCAGATATTTGCAATCGCGTGGCATCCAGGGGCGTCGATTCGAGCCCGCTGCTCGCACTCGGTTGTGCGTCCTCTGCGCTCAGCGCTGATCGATCCTCGAGCATGTATGTATGTATGTACCATCGCCTGATGTGACTTGCTATTTTTTTTTGGCACTGGCCCTTCGATATAGTCGTGAGATCCTAGCCTGAGGGGAGGTGCCGGGATTCCCCCACAACGCCGAACGTCACTCTTTTCCCCAATTTGGCGGGGTGTTGCATCGTGCCTGGGGCCCGTTCTCTCTATACAGTTACGACGGCCGACCTAACACTACCGCATGCGGGCAAGCTAGCGATCTTCTTAATCTCAGCGGAGACCCGGTAGATAGAGTAGAGGGATGGGCTTCGTGAGTTTCCACCACTAGGTTAGGCTAACTAGCCGAGATATTGTTCCCCCCCTCCCTACTCCCTTGCTCCCCCCTTTTGTTCTCTGTTAGGGAAGAGTAAGTTGACGATGGGGGCAGATCCTACCATAGGCTTCCCATCACATGCAAAAAAAAAAAGCTTTCGGCAGTGAGAGGGCTCGGGAGCAAGCAAAAAAGACATGGGGAATCTATAATCAGATCTGCGCTCCGCACGAGGTTTACCTCCCCTACCACCCTTATGTATAACACATGGCCTCGCCTTGGCTAGCTAGCCCAGCTAGAGCCGATCCGGTCACTACCGCGGCAGGTGTCTACCGTCCATTGTGACATGACACTTCCTCAAGGGGGTTGGGACTGGAAAGTCTCAATCCGGCGGCGTTGTAGCTTGTTACTGATGACGGTGGAAATGGAACGTCGGGGTACATTACTTGTACGTAATGCGAAGACGGGCCATCAGATCTTTCTCGAAGGTCAGAAGGTCTTGAGAAGGGACACACCTCGTGCAAGTTAAAAGAGAGGTGACAACCCCTTTTTTTCTTCATACGGGTGCGCTTCACCTACTTCACCTTCTCTTCCGAGCTCAGGAGAAGAAGCCAAGAGGAATCTGATTTTGTTCTTATTTGTTCTCTCGATCGTTTCTTGACTCGCAGAGGCATGAGAATAGAACGCGACCACTATCACGATGCTGTCTCTTCGATCCGTCTCAGCCCTCGCAGCCGCGACTGCAGCCTTCGTGGGCGTCGCGGCGGATCCTTATAATACTTTCGACGGCGACGGCTTCCCGGCTTGCAACGAGGTGGCCGCCGTCCACAACGCGACTAGCGTCGACGAGATCGTGTCTCTGGTGAAAGAAGCCGCCGCTAACGGTACGCCGGTGCGGGCTTCTGGGAAAGGCCACATGTGGTGAGTTTTCTTTCTTTCTGGGTTGAGTTCTTCCACCGCCTCCTGGAGAGCACAGTAAAAGTGTCACATCAACCTCGAGAAAAGAGAATGGGTTGGTTAGGGAAAAAAAGAAGAAGAAAGAATCGAGGCGTCAGTAAGAAAGAAGGAAACAGGCTAACGAGGTAAACCATGAAAAAAAGGTACGACACCATGTGCTCCGACAACCCAGCTACAGTAATCATCCGCACCGAGTTCGTCAACGGCATCTCGAACCTGACGCTCGAGGAGGGCGCCGAGTCGGGCACGGTCGACATCGAGGCGGGCGTCACGTTCCTGCAGCTGGCCGAGTACCTGCACGAGCACAACGCGTCGATGGGGTACACGCTGGTCAACTGGAACATCACCATGGCGGGCGCCGTGGCCATGGGCGGCCACCGCTCCGCCATCCGCGAGGACTCCATGGTCGCCGCCGGCGTGCTGTCGATGGACATCGTCAACGGCGCCGGCGAGGTAGTGACCGTCGAGCGCGACGAGACGAATGAGGACTGGCTGGCGGCTTCGACGTCGTTGGGTCTGCTGGGGGTCATTGTGAGGATGCGGTTTAAGATTTATCCTGATTTTAAGGTCTTTGCGATGCAGAAGACGTGAGTTTTCCCTCCTTCTATTTTAATGCTTACACACACATCTACGTATATGTATATGTGTGTGTGGGTGGGTGGATGGGTGGATGTGTATGTGTGTGGTCTTTCTCATATAATATCTGTTTCTCGCATGGTTAATATTAACATTCTCGATAGCTTGGAGGAGGATGAAGTCCTCGATGGCGACATATACGGCATGATCGCCCCGTACGCAACGGCGAACTTCTGGGTAAGTAGCTACTAGTCTCTCGTCCTCCGAATCAGTTAGTTTAGCACTGGTTCAGAAAAGTAAAGAGAGCCTGTGCTCGTGTTCCTCCCGAGAACAAGGCTGCTCAGATTTGATTTTTTTGCTAACACGCAAACCCAGTGGTGGCCCTACCTCCGCAAGTTCCACTGGCGGTACTACGACAAGGTGCCGCTGACGCTCAGCAACCAGGAAGGGTTCCAGAACACGTTCTCGCTGACGGAGGCGGAGGCGGCGGTAGCGATCGCGACGCTCGAGAGTGGCAAGTACCTCGCAACGTCGAACATGTTCTTCGAGACGACGGCGTTCGCGCTGTGGTCGCTGCCCAACTTCAAGGAGAAGTCGGACTGGAGCGACCTGAGCCTGAAGGGGTGGCCGGTGTACGGCTGGAACTACGACGTGCTCATCGGCGGGCTCTACCCCAACCAGAAGCCCGAGTGGGAGTACGGCCTGCACGGCAAGACTCTCGAGCTCGCGTTCCCCATCACCCGCGCCAACGACATGCTCAAGCGCGTCCGGGAGCTGTTCGACGCCGAGGCTGCTAAGGGTATCATTATGACTAGCACGTACCGCAGCGGCATTAATATTAAGTTTGGCCGCGCGCACTACGACCTCCTCGGCCAGGGCACGTACAATACGTCAGACGGCGAGGACTGGTCTAAGGGTGCCATCATGTTCGACTTCCCGAGCTTCAAGCCGTCGATTGGCGATGGGCTGCGGTTCCACGAGGAGTTCTGTGAGTTTTTATTTTTTTTCCATTTTCTTTTCCTAAACCCCTATCTCCCTATCCCGTCTTCTCTTCGCTAACCAGCAGTAGACATCAACCTGGCCAAGACGCTCATCGATGAGTTCCCCGCGCGCCCGCACTGGACGAAGAATACGCGAGAGGTGTTTGGCAACGCCACTAAGAACCTCGACCCAGATCACCTGAAGCGGTTCAAGGCCGTGCGCGAGAAGTTCGATCCCAAGGGTATGTTCAAGTCGATTGTGGGCGAGATCTTGGGTATGTACGACTAAGTGAGGTAACTTTTCTTTTTGCATTTTTTTCTCCTATACGAGTTTAAGTTTGACGACAATGAAGATATTAATATGACGAGATGATTTGGGGGAGGAAAGAAGAGGAGAGAAGAAGGGGGAAAGGGGGGTAGCTAATTAGTACTGATGACTTAGATATGTGTGTATATATGTATATACAGTATATGGCGTAGCTTAATTTGTTGAGCCTGGTTCTTGGTAGAAAGTAATGATATGATGATGGTAGTAATACTACCACGGGACGGCACGCAGCTCCCGTTTATTAGTCTAGACCTCGCACCGTTGTTTCACTGCATACTCGCCTAACTTCAATCTCGTACTAAAGTATAACAAGTGATCGGTCGATCTAACAGATTGTGGGATGTACTTTCTCGGCAACCACATCCTATAGGCTACTAGTATATCTTATGTTATCTATTAAATATCCTAGGTTACGAGCTTAAAGTAGGTTTTCTATACTCTTACATATATCGCCACCTCACAGACCATCAACAATCGCAGGAGCAAAAATTACCAACGCTGCCAAGGTTGTGTGCAATATTTCTCGTCTTATTTATCTAGGTTAATGCATTTTCTTTTGATTGCTTCGAACTTTTTTCTTTCTTTTTCTTTCTCTTTTGTTTTCATCCTCTTATAGGTTAAAGAGCCAAAATGTTTTTTTATTTAGTAAACCTTTTTTCAAGACACACTCTCATAGATGCTAATAGTATGCCAACATGTACGTAGTTTTTAGGTATAGCTACTTACTTAAAATCCTCACTTTGATTTAATTTTAGCTTTACTATGGAATTGTGATATCTACACTAGTTCGGCACAAAAAACGCACACCACCCACTTTGTAAGTAGTTGCTTTGTCATTAGAGCGATGATATCTATCACATGAACCCAGATATTGAGAAGTTGTAGATTCCAGTTTCAGTCGCAAACAACTGCCATATTTTGAACCCGTTTTAAACGACTAAGCTAGTACTCGAGAAAAAAATATGTTTGTAAGAAATATTCGGAATTTCATAAGTGAACAAACAATGGTACAAACAGATATCAATCAAACGTGCTTGTCAGATGAGGACATTGCTATTTTTCTGGTAAAGGGACAAATTAGTATTAACTACACACACCTGACTCATATATCCTTTGTGCAGGTGACGTGAAGCATTTTCATTACTGTGGATGTAGTACACTTTCCATTCCTTTTGAACATGATATAAACGTGACACCAGCACAAGCACCCATTATATACATTTCTCTTTTCTTCTTTTACAAAATACCCAACACTCTGTTACCAGCAATACTATGAATCCATTCCATATTCATAAAACCCCCTAGCTGTACCACCCAAAATAGGAGGACCGGAAAATGGATGAGAAGGTGAATCTGAAAACCCTACCAGCAGAGATCATATCCAACATCGTCACCCACCTCTGGACCTACGACTACCCTTATTGCGCCACCCTTTCACCACGATGGAAGGAGGAGGTCGAGAGGGTCACATTTAGACATATAAATGTCAAGGGGGATTGGCATCGTCTAGGGGGCATGGCTAACTTTGCGCGCATTGTGACCCCTGCACGTCGTGCATACGTGCGTACTATAAGGCAGGAAATCGAGGGCCCTGCGAATAAGGCCGTTCAGGACCTATTCAAACTTCTCTCGGGTTACGATAATGATGATGACAACCAGAACAATGGTCGTCGAGGGAGCCTCCATCTCGACTTATATTTCTGCATGCTTGCCTACTGGATAAATATGATGAAATCAGAGTTAGACCTGAGCATGTTGTCACGGCACCAAATACGACAGCTACCTGCAGTCAGATGCGTGACTGGCCTGACTTGCCGCATACAGAACTATGCAAATGGTATGTCGTGCGTAGCTGCCATAGAACTGGCGATGCGGATGCCACATATAAAACGCTTCCACTTGTTGGCAGAAATTGGGTATCATATACCCCCCAATCACCGAGAGGAACTGGCGCGCTTTTTGGATGCCACAGGCTACATCTCCCAAGCGCGCTATTGCAAAGAGGTAGTGTTGTGGCTCGAACCTGACGATGACCAAGAGTATTACCTGTCACAGAGGCCCAGCTATCTAAACTCACTGGGTTTCGATCCTCTAGGAGCATCTCTTCGCACGTGGTCGCACAATTTAGTCTCTCTCGACGTCCGCGGCGTGTTCGACGGCTCGTTGTTCTGGCCGAGCAAATTCGAGCTGGACGCAAAGATGCCGGATTCTCCTTGGCCTCGGCTGAAGAATTTGTTTGTCAAACTTGTCGTCCGGACACCGGCTCGGGACTCGTATTTAACTAGCGAAACCCTTGGAGGGGGGTACACTGTGCCTTGCGAACGCACGTTAGACCCTTTATTTGAGTCCTGGGCTACGGCACTCGGACATATGCGGGTCCTAGAGCAGGCTACGATCCTTTTTCAACCCGAAATGCCCCCCTCGAGTTGGAACCTAACAACTCTACGCTGTGCAATAGGATTTCAGGCCCCAAGTATATCTCCCCATTTCCCACGGCATTTTGATGTGGAGAATCTCACAGAAAACGAGATGCGCCGTCCGAGACTCATTTTTCGGAACATGAAGGGTTGGCGCCCCAAGAAGTCAACCATGGAGAAGCTTCATGCTGTAGGGAGGGATAGGTTTCCCGGTACGCATATGGTTGAGTTGGAGATAAACGAGGGACTACCACGACGATCTTGCAGCTATTCGTGCTTTGATCGTGGTTTAGACATAGACGGTCTATTTCAAAAACTACGATGTGGAAACCCTGATCTTCCGGACTCGGAAGTACAGCTCGATGATAAGCCTTGGTACTAAGGGGTCGACATTAAAATCTAGCCAGAGGCCATGTTTAAATAATCCTTTCTCCTAAATTAAAAAATGGCATTTCGCAACCCTTTTTCTACTTGAAAAATATTTACCAAGTCAAGCAAAGCGCTTTTGCACTTTAGCCATGCTTTAATCAACAGGGCTCGTACCCCCAATGCGTTATTCTGTATGGCAGCAGAGATTCCCAGCGTCTCGCCGTCATGTTCGTTAAGAAGCCGCATTTCGGTACAATAACTTGAACTTCCCAATATGTATATCGTATATTACGTCGCGCGTGATGGTTAGGCGACTAGGTCCATGCTTTCACAATGCCACTTGTTTAAACCGGACGCACAACTGGTAAGATCACTGGGTTACCCATCATGAGACGCGTGGAGGACATAGACATAGGTTGAATTTGATACATCGCATATTTCTAGCAATTGTAGCTTTAGCTAAGAGCCTGATTCTCCGATCGAGCTCGAAGGATTGCTGCGATCTTTCACGATCCGGCGTCTCTTAACTTTGCCTTTATACCTGTTAATAGGTGCATTAGGATCCTCATTACAATTGTACCAATTCAGCTGAGAAGAATCCCAACGGTGCACTAATATGTTGCACCACGTGTAGTCCCACGGCTGGGTAATATCATTGAAGTCCACCAGCTTGCTTCGGCGCCAATTTGTGCAATAAAACCCAAATCCGAATCCGACTGCATAGAAATAATCAAGAAAGCTTTGAACAAGATCTCCATCAATTAGTGGGTTTCCATTCTTGTCCCGTGGCGTCTCGTCAACGTAATCGTAAACAATGGCGATGGAGAAGTCAGCGCCGGAGGGATTCCTTGAAAATGGTGGGCGGACCGCTGGAAGTCGGGAATTGTCAATCTTGAGCCACCCATAGCAAGAAGGAAACAAAGGTGTTGGCGGGACCTCCACTTTTGACTCCTCCTGTGGCCTTTTTGAATCATCGTGTGAATCCGCCGACGATGTCCTGTTCTCGTCGTTGAAAGCCAGTACGTTGAACTGAGCCTCGCGCCGGTTCGAGCACCAGGTTTGACCAGAATAGCGTGCCCTTCCTTCTAAGCCTTGGTTTGGGCCGTTTTCATTTTTTGCAAGAGGTCAACAAGTTGTGCTTCGTCTTTCAAAGGGTAGCCGTCATTAGTGGTTCTAAATGTACACCAGAACTATTAAAATAACGTACAAAAGATGAAAGGAATTAGCATAGTTCATTTTTAAATTCCGGGGCTTTTTGAAGATATATACGACTTTAACCGCGTATTTGGGATTTGGGTCAAGCTTAGAGATATTTGCTTCGTAAATATGGCCCTCTATTCCCGTGCCTATGTATTCGACCCACTCGATGTCATCTTGAGAGCCATCCAATCGGCGTAGACAGCGGTTTGTAAAAGCCTTGAGTGTTATTTCAGAAGGTCCCTAGAGAGGAGTATCGTCAAGAAACCGAAATTCCTTTTTAGTGCTAGCCATCGTGAACGGATTGGCGCGTTGAGGGTTGGGGAAAGAATTGATGTAAAGACCCGGGGCAAGCTAAACATATATAGGTTAAATCAATAGCTCTAGGAACCCGCCCGTATAAGGGTCTTTCCTATGTACGGAGTACCAGCACCTAGATATACTTGCCCAATGCCCATCAATGAGGGTCCCTGGGAATCTGTGACTTGTCAGCCAAGCCTTCGTTTAGTAGACCTTAGCAAATTATTATTTATTTTTTTTGGGAGGGGGAGGGGAAGGGGGCAGTCAGTAGGTTAATTATTGACTTCTATTTCCTATCATTTTTTTTTTTAAATTTTAATTATTTGGAAATTCGTGGTTTAAATGGTTGTTAAAGTGTATGGTTGTATAAGTGAGTGTGAAATGTTTTTTGACGTCCACCCCCAGGTACAGCTAACCAATAAACGGTGCTCAACTCTATTTAGCTTTCCCTAATAGGTAATGTCTGATTTAGTCTAATAAAGGTCAGTATCCAAGTCTGCTCAATCAAACCTCATTAACCCTCTAGTCTCGTGTAGTTACTTTCATTAAGACACATTATACGTGCTGTTAGATGAACAAGCTTGTAAATTCCGTTTGAAATACCTATTTAGTCCTTATCTTTAGACGTTTATTTGATGTGCAATCCAGTGTTAGTTCTCTAAGAATGCTGGTCTGCATAACGAACGTAACACGAGAACCCATCCAAACGAGGCAAACATTCTTCGAATTGAGGCCATGTGGTTACCTACCAGAGGATTTGCGCAACATTCAACTACCTACGCTTAATGAACAAAGGGTCATAATGTACATAGGTTATTTTATTCCGCAACGTGTATCAGGTATAGAAAACTAAGAATCTAGTCTTCAAGGGTTTAATAAGCGAGTATTGGACTCATGTTGTTACGTCTATCTTAGAGATTAAGTCACGGCTTGGAACACGAGGAAATTATGGTGAGAACTACACCTCCCGTTAAAACCAAACCTCCGAAATAGGGTTCCTGTGGCATCGATACGTCCCCATAGATCACCGATGCAATTATGGATACCTACCCTACAAATGCTACAACGGGGAGCGCCAGCGTCACCGAGACCAGAATCACGGAAACCATCTCTCTATCCCAGCAGCCCCCATCAGTTTCATCGGTTAAGTATATGAACCCGACCCCGATAGTCACAATATCGCCATCGTCCGTGAATCTCGGGTTTGTTTATACGAGCATCAACACCAAGACTGAGCTTAGTTCGTCGACAACTACGGAGAGCTCGCAGCAACCCAGCTTGACAGAGCCGATACAACCCTCGCCAGCCAAGAGCGAGGAGGCAGTCCAGAAGAGCGACGGCAATGACTCAAGGGCTCGTTCGAGAGGGATACACGTGGGTATTGGGGTATCAGTCGGGGTCTTCATAGGGGTGCTGTGCTTTATCTCTGTGTGGTACTTGCGGATACGGAAGAGAAAGAAAAAGAACCATAAAACGGTTGTAGAAAATCGACCGTCACCAGTTGGAGTCATCGCAGAGCTAGACGGCGGTTGGCGACCGCCGCGGCGACGCCGGTCGACGCTTAGGCGTTCGCTCCGAGATTCTTGGTATCTGGTGCTGCAGCGGAACCAGAGCGAAGACGTCCCGCCGTTACCGAAGCCGCCCGCGGACGTCGACCCGGAAATGTCGTTTCTTGACCTCACCCCGTCGGAGACGAAGTCAAAATATAGCATTACCAAAGATGTGACCTCATGATACGAAGCTTTAATGTGGAAGGAAAACGGTATTGTTGTTGCGCGAGAAACTAAGCGACCCAGGGGACCACGCAGAGCAGCATGGCTTGTTTACATACAAATAGTTTCTTTGTTCTATTTTTTTGGGCCAAGTTCAGCTCTTCGGCGCCTCGCAAGTAAGACTGCTGGATTAAGAGGCTTGTTGTTTATTGGAGTTCATCTGCTGTATGGAGCACTAGTTTATATTGCTATAGAAGCCTTTACTAACGACCATTCCTTATTTTCACACTACGGACGTCCTACTCGATATATTTACCAGTCATCCATTCATTCAAGAGTTATTCATTATATAATATACTCTATGGTTATCATTGCTAGCGATACACGGCACAAAGTCCTACTTCGAAGCCTATGAAACGTGAAAAGAAGAGACGGATCATTCAATAATCTTGGCTTTTGCTTCGGGGGGCATAGAGTTGCCTGCACGAAACCCCCTTTCACATTCCAATGGCCCATCTCCAACACATGGCGTTGAATGATTCAAAGTGACCTACTCAAACCCCGCAGTGCGATCCGGACCTAGTTCGTCTCGACCAGCTAGGGATCTGCATTACATATAACTACTTATTAGGTACTAACATGGAGTGTGGTGGCCACTGGAACCGAATTGTCTTACCCCGGTTGCACCAAGCTGACAGCATCGCCGTTTGGGAATGGAACCGAACGAACCCTTACATGGAGGAGAGACGGCTGCCTACCTGTCTGCCATAACTGGCTTACAAACGAAACATCCTTTTTAGTCGGAAGGCTTAGGTTAACTTGTATATCGAGGGCGTGATATATTAGTATTCATCACCTCTCTTCGCATTCTCAATTTCCTACCCTCCTCCCTCTCGATACCAAAATAGTAACCTATCCCCTCTGTCTCTACACATCCTCAGTCCAGATACCTACCCTACATTCCGGCCATGAAGCCTTATCGCCTCCCCCTCCTCCTCGCAGGCACCCTCGCCACCGCGCAAGACAACACATCTGATTACTTCCCCGGGCAGCCCTCCTGCGCCGTGAGTACTCCCACCCTTCCTCCCCCTACCCCCTTTCCCCTCTCTCCAACCCCCCCTGACAGAACTCCCTCCCCAGGTAACCTGCCTCGCGTCGGCCATCTCCGTCGTCGGGTGCCAGCTCAGCGACCCCAGCTGCCTGTGCGGCACGCAGAGCGCCATCGGGGGCCTCGTGCTGCCGTGCTTCACCTCGAGCTGCGGCGCGCGGGAGATCGAGCAGGCGATGAGCGCGGGCGCCGCCGTGTGCACCCCGACCTCGACCCCGACCCCGACCTCGGCCGCGAGTAATACGACGCCCACCGACACCGACACCGCGGCCTCGTCGACGCGAACGGAGACCCTCGGGGGCGGGGTGACGCCGAGCGCGACGAATGGATCGGCGGGCGGGTCGCTGGCTACGGGGATGCCGTCGAGTGCTGCGGCAATGGGGGTTGGTGGGCTGGGCGGGCTGCTGGCGGGGGTTTTGATGGGGGTTGTGGTTGGTTTGTGAGGAAGGGGGGGGAAAGGGGGGAGGGAAGGGATTATAGGGGTTGAGAATAAATGGATGGATGGATGGATGGGTAAATGAATAGAGTGCTAATAAATGGCCTAACTTAAGTACTAATAAATGTCTACTTCTTATAAAAGACTTATCTTACTTTCTTTTTTTACATCTCTGTTTATCTTGAGGACTACTCACTTACTTAGGTACCTAGGTAGGTAGGTTAGGTAGGTAAGAAACTTTGGATTTAGTTCTTCACAATTGAAATCATTATGATAAACGGATTAAGCTATAAATATGTCTGATACTCCGTAGTGTCCATATCAATAGATTGATGAATGCGTAATTTTATGCCTATATCAATAACTAGATCAGTTAGCTCCCTGGCTCTTTATGCACTTGGGTTACGGAGTACTTGCATAATTTAATCCATTTTTGACCAGGATTCTCCAGATCGAGTGCCCCAGATCTTTTTACTTTATCCAATCCATTCCACCATCATCATCGTTCGCGCAACTCGATCCTGCCCACATCACTCCCATAACAAACCGCAGTCGGCATCATGGATTTCCCAACTACCTCTAGCGACGTGCAAATGAGCCAGGACCCTCCCCCCGAGCCTGAGCCCAAGTATGGAGGTTATTCGAGGTTTGAGATTGAGCTCGAGGTACGCATCTTTCCTTGCCTTTGTTCTGTGACTTACACTCCATATGCTCATGCTGATCGCGTCAAGTTCGTGCAATCGCTTGCGAACCCCTACTACCTCAACCACCTAGCGTCTCAGAAGCTGCTTAACGAGCCTGCCTTCGTCGCGTACCTCTCCTACCTCCGTTACTGGAGCCGGCCGCCTTACGTCAAGTACCTCATCTACCCCGGCCCGACGCTGAAGAACCTCGAACTGCTCCAGGAGGAGAAGTTCCGACAGGAGATTATCAGTCCCGAGCTGGTACAGGCTCTCGCGGCAGAAGGGGCCAAGGCATCGGTCGATTGGCATAGGGAGGAATGAGGCCGGCTTTGCATCGTGCCCCTACCACACACAACATACGACACAAGCATATAGGTTATGCTCAGCAGACGAAAGATGCTACATTGAAGCTCTGCTACCGGAAGCAGATGAAATCTCTACGCTCTTTACGCGCGTATGAAACATGCACATAACCGCTGCGATGCTAGAAGGACCAAAACACACTTATAGGTACCTCGCGCCGAGATTATATGGAACGCAGACCTAACAAAGATCATGGAGCACCAATCGAGCAGATAGTGAGCAGAGTGTGAGCAGAGTGCTGTGACAACATACCATATTTCCTTACAGGGGATTTACAGGAGATATAATATGTTGAACGCATCCATCAAGTTGCGCAAGTGCGAGAAGAAGGAGGACAGGGTATCATAACTATGGTAGACCACCTCGAGTTGTCAGAGATAATTAGAAAGAACCAGGACCGCATGTGACAACATTTATCATTAAGGCCTCCCCAGATCTTCCATCACACCACTTCATACATTAGGTATATGAAAGCCAGCATCCGAATAAAATCCTACATCCAGACAGGCTAGTTTTCTCTCCAGCGATGTCCACACTTCGTGCACTATATATCATCGGCATTAGCGTAGTTCCCTTAGCAATAGTCCAACAGAGTAGTTGAGTCAAGAAGGCGATGGAGGGACAAACCCTATAGAAACTTGTCATAGGCTCATCGGCACTGCGGATCTGGACCTGGTAGAAGGCAGCCTCTCTGCTGTCGCAAGAGCCGTTGTTGCACTGGACCTCGGTCTTCTGGGCGTTCTCCCACGCCTTGGAACCGCCGAAGACATCCTCACGCTCTTTCTTCTTAAAATAGCGTCTGGAGTACATGGGCTCCTCGATGGCGTGCTGGTACGGACAAGTGCGACACTCGAGACGGTTGCGACCCGATTCTGGGGACGTCGAGACCGTTAAGATGTTGCTGCACTGGGGACAGACTAGATATAGTTTTTTCTCACTCATCAGTCATGGCAAAATTCTTATGATTGAGAAGGAGTTTAGTATAAGGGAATCTCACAGAGCAACATGATGGTGATAGCAATGATGATAAACACAAAACCTCTTTTTCTTCTTTTATTTAAGTGTCTTAAATTTCAGTCCAATACGAGGTCTCGTGCTAAGTCTATTTGCTATATCCTCATGGTTCAGCAGCACGTTGGCGCGCGTGTGTCAATTATAACGAATGAAGCTTTAGAAAGAAAAAGAAAGGACCCCACTAACACTAACCTTGGAATATTTATTCATCAATGAGTAACATCCCAGCCACTATATACCTAGGTACGCATACATTAGCGTATATAGTCTAAGTTCATTGGATACCCACTTTCTAGCGCCAAAACACCATAAGTACATATTGAAGCTCAAGCTCGCTGTTGGTCATCCCGCCGGAACGCGCTGAAACCATTGTGCCGGGTCAGCCCCGCGGCGGGGCGTTCAGGTGGGTACTGCATCATCTTAGGTACCTGAGATTGGTGAGCCCGAGTCAAAGCCACTCCGTACTACGACTACCAGGACCTGTGGTCTGCCACCTCCTTCGGCGCTTGGTTTTAGGTGCATTCTCGACCCTAACAAAGCCCATGACCACTAACTAACAACCAGCCGGAATAGTAATGAACGCATAACATACTCTAATCTACCTGCTACTAATCCTATCTACCTGACCTTAGGTTACTTGAGATTAAGAACAATCTTGACTTATCTTATTTTCCTTTCCTCCCTTTCCTCCCTTTCCCCCCCTTTTCAAATCCAACGCTACCTCAACACCACACATCCAACTATCCGATAACTCTAGATCTCATCTCACCTAAACATGGCGGATGAGCATGAGCATGAGGTAGGCTACTACTACTATTACTACTACTATCTCACACAATGTAACTCTTTTTAGCAAGGCGTGCGCATGTTAACATTAACCTTTCTCCTCAGGGCGCCTCCGTAAAGGAACAGCTCATCGAAGCCTGCCGACGCAACAACGTCGACCTGTTGACCGAGATCATCGGCAATTGCAAGAACGACGACGAGATATCCGACCTGCTGAACAACACCACCACCATCATGGGCAACCACCTGTACCACGAAGCCGCGCTTCAGGGGAACTGTACGATATATCCTCCCTATTATATGATCTACACATAACCGCCACTAACCCCCTTTTCCCTCCTCGCAGACGAAGTGATCGACCTGCTGCTCGACCAGCCGAACTTCGAGTGCGACCCCCTCGCGCGCACCAACGGCGACACGCCGCTGCACAGCGCCATCCGGTGGATCAACAGCGAGCCGGCGGCGCAGCGCGAGTTCGGCAACGCGCTGGTGGAGATGATGCTGGAGGCCGGGTCGAGCACGCGCGTCAAGAACAAGGCCAAGCTGACGCCCCTGCAGCTCGTCGACCCCACCAACAAGGGCCTGCGCGAGCTCATCCAGAAGCACGAGTACATGGCCCTCAACGCGGGCGACTTCGTCGACGACGCCAAACCCGCAGCGGCGGCCAAGAGCGGTAAGAGTGCGCTGGTGGATGTGAAGCAGGATGAGAGTAGCGATGATGATGATGATGCGGAGTTCTCTGGCAGTGACGAGGAGGAGAGGGCCGAGTGGGAGAGGAGGAGGAAGGCGAAGAAGAGTCGGTGAGGGGGAGGAGAGATGGGAGGGAGGAAAATATAGGTATGAATCTTTTTTTTTGAGAGAGACAGAGAGAGATGTGAACGGGGAAGAAGGGGAAAGAGAGAGCATTGGGGGTGAAACCCCAGGGGTCCTAGAAAAACCCCGTCGTTCGGTTTGGACCTTGATCGCGCTTCCAGATTATCGGGAAGGGCGTCGGTATGTCGTTGTACGACTCGATAGACTCATCATCATCGTCATCACCACCAGGATCGCCCACAACATCGGGATGCGATGCTTATTACTCAAAATATGTGTGTGCCGGTCCATGTCTAACGGCCAATGTTCTCCGGCTTTCGGGGTAGGAGGTTATCAGGTGGCATTATAGAGATGGGTTAAAGGGGAGGCAAAATCGCCTCAAGGGATCACAGTGAGCTTAGAAATTCATTTCACCATAAATCAAGAACAATATGTCTGTTTTTTTTATTCTATATTTTTCTGCCTAGGTCTTTATAAGAGCATCACAGTATTTGCGTTGATCGCATCCAATAAGAACTATTTGTTCTTAATGCACTCTACCGGCTATTCAGAATATCAATAGTCATAGACTTGAAGTCTATCTTACGCTTTACATATGATGCAAAATCCTCTAGTATGTCCATGTCTAGAGTATATAGTGCTATGTCACCGACAAAACAGGCTGTTCACGGAGGCTCAGAGGTTAATAAGGTGAAATTTCTTTCATTTTATTTAGATATTCTGCTAATACTTACTTTAGGGAATAAAACAAGCGAAATAAACAGGGAAACAAAGAAACAAGGACATAAAGAAATCTTTAGGAAAGCTGATCTTGCATCCAAACTGAGAAAACTTGCTAACCCTTTTTCTTTTTCTTTCCCCCCTTTTTTAACACCGCCATGCTCAAACTGCGTAGTATCGTCTTCCTGAACACTGATCATCAACTTGGTTAGTAAAGGGTGACGGTAAAGGGGGGAACTTACATAGGGCTCCAGAAAGGCTTGAAGTAGTTCACGCGTCCCCTATTAGGGAGCTCGAAGAAACCGTTAGAGCTGCGAGCGATACCCTCTTGGAAGCCCGCGGCGAACTTGTCCGGGATCCCGAGCGCGTCGAATATCGGCCGCCCGCGGATGATGCCGAGCACCAGGTCGTAGAACTGCCAGGGCTCGGTGTTCTTGGCCGCGCTGACGAGGCGCGCGCACACGGCGCTCCAGCTCAGGATGTGGAAGGGCTCGAGCGACTGCTGCATGTAGCGGAACTCGAGGGCGCCGCGGCGCCGGTCGATCTCCACGAACGGCAGCGGCCGCCGCTCGTCGTCGACCTCGTCGCGGTCCGCGGCCGTGTGCTGCCCGTTGCCCGCGGCCTTGATCATCACGCCCGTGCGGATGTCCGCGCGGTCCGGGTTCAGCCCCCGCGCCAGCTCCTCCACCGTGCTGTACAGCCACAGCCCGCGGTAGAACACCTCCTCGTGCACCGTCCCGCGCGCGAAGATCTCGTCTGCCGGCACGTGCTGCGCCATCTGCGCCTGCAGGAACGCCCGCGTGGTCGGCTCCGGCCGCGGCAGCGCGCGCCACGCCGGCGCCTGCGCGTTCGCCATCAGCCATTCCGTGTCGTGGTGGCTCGCGGCCCCGAGCGCGCTCCACGTGCCGAACGTGGCCGCCGCCCGCCACGCCGCCGGGTCCGCGCGCTCGTGCTTGTGCAGCTTGCGCAGCGAGTGCTCGAGCAGCCGCGCGAGCGTGGCGAACTTCTTCAGCTCGACCAGCGAGAACCCCTGCGTGTGCGAGACCACGACCTGCGTGCTCAGCGGCAGCGCCTGCGGCAGGTCGCGGTGCGCGCGGAACCGCCGCCGCAGCGTCCGGCACACGCGCTCGAGCGCCGCCTCGATGGCCCCGATCTCCCCGCCGTTGAGCACCGGCGACGACACCTTCACCGCCAGCCACTTGTAGGCGTCGGTGGGCGGCCGCGCGGTCGTCGACGGCGCCTGCTCGTAGTGCTCCGTGCGCACCAGGTCCGGCCGCACGAATTTGACCTCCGACACGGACCACGACCGGTACCGGTGCTTCATGCCCGGCAGGGCCACGTGCAGGGCGTCGCGCTGCTCGCGGTGCCGGATCACGCGCAGCCGGCGGCGCACGCGCTCCGCTACGGCAATGCGGTCGGGGTCGGCGAGGGCTACGACGGCCGGCGCGGTCGAGATGCGCTTCACGTACCGGTAGATGTCGGCGTTGGTCGCCTGGTGGATGCGCATGTTGTCTTCCGCGCGGAAGAACAGCGTCTCGGCTTCGTCGACGCACATCTGCGCCACTGCCTCGACGGCGGCTGGGTCGACCAGCCCGGCGTCCGAGGGCGGAGGGGTCGGCGAGCCCGTGCCCGGCGCTGCGGGCCCGGGGCCGGCTGGGTCGGTCTCCGCGACGAGCTTGTCGAGTTTTTCCATGTTGATCGTGTGCAGCGGGTTGTCCTCGTCCTCGTCTTTGATGACGCACACGACGCCCGCTTCGTTGTTGAGCACGTTGGCGACGGTCCGCAGGACCCGGTCCTTGAACTTTATCGAGTTGACCGAGTCGTGGATCAGATCTGCGTCAAGCCAGCGGGTGTCGTTCGGGTGAGGGTCGTCGGCCGTGATGGAGGTAGCCGCCACGAGGAACTCGATCTCGTAGCCGATCGTGAAGAAGCCCTCGGGTCCGTTCTCGAGTTCGAACTGTTTCATTTCAATGTCGTCATCTTCTTTTTGGGTCAGTGGAGGGTGAGGATCTACCCCCAATGTAGTCTGTGGCCGGTTTAGTCCTGGAGGGTTCTGCGTGAATAGCCGCTTCACACCTTGCGTCTGTTGTGATGCTGCCGGGTCTTGATGCGGGAACGGGAGGCGCCGGAGCTGCTCCGCGTTCGCCGGGTTCGAGGCGAGACCTCGCGACTCGGGGTGGTGCAAAGCATCGTATAAATCCCATGCAGCTGCAATGAGGTCAACGGTGTTCCTAGTCAGTTGTCCCCAGGGAATATAATCAAGATTCTCATAGTTATGCCAGTCCTGCTGGGTCCAGTCAATGGCGGTTAACATCTTATCCCAGGCTGGAGCGGAGCCCGGACCGTTTGGATCCAGTTCAACGCTCATATGTACTGGGCTGCTCGGAGGGTTTAGAAGGAAAGAAATCGTATCTCCGCTACTATTGCTCGAATTATCACCGGGGGCATTAGCCCCTGAAGGTGCTGCCGCCATGGTGTTTAGTTGTTCTTGGTTGAGTGTGTCAATCGTATCGGATAGTTTCTCCGTTGGGTGCTGATGATTCGCAGAGGGAAGCTGGCTTGGGATGAGCAACCTTCTCGTATTATATAGCAGTTGCCCGGTCCATTTACGATCCTAAACAATACTAGAAGTTATTTAGCAACACGATCGTTTCCAGGGTTTCTATACATCCCTCTATCGAAGTTTGGCAACAGTGCATGTGTTAGGTTGAGAACAAAGCCAGAGTGTAGATCTAGTAGATAGTTTTGTTAGATACATGAACAGCATTGTTGTAGTCTTCCTTTGGAGTTTCTTGGTCCCTGACAACAATGTCCTTGTGCTCTGACATCGTGGTTGCCTTCAGCTCTTTGCCTATCTGTCAGAGTAGTAGACCTTGCTTATTTGTCCGACATTCATTCTTGATGTGTTCACCTCATACGAGCCTCCTAAAACCAAGCAGTAGGATAGAGGTAGTAGCAAGCTTTGAATTAAAACGCATTAAGGAGCGAAAGGGGGCTTATAGGTAAAAATTCTTGTCTCATTTTCGACGAAAGAGAACAGTCCAGGCAAAAGTTAAAGCCGAAATAGTTACATGTCGTCCGTACCCTGAGCAAAGTGGTTCTTAGCCCCTATTTGCCCTGGCCGGCCCATCCGACCATCTTTATACTACTTCCCCAAGAGACTCATCTAATTTCAGCCTCAATATTTTCCCTTTCCTCTAACCCAACCCTCTCGCGTACTAGTACCTACCAACTAGTACACTCCTATTGATACCGTATATTCTATGCAAGAAAGCAGACGAGAGCTCTCTTTAGATCTGTCCCCGGTCCTATTATTGCCTATAGAACTGCCAGTCATATAATATAAAGATCTATAGTAGTCAGCGTGTGCTCCCAAAATCTGTCAAGCAAAGCTCCTATATAAGTAGCTTCTTTCACTCATTTTTAAAAGCTTGAGATAATACGCCAACTGATCTGTTTTTTCTCCTGTATTACATTTTTGCTTGTTATCGTGTTATGTTTAGGGAAAAGTGTGCTTTCATCTCCTGATTGAAAATTGTATAAGCTGGCTATACACTTCTTCCAACCACCCACCTATACCCCTAAATAGTAGATAACGCACATAGGTAGCATACATACATGTATACCAATCAAACTCCATCCCCTGAAACCGGTAACCAACAATGCACACGGAACTCTTATTAGTTGAAAGAAGGGTAGATAGACTCTAACTAGACTAGAATATTGTTCTCGTCAGCAGATCATAGACGTATAAATATTAACATAGTTACCCTGACCATAGTTTTGCGGATGGGTCTAATATATATATTCAACTCTACGGATTATCTCATGTCTACCAAGGAGATATACACATACCCAAGCCTAGGAGTCAGAATACTATAAGAGGAAAGGAATTACCGAACCACCAACCCTCAACCCTCGTCAGCGTGGTATATATAACCACCTTTGCACCATATATATCTGACGAACCACCCCCCTTTCACGTTCAACGTATAAACCGAACCTCCCCTTGTCGCCGCTAGGCATGAAAGGGAAGAGAAAAAAAACGAGAGACAAAAAGCTCTCAACCTTGTATCGTAACAATAAAGGGGTATCATATATTCCCGTAAGCTAATTCTTTCTAATTTCTAGGTTTAACCATAGTTTTCCCATCTCTCATCTCTTTCTTCTTTTTTTTTCTCTAGCCGCATATTTTACAAACCCACAACCAACCAGCCATCAAAAACTGAACACCCTCCCACAGCCATCCTCTCCCCTCCCCCTTTTTTTCTTTTTTCGTTTTCCGTTTTTAATCCCCCCCCGCCATGCTTTCCATACAAATTCATTACCACCAACTCCCTTATCCCCTATCCTCCCAATACGCTTCCACTCACAGCGTCCCCCACCCCCAAACCCCAACCCAAGCCGCCACCGCCCCGACAACAAACCGCACCCCTACTCCCGCCGCCGTCGCCGTACCGCCCGACCGCGTCCCCTCGATATACGCCGCGTCCATAACCCGCCTCAGCATATCGGGCGTGACGCGGCCTCCGTTGGCGATCTGGCTCAGCTCGGGTCCAAAGGTCTGAATGATATCGGTGCTGCGGCCCTGGGGGCAGAAGACAACCTCCCAGCCGCCTCCGTTGGGGATGATGAAGGTCGAGCTCGCGTCGTCGAAGGCGTAGCTGTACGCGTCCGGGCAGGCGGCCTTGGCACGGCGCGAGTAGCGGCTGGGGTGGCAGCGGGCGGGCTCGCTGTAGGCGCCGGTGCAGCAGTGCTGGGGCGCGTTGTCGGCCGCGCACGCGCTCTTGCAGGGGTCGAACACGGGCCGCTGCACCGTGTCGTCCGGGTACGGGTACACGCCGTCGCCGGGCTTGGTGGGCGGGAAGGCTTGCAGGTCCCACGGGCACCAGGAGGCGAGGGCGGCGTTGGTTTCGTGGTGCTCGTAGGGCAGTGGGAAGGAGGCGTTGGAGTAGGACACGCCGCTCGCGGACGAGGTGCTGAGGTACCCTGCCGTCGCGATGCAGGCCGCGTTGACGAGGTTGGGCGGGATGTACGAGGTGTTGTCCGCCGGGTGGTAGACGAGACCTAGCGGCAGGTTGTACCCGTCCACGAGCGAGATGTCGTAGAAGGTCTGCTGGTTGTTGATGCCGCCGGCGAGGTTGAACTCGGCGAGCGTCGTGGGTACGGTGCCCTGATGAGCTTGCTGGTTAGAGAAGGAAAAAAAAAGGGGGGGGGAAGCATGACTTACACCGAATTGGCAGTTCAACTTCCCGAAGCAGTCTCCTGTCTCACAGGTGGCTGAGTCGCCGCTAACTGTGCAATTCGTACGCCCCCATACTCTCCCCTGCCATGTCGGACCAACTGACATGTGCCTCGACTGGCCCGGGCCGAGCTCGAATCCATTTGCCTCGGGAGGATCGCCGTTCTGAGTTCTAATACCAGGCCATAGCGTATCCCGGCAGTTGTTGGTGATGATAAGGGGGATTGGGTTGTCGCGTTTGGTTAGCGGGCGGGTTATACCGTCATGATGTGGATTGGAGGAGAGATAGTCGAACTTGTACAGCTCATGGTTGCTTGGGTATACAGTAGCCGTTGTCCGTGGCACTTGACATGATAGCAGTAGAGCAGCACCGAGTAACCGTCCCTCCCACGTCGAACTGCGTCGACGGCCAGGGGGCTCGGGTTGTGGATGCATGATAACTAGCTATTATTTTTATATAGGCGATGGCTCTATGTACAGCGTGCTGATATGGGTAAACAGACCTTCGGGATGGGATCTGGTAATGATTGGTATATAAAGCGAGAGTGTGTATAGTGAAAGCATTATCCGGCGAGTAGCAAAGAAGAAGATCAGTAGCTTTGTCTCAGCTACAACGACATTGGTGCGGTGCGAGTTTTGACGCCGTGATCACTGCTAGTACGGATCAAGAGTAGGACGAAGAATAGCAGCTTCAGAGAACTATTTTAAGCCGAGCTGAACAACGTTGAATATGTAGAAAGACAAGAACTGGGATTCACAACCAGTGACGTATGGGGGGCACGGTAGAAGCCCAAGATCGTCGTGGTTAATCAAGGTCCCATGTCCATCCCCCGTCGGTAACCCTGGTCTTGTCTTGTTTACGTGAGTTGGTGCAGTTTTCTGATATTGATCTCTGGTTGGTTCCTGGAAGTTCGAAAATACAGTAGTAAAAAGGAGAAAAAAAAAGAGAGAGAAGAAACGAAAGAAAATAAAATACTGGATGAAGAGAATGAATAATATCCTAGAAAAGAGCGTAGGGCAGACGTGAACAGACAGAAAGGTGTAGAGGAGTTAAGTAATGAATCTTGACGTTGAAGCCATCATATCAAACCCAGGGAACTTCACCAACTAATTGGAACTAAGTACCTATAATAAGCATTACACACTAAAGTAAGGTGTGTATTAGATAAAATTAGAGACGTCACCTGTACAGATTTACCTTCTGTTAGAGAACTGACCGATGACGCAGGCACGACTGGCTGTCAGCTTCCCAGCTCCAACCCTGCTTTTCTATATTTCCGTATTAGGAATGTATATCTGTATACACATTAGGCTACGGGGTACATGTAGAGTTAGCGCTTTCTCCGATCGATTCCACTTGCCGCCAACCGACGAATATTAAGGTGAGATTACCTATCTAACATACATACTAGTTATTATAGCATATAGATAGGTACGCTACGCTAGATTAATTGGTTCCAAGTGCGGGGTGGGCCAAGCATTATTATACGACACCAACCAGCCACAACCTCACCACCTCTTCTGAGTACATATCCTTACCTGAACTGAACCAGACTGAAGTAACGTAACTATAGGCATACACAGAGCAAGATTACACAACAGGGTTCTACACATAACCGCATATGGGAAAATAGAAAAAATGGAAGAATAGTACAGAGGTAACCTGTCTTATTCCCTCTTGGTTTTCCTTTATCGTCAATCATCCATCTATTTCAACATAATAGACAGTAGCATTGCCTTCATTGCCAAATTACATCGAAAGAAGAAGAAGAAAAAGCCGTTTCCACCACCACTAGCTTGCTCATAATGTCCTCTTTCCCTACTTTAAAGTAGGCGAAAGAATATGAATAGGTAAACACCAAATAAGAGATTGGGGGGAAATATATCAAGACTTGAGTTTCTCCTAGAACGGATCTTGCCAATTGAGCCAGTGTGCTACGGACGGGAAGTATAAAATAAAAAGAAGCTCCCGAACCCCCCTTGAATCGTTTCGCCGGTACTAGTAGCCGTCCAAACATGCGTGCTTGCTCTCTTTTTGGTTTCGAAGGTATCAATATCAAATATAACTTATAGCAAAAATGGTAGGGAGAAAAGGAGTAAAAGCAAAGAATAAATCAACCACCAATGCTATGCATTGCCCTTTTTTGTTTTTGTTTGTATAACCCCTCTACCTGAATCTAGATCTGCAGCGTCCCATAACCTCGCCTTGGCAGACCAGCTCGGCGCTGAATTCCGACCCATCCAGTGTGAGGTAGATATCAAAATAGACTCTGTAGAAAGTACCCTGTGGTGTATCCATGCGCTCGAAGTCTTTCTCCAGATTCTTTCGCGACAGATCCGACGTGAGGGTAACCACCTCCTTTATGCCTGTATCGATTTTTGTTAGTCTGTTGGGTTCTGAACATAGGGGCTGACCGAAAGTACTTACGAGGATCCTTGGTATATTCGGGACACACGTCGTCATCACAGGCGTACAGAATATCTTCGTACATAAGCGTAGCGCCGGGTGCGACTTGTCTGAAGAAAGACACCTTGACCGGTTCACCGATCTTAACTTTCTGTCCCTTCTGCACAAATATCTGTCTGGTAAACTTGCAACGGTCCTTTCCATCGAGCGAGGGTACACGGTATGCTTCTGGATGGTAACCCTCCTTGAAGGGCTGTAGTGTAGCCATCAAGTAGTGGCGACGGGCAACACGGTGGGTGATAACCCTCTCGGTAATACCTGCCGTGACGGCACCTTTGACAATAGCGGCTACCGAGTCCATAGGACGCACGACCTTAGCCTGGAACTGAGGGGGGACATGCAGCTTGATCTGCTGGAAGAGATACTCCGAAGCACCAAAACCACCAACAACTAGAATGTTCTGTAACGTCCGGTTCTGAGCCTGGATGGCAATAATCTGGTTGCGGACAAGCTCGAGAATCCGGTTGACAACGGGCTCGAAGCACTGCAGAATCTCCTCGTTGGTAAAAGTCATATAACCCTCCTCAATACCGGCTTCGGGGAACTCGGCCTCGATACCGACGTCTACAGCCCACTTCTGACCATTGTTTCGGAAATCAGCCTTGATTCGGTTTTCGAAATCCATGATGCACTTGGCATACACACGGCCAGCCGTCTTGGACCCATCGGGCAGCTTCATCTTCCGGATCTTGGTGCGAAGAATGTTGCTGAAATTCCGGTTGAGCGCAGTTGAACCACATGAATCACCAGAACCTGCCGTGCACTCGGCAACAGTAAAGGGGTTCTCGTCCTCTACCTCGTAGGCAATCAGATCCACAGTACCACCGCCACAGTCGACGATGAGGATGGCGTCGTGAACCTTCAGGTTTAGCAGACCCGTCTTCGCGCAGAACAACGACGCAGCTTCGGGCTCGCTGACGAGAGTCAAGCGATTATCGTTCTCGTCTCGGAGGAAACCGGCTTGAATGGCCGCCGCTCGAGTGGCAGCCTTGCCAGCATCGTTCCAGATGGCGGGCACGGTTAGGTAGTAGCGAATGTTGCGCTCTTCTCGATTAAACACCTCACCCAAAGTCTTCTGGAGAGCAGCCCGCATGGCTTGTCTCAGCTTGAACAGATAATCAGCGGCCACATCGATCTCGGACTTTCCGGGGGGTAGAGGCGGCAAGTTGATGGGGTCGATGTACGTGTTGCCCGACAGCATAAGCTGCAGCTTGAACCATTCGACTTTCTGAACACCAGGCTTAGGGTATCCGGTTGGTGCCAGGGCGTCGGCGATATCTGGACCCCATCCGACGACCTTCTGGTATTGATCGTAGTAGAGCACGGTGGGGATCTGGAGCGGGGTCAGCCTCTGGGTCAGCCATCACGACAGAGGCTGTCGCAATCTCACCTTCTGTTTTGTATACGAACCGGCACCGGGCCATTCTGTAATGATGTCTTCCTTAGCCTCGTTGTTTGTCGCAAAGGCAAATGCGACACCAGAGAAGGTTGTGCCCTAGGCAGCGTGATAGGTTAGTCGTAAGGCTTTAGGCGCGGATGCAATGCAGTGCAGTTCAATTCGCAGACGGGTAACAAAGAGACAAGTAGCTTACAAAATCAATTCCGACAATCAGCTGGGCCTTGCTCCGACTATTGCCCTCAACCTCAGCAGCCGGACGTCCGTACCCTACAGCATTAGGTTGAGGAGCAGGAGCAGGTGGCGGGTAGCCGGTGGCATAGCCAGGAGGACCACCAGGAACTCCCGGAGGAGCTTGTGAACCGGGCGGCATGTGCATTTGAGGAGGATAACCAGAAACAGGAGCACCCGTGTTGATGGGAGGAGGACCGCCGACCATTTGCGAAGGCGGTGTGCGTGCTGGACCTTGAGTGAGAGGACTGGTGCGACCGACTGGTGGTTGTTGTTGTTGTTGTTGTTGAAAGTTGGCAGTATAACTTGGAGGACGAGGCCCAGCACCTGGGTGGTTCATTATCGGGAGGCTCGCCTGAGACGAGTTGGATGTGATGGAGGGGGCGGGACCGGGACCAGGTTGGGCCGGGCCTGAATACTGCTGTGGGTGGTGGTGCTGTAGGGGTGGCGGTGGTTGTATTTGCTGTTGCGCCTGTTGTTGCGCTATTTGGGGTGGAGGGGTTGAGCTGGCCGGCGGATGATCTGACGAGGGTATACTGGCGGTGGATTTGCGTTTACCTAATCCTAAGCCCTTGAACCGGGAATTCAAAGAATTCATAAGGGAAAAAGGGGGGGTAGGAAAAGAAGAAATAAGAAAAATGAAAAAAAGAGAATAGGTGAGGCAGAGTAGAAAAGGAAAAAAAGAAAAAGAAAGGTAGGCTTGGTTTTTTAGCGGATTCTCGAATCGCACGAAGGATTGATTTATTTGCTGTTGCTGGCTGCTAACTTGGCTTCTGGGCTGAGCTGACAGCGAGGGTCGGGGGTCGAAGGGTCAAGGGTTCGTTGGGCGGGATGGTGCAGTTTCAAAGAGTAAGAGAGAGAATTAATGAAAAAAAAAGGTTACCTAGTAAGGTAACTTAGGTATGTATGTGCAGTATGTAGGTAGTATGTGTTGTAGCAGGTAGTAGCTGGTAACAGGTGGTAAGTCGTAGCCGTACAGTAGTGGCTGTCCATAAGAGGGAGGGGTGTTTCTGTGGGCAGGCTTGGCTTTGGCTTTTCTCTTTTTGGGGAGGCTTGGCTCTGGTTTTAGGCTTGGGCTTGGGGTGTTCCTTTCCTTTAGAAGGAAGTCCTTGTCCGTCCTAGACTAAACACACTAAAAGGTAACTTTTAGTGTATAGTACCCTAGGTAGTTGGGCAGATAGAGAGAGAGCTGGTAGGTAACCTAGTATGTAAGAGAAGACAATACGTAGGTGGATGATAGATGTTATTGTCTCTTGTTATTATCACCCTTCCCTTTTTTTTCCTTTTCTTTTTCTTAAAGTTCTTCTTCTGATTTTTATTCTTCTTCTTCTTTTTTTCTCCTATTCCCTTCCTTCTTTTTGAATCGTAAAAAAGGGATATCGAACTCGTCTGTGGCTTAAAGAAACTTGAAATTGTATCAAGTCCTTTTTAGTTTTAGTGCACTGCAGAGTGGATGCATAAAAGAGAAACAAAAAAGAGGAGCATGTAGAGAGAGAGGGCAAGGCAAAGCTGGAAAGCGTATGTAAGTGTGTGTATGCGTGTGTGTATGTGTGAGCAAGCCAGCGAGTATGGAAAAGGGAGGGAGGGAAAGGAGGGAACTTTGGGGGCCAGCCGGGTGAGAAAATAGCAACTTGTACTTCGTACTTCTTCCTTTTCCTGATCGCTGCGAAAAAAGGTGATCAATATTTCTGTGGGACCAGCTTTCGCTTCTTTGATCACTTCTATGTTGTCAATTCCCACTGTGGCTGGTCGAGCTGACGGCGCTAGACAGGTTGGCAGTGTTCTTCTTGGGACAAGGCTGAGAAGAAACGAGCGAAGGACTTTCTTATCCGAAGTACGTGAAAAAGTCCTAGATCTGAGTTGGAGGGGAAACGTGGGTTGGGATGTATGTATGTGCCCGAGTGGGTGGCGTGTGCATTCGACAAGGGGGAACGATTGGTTAGTGGTGGTGGTGACAAGCTGTGAATGGGGATGGGATATTCGGAAAGTAGGGAGAAGGAGAGAAAGAAAAGATTTGCTTCGATTGCTTCGGTTTGTCTTGACTTCTACGTTTATGTCCCACTACTTCTGCTGTGGACGTATAATGCGGGACTTGTACAACATAAAACTTCAAATCAATAGTAGGAGTAGGAGTAGTTGATGTATGAAGTTATTCATGGAAAGAATCGTGCTGTGTTTCGCAGGATGAACCGAACAAGGGAGATGGGTCGAGTCTGGTTGTAGAGGCAGGTAATCGTTTATGAGATTAACAAGGCGGGGCCAGAGTCCAGCTTGTCTTTGTATTACAAAGCTCGACACCCAAAGACAAAGATTCATTCAACTTTGTAGGTGAGTAATATTTATTTAGTTGTACATAAATCAAACCATGAAGCGGTAAGCTCCAGCATATGTACATAAAACCAACACTATACAGAGGGGCACAGACTGGACTGCTTAGGTATATGTACGAGGTATGCAACCGTGACGCGTATTTCAATAATACTATGTACACCAGAAGCTATCTAATCTCTAATCTACCTACATTGGGTATGTCTAGTAGGACGATATGATAAGCATTAGATAGTACTATAGAACATATGGGAACTCGCATAAATAGATTAGTACCTATGCCAGTATCTAAATATCAGTGGAGCATGCTATCCATAGGCCTTCAAGTCCTACATGCATATAACATCATGTCCTGGGTAGGGAGTTAAGGAGCTAGGCATTTACCTACATAAAGTCGTAGGGAAATAGGTAAGAATAAGGAGGTAATGTAAGTTACATTGGTGTATCTTAAAAGACGTTACCGGTGCTCCAAGCTTTTCCCCACTTTGAAGCTGAACATCCTTCCAGTCTAGATCTAAGCTAACATTGTGAATCAGTCGAAGTACTCCGTACCTAGGTTACTATACTATAGGTTATATAGTATAAGTATACCAGACCTACCAGACCAGACATATAGGCTATGCGACTAGTTAGATAGTCAGAACATGATGAACCTAAAATGGAAATCTATCTAGTCTATGTACATTGATAATCATCCTTCTTTTAAACGTTAACATCTCTAGATTTCAAGTCGTGGGAAACACACGTACAACAATGGCTACCTACATAGTATATATTTACCTAACCTAGGGCAAGGAGGTAGGTAGGTACATAAATAAGTAATCTGAGAGAATGGTTCACAGACACGTGCCATGCCAAAGCCGAAACCGAAAGCAGCGGAGGGGCAAGACTTCAATGTGCTATTAAGAGGGGTTGGTGGGGGGTGTCATAAAGTGGAGATAGTTACATATTTTAGCGTAGGTCCCCTTCCTTATGTAGTGTACCCTCTTACTTCGTACACAGGTAGGAATTGAGAGCCCCTCTTCTTCCATTCTCACCCATCAAATCATCTCCAATTCTCCCAATTCTTCTTCTCCTTCCAACCCTTCTTTGTTAGTTTCCCTCTTTTGCTGCCTAACACAACAACATTCCCCCTAAACACCCCTTATTGAGCCCAATCGTTCCATCTCTCACCAGTCGTACATAATCAATATTCTTACCTACTTATTCATCATCGTAATCTTTAAACTAATAATCACAACCCATCTCGTCTATAACACACTAACCATAGTAGTAGACTAACCTAGCACGACTAAACAACTTCAAGTGAGGCTCAGCCAAGCTCAGCCCCCTTTAGCCGTAGTGTAGCCCAGCATGCTGCATACCTGCCAGCTATCCCAGGAATACCACCCAGGAATACCTGCAACTGATAACCTCTTCGGGGTCTCTTGGGTGATATGTAGTAAGAGAGAGTGTGTGTAGAGCCCACGACCGGCCCCCAAGGATTTCCCCTGCAGGGAATTCGAATCAGCATCCTCGAAGGGAGCCAGGTATGCAACTCAGCCGCGCTCCGACAACCGCAGCAGCGTGTTTCAGTGGGCGAAAAGCGGAAATAGTAGCCATGTAGGTTAGCCCAGAAGCCCTACCTAGAGAGATGGATCAGCTTTGCACTGCACGAAGGATTTGGCCATGTCGGTGCCCCTGGTGCTCATCAACCTGAAAAATTACTGGAATCTCGGTCATTGATACCGTCTATCTACCTAATTGGCTACACATCTCGCTGCATATTGCTCCCATTCCCTCTCCCTAGCCGCCCAGGCGAGCATCTTCGCATAAGCCCGCAAACGTGTTCACCGGGATGCAAGCGCGCCTGCCGCGATACCGCCCTTCGAGGTTCAGGGGTAGCACTTCAGATGACTGCTATATTGTGCTGATTGACCGACGGCCAGATAGGAAGCATCACTCTTTTCATTCATTTGCAGCTTTTCCCCCTAGTTCGATAGCCCTACAGTATGTATACCAGTCCCCTGGTGACTTACTATCATACCAAATTGTCTCAATCTTGGGGGCCGGTGGCCAAATATTTGAGGGTTAATTCAAATAAGAAAAGTTTGCACCTAGGTAGGCAATCTTGATTATACACAACCACCGGATTTGCAGGTTATATCATTACAAAGAAACAACTCAGATCCAGCTCGGTGTAACTTGTTCTGGGCAACCCTATTTCACTATCCTTACTCCTGCTGGTGGGATGCATGACATGTAGATTTGATAGTAGGTACCATAATATACGCCTTCATAGACAGTAGACAAAACTATTTACGATCCAGAGGCGAAGTGAGAAAAAAATCAATAAGAGTCCCGCATTATTTTGACCGCCATGCTGACAATCCCCACGTTCAATCTGTCTCGGAAAGCCTCAAAGCCGCTAACCCCAGGACCGGCCTGCCCGTTGCAATGTCACATTTGATCTGCAGCCTGTCCGCTTCGAACTGCAGTGACATGCAGAAAATCCCCTGCAGTTATAATTGGTCGGTACGCCCTTCAATAAATATTTTTTTCCATCGGCTTGAATCAACAATTTGGGAGCTTCGTCGGCATGGATGGTGTAGCCATAGCTAGCCTGAATTCTGAATCTGGGAGTCCCGGCTAACCTACCACCTATCCCAATGGAACTCTCAAGAAACAAAAACAATGACGAGAGGAAATTCGCAAGATAATGTTTTCGGCTGCTTCTCTATATCACAAAGCCATGCTTATGGCTCAGTTTCTACAACGGGAAGCCCCTTCAAAGCTTGTTATTGCCCCTCCTATGAGATATATAACATAACTTATATGCTGTTAGCTAGTGCATTCTCGTAATCAGGCGACCAATGGACTCTTAACATCACACGTCCAGCTGGTAAGCACTTAGGGGAACTAATCACGGGATTTCATAATCCGATACCCCAGGATTGTTGATGGAGGGAGGGATGGATAAGCACAAGGGCGATGTAGAAGTAAGCTCATGTCATGCGAACAGTCGTGTCCTTTGAGCATATTGATATCATGTATTCATATTGAAAAGATCGCGAGTGTCAGCGTTTTCTATGCCGGAGTTTCGAATCAGAGGGATAGGGGCATAATATTGACTTATACATTTGGATGGAAATCGTTGAATATCAGTTTTGGTCCGGATATCTTCTCCCCTATGCCCTGTTGTTTATATCGTTAAACACTCAAACGTACGGAGCCCCTTTTCGTATCAGAGATGGGATTCAGGGGAGAGCACTCTATTAACTTCATATGGATAGGGGTATCTCATTCAATATCTACAGAGGAAACTACGATAATTTTGTTTCTTGTAATAAAAGTGGTTGACGAGCACTTCGTGACATTCTGAGCGAGTCATAAACGAGAGCTCCCGAGGCAGCTACTAAATAGTATCGAAGAAGCATAACGGTTATCCCTAATACGCTCACTTGGGGAAACGAGTGAGTGTGCGGGCAAGCTAATAAACTTGAAATACAAAATCTCCAAGGTGATGGTTATTTTATACTACAGGAATGGAACTGCTGTTCTCCGCCAGGGGCATGAGGCAAGAGACTTTTGATTATAAATACCCCGTCCATGAGATAATTTATTATGGCGGACAATTTTGCGTGTCGTATAGCAAGCCTACTGCCAGGCTCGAAAGGTGAATAGTGCCAGGCATAGGGAAACCGTACAAGTATCCTTCTTACCCCCTCTCCCCCACGAGAGAAGAGACGTACGAATAGGGGTAATAATAATACATATATCAGAGTAACAGTACAACACCGCCGACATTTTGTAGCAAGCTCAGATTGCCCTAATAGACACAAGAAGCAACCCTGATTCACCTTTGAGATCTGTGAATAATATCCAGTAGGTTATAAGGAGCTTATGGCATTTTCATTTGACCCATAGTACTCTAAATAACTATCTATTGACAATGCAAATAGTTTATATCTACTGAGATATAGGTGAGATGATATACTCAAACCTCCCGTCATGCCATACTTTAACCCACCAAGGGGGTTCAATGCCTTATGGTCTTCCTATTTATTGATACATGTCACAAAACGAAACGAGATAATAGAATCAAGCCACATACCCCAATTCATATTCTATGCATATGTTACGACAGGTATTGGGCAACCCATCATACCATGAGATCAAAAGGTTCACTTAATGACCGAGGAGTCATCGAGGCCCAATTCTGTATTAGATAGGTACTCTCCAGCCAACCAGGCTGGGGCGTAACAGCATATGCCCCTTTTCTTGGAGCTATCCCTCGTGCTCTAGTTAGCAATCCCCCAAGTGGGGGAGAATAAGGAGCATGCTCAAATATATAGATACCCTCTAAACCGCACACTATGGAGCTCCCGTATTCCGTTTATATAAGAAGCCGTACTATCTTACAGCTTATAGGATCTTAATCTAGATGGTATTTCCTGGACAGCACTTTTATAGAGCTTGTAGTGATGGGGGCGGTATTCCCTAGAAGTCCCGCAGAGTGCCTTGGCCAGGATGGTGTCTTTAGATGAGTTTCTATGTTTACCTAGCTTCTGAGGAGTGCTATATCCTTGTGCCCGTACGCCGTCTAGGACATCCTATTTATGAGACTTTGAGAGTGGCATTCAGGAAGAGGCAGCTCGGAGAAACTATGGGATCAAATAGGCCATATAGAATACCAAAGCCGTTGAAAGGGGACTCTAGTGATCATGCTTGGTCTTGTAGGGAGCTCTATAGGTTGTATGAGTTGCTCCTCGGACCGACCATCCACGTGACGTGAATGTATATACATACCATCCTCTACATGCCAATACAATACTAACTTAACATACTACATTGAAGTATTCATTCTTCATCTCGTAAGACTCACAGCTTATCCAAGTTAAGAGAACTTAATTAGGGTAGTGCTATCAGATCGGTCAAATATCTCACACATGATTACTGTCATCAAACTGACTGGCCAGACTTCCAATGCACTCCTCGCATGGCTCTTTCGAAGGCCGGCTTGCGCGGAAGACTACGACGTATTATGTAAGGGAATAGAAAATAAGTGGTGATATTTTGGCCTACTTACGCGGCGGCTGTCATGGGTTACCCGGCATGGGCTTAGATTATGACGTAGCTGTCGTTTTTTGCGAGAAGCTAGAACTACAGCCACCCGGGATATGTTGACATATGGGTATGAGTAGTCTCCCTGTTATCGATGGAGTGCATACTGATTTTTGGCTCTTGCTATTTCTTCTGTTATACTCCCTGTCAACCTTCATAAAATGTAGATATCGGACCATAGATGTTGCAGAGGCTCGCTGTATACAAAATCTCTAATATATCAACTAGGGTAGCTGGCCAGACAACGGCTTAGCTAGTAGTTTAGCTTAGGTGCTACCCGTAGCACGATGCCGAAAGCTAATCGACATAGGCTCAACTAAGATGTGAGTTGAGTTGAAGTCAATCTCCTATGCAATGTGCGATTCAGATCAAGGAGGGGTTGATCTGTGATCAGTAGTGCTCCCAGGGCTGCCCTAGTAAGGCTGTAAGAAGAACATGAACGAAACCGAAATATCGACAATAAAACTCAATTCTGGAATGCAAGCTCGGGCAAGACGATGCCCTTCGAAAAGGAGAGAGTGCTTCTAGCTTTGGGGGTAAGTTTAACTTAACTTGGGCCGCCTGAGAGAGAACGAGATATCGAGTAATTAGCTTCTCGGTCCCACGTGCCGTACTTCCCGAGCCCCTCCCCCTTTCATGGCGAGTTCGATTAGGATTTCCCATCTAAAGGTAGGTGGATCAAGTGACATATGTTCGTTGGTTGATTGGTTTGGCCGTTAAAGGTAAGAATCTTCTATCTTTAGGGGGAGAGGACAGGACCGTAATCGAAATGTTGGGTATGGCATTTCACATGCGGATTCTTCTGTGCCCCGTGCTGTTTGATTAAGCACGCCGCTGTAGTCTTTCGCTCGTGGCAAGCGTTTGGACAGGGAGACCAGCCGCCTTACGCTGTCAACGATTAGGTTTCCCCCTTGACCTAGTGTATTTTGGACATGACTTTTGCAAGGGTGTTAACTTCGAGGGACGACAGGTTTAAACTAGGTAGTAAATTCCCTTTCTGTTGAACTTGAGTTCATATCAACGGAGCGCTATCGTGTTGCGGGGCTTCTATGCATCACTGTCCTTGGACTCGGCCTTGGCATTCGTTTTCGTCGTGGTGTAGCGTGGCATAGTAGTTAGTAGTAATGCGGCTCATCGTAAGTGAACCTAATCCCCCCTCATCTTGAAGTTGGTATCGCTATGTCGTAATGAATGAATTTTCCTGGTTGATATCAACTTGCGGTACATCGTGGATTTTGGCTGTGTTATTCCTCGACGCATCAAAATCATGTCTCCTATTCAAAAACGCCCCTTTCCTTTTATTCGTGGCGCGGGTAGAGAGAAGAGGGGGCCGTCTTATATATACTTAGAAGATTAACCCAAGTTTCGCGGTTAGAAATCCCATTATTATAACTGGGCTACATTTCTCTCCAAACGAAAACTATGGTATGAGTCTGATTCCTTCCCCCTTCTGCCCCCTCTATGTATCTTGCAAATACTTACTTAGCTGGCTGTTGCGTGCGCATCATAATAATGGCGCATTGGGTCAACGTCATCAACCGAAGCTCTTGGTCATCCACGTATTAACTGCATTGACTTTAGTAGGAGTCCGGTCTTTAGATGTATATTGGATATAGCACGCATCTGACATCCACTTATTCGGACATGAATGCATCTATCGTGGTATTGATAGGTTGATAACCATTGATCCATTGATGTGAATGGAGACTTATGTGTTGTCACGGTGCGCCTTTTTTCATTATCTTTTTTTTTTTTTGTCTTTCTTAGACTCTTTGGTTGTCTTTAAAGTCATCGGCATCGAAACTTAGATTAGGTATGACCGGGCATGCGATAAGCTAAGTAGATTATAGCGGGGTCTTAGTTGATTCTATTTTATGTTGGGTTGGGTTTAATAGGTACAGTAGTAGTTAGGTTACATATCTTGGATATCTCCTAAAGTCCCCCAACTGATCTTATTCATGATTTCATTGTGCATTATCTTATGCGACGTTGATCTGACAGGCACGACCTTCAGAAACTGACTCGAACTTTGCTTTTTTACTATTTCTATTTTCTGTTCTCGTCGTTACTCTAAACATGGAATAGGTATGGGTTTTTTTCCTTTTGGAGATTGGAGGGGTAATTTACTTAATCGATTCGAAGAAATCTATGTTCGCTTGCTATTTTCCCATGTTGTGTTAGTGACTTAGTAGTATATTCAACCGTCGTTGATTGGCTGTCTTGACGACGTCCGGCTGTAGCTAAAAGATATACACTAATACCACAGCATAATGCATTACTACCTGGAAAACATGTCTCGGCCAATTTACCATCAATTGCTTGCATTTGATGTTTTTTCTCTTTTCCCTTTTTCGCTGGGAGGGAAATTAAATTGATAGGTTACGATGTTACACCCATATTTAGTTAGTTGTTTCACCCAACGAACATACCATATTTTTTGTGGCAGTTGAAGATAATGAATTACAAGGATCGGGAATCAAGCAACGAGGAAAGCGTCAAGCACAGGAAATAGACGATATCTGGAGATTTCCTTCCCCGTTCCCCTGAATCCCCTCCCCCTTCCTTCCCACTTCGTTACTAGACTCCCCGTGGAGAGAAGGCGAAGAGGGAAAGAGTGAAGAACTTGTTGGACACGTGCCCCCACTTGCTTCCAGTTCTTTCCTCAACATCCATCTAGACCGCTTATCTGGGATTGCCTTGTCCCTCAGATAGTTTCCTTTAATCGGGCCTTGGGGTTCGTGATCCGACGATACTTAATTTTTTCTTTTTTTTTCTCCTCACACCTAATCCATCTCCAGTATTTTCACTACTACTATTACCACCACCACCACCACCAACACTATCAGCACTTACATCACCTTCAATTGAAACTCGTTCCTGTCTTGATCCAATGACATAATACCTATATCCCCTATATCGCAATTTCTCTATTCACTAGTGATTAAAAAAATAAACAAAAACAAATCATTGCTAGATTTGTTCATACTATTTTTCCTTTTCCTTTTCTCCTCTTTTCCCTTTTTCATATTATCTGTGCTATATCGTTACGATCAAGAATCCTTCGGCCCAATTGACGAAGAGTTCTGGTGGTTGTTTGCAAGGTCTTTTTTTTTCTCTTCCCATTGCACAAGACCGGTTAAACCCCCGAGGTTCTTCGTGGTTCTTCGAGTTCCTAAATCCCATCGGTGATGTGATGTTCTGGGCATAAACCGTTGTTATACGTGTTCGTGTCTGTCAGCAAATTTGGCCTTGTTCGTCATAACTTGGCCAAGTAGAAGAACAAGAGTGCGATTTTGAACCAACAGGGCCAGTAGAGGCTCGATTGTGGTTCAATGTGCAACTGATCGATCGTCAGACTCTACCCCGATTTCACCCACCGCCCGCAGTCTTTCCCCATTGACCACCACATTTCAAAGTCCCCATTTCTAGACTGGGTCTCTCTGCAGGGGTTAAGCACCCATGACCTCATCGCTTCCTGGCGTAAACATATCCTGCAGGCCTTGCACACATACGGGCCGTTTTACCAAGTCGACTGTTGCTTGGTCTTGATTATCATTTGGCCGTTCCAGTCCCCGATTACCACCAGCCTGCCACCAGCCTGCACCCTGCCCTGCGGCCGGGGTTGGACTGCAGGCCTCGACGGTTCCCGGGCAGGACTCCAGGGGAAACGAAGAGAACTCCAGACTTACGAGTAGGACTACCCCACCAACCAGGGAAGCACCCCCAAGAATAACCCCGCGAGAGTCGCCGTGGCTTTCATCACGTTATTCGAGTACTTAAAGGCCTGGCGCTTCAGCGCCAGAGCTGACGGTGATCTCTCCGATGATCCCCGTACTCGTTCCACCAGAGCTGGAGATCATCAGGAGAAAAACGCTCACAAGCCTCGCACCGAACAACAAAGCGACCAGCCGATAGTTGGACCGGCCCTCACCTTCATCCACATTTGCTCCCTAGCCTTTCTGATCCTTGTCCTAGTAAGTTTTCGGCGCCCGTGACGTTGGGCGAGCGAATTTTTCCCTTCCTAAGTTTTTTTAGGGCCGGGGCTCCCCGCAACGAGAACGAAGCTTCGGCGCTACTTGTTCTTGTTCTTTGCCTTTTAGTTGTCCCCTTCTTTGACTGACTTGCCCCTCCAACACCTTATAGGCCGCACAGCTCTTTCTTACCGACGTCAAATTCCAGTACTCTTATATTCTCAAATCTTCTCCATTTACTCGAATCATCTCTTCCCCTCCTGCTACTGTAATTGACAATTCCATTTGCGAAAGCCCTCATCCCTTTCCCACTACTCCTCCCGTATCCCGAGCACCCACCATGGCCCTAGTCGAGGACACAAAGCGCGTCGTCGCGCAGTTCGACTATACCGATGACGATGTGAACAGAGGTGTCCACGAGTTCCTGCGACAGATGAGTAAGTCTTCATGATAGCACCCACCGACCGACTAGATTGTTACGATCCTTTACTTACCCCTCATTTCTAGACGAAGGATTGCAGAAAGATGGCACCAGCATGAGCCAGATCCCAACCTACGTCACGGGGGTTCCCAACGGCACTGAAAAGGTCTGTCATTACTATGGTTTTTTCCCCCCTCGCAATTCTTCCGGTTTTGCTGACTCGGGACGTAGGGATTGTACTTGGCCGTTGACCTTGGTGGCACAAACTTCCGAGTCTGTTCCATTCACCTAAACGGCGATACTACCTTCAACCTTACCTACACCAAAGTTGCAATTCCTAAGAATTTAATGACCGCCAGTTCAGCCCAAGACCTCTTTGGATTCTTGGCAAAGCAAATCGAACAATTCCTAAAGATACATCACGAAGATCACTTCGAAGCCCACATCCGACGGCGGCAGACCGTGACTAGTCCAGATGGCTACCGGGATGAGCACATTTTCCGCCTTGGCTTCACCTTCAGTTTCCCAGTTCAACAGTCCGGCATCAACAAAGGAACCCTCATACGGTGGACCAAGGGATTCGACATTCCTGATGCTGTTGGCAAAGATGTGTGTGCCCTCCTGCAACAGGAAATTGACCTGCTGCGTCTCCCGGTGAAGGTGGCAGCTTTAGTGAACGATACTGTTGGCACATTGATGGCTCGCTCATATACATCGCCGGGCAAGACATCTACTCTTTTGGGAGCTATCTTTGGTACTGGCACCAACGGTGCGTACGTCGAGAAGGTTAGGAACATTCGAAAGCCCATCGGCGGTGAATACGACAAGTCAACCGGAGAGATGGTCATCAACACCGAGTGGGGATCCTTCGATAATCAGCTTAACCACCTCCCCAACACTCCCTACGACGAAGAACTCGACCGAGATAGCGTCAACCCCGGCTACCAGATGTTCGAAAAGAGAGTATCCGGAATGTTTCTAGGCGAGATTGTTCGTTTGGCTCTCGTTGATATGCTCAAACGCCCCCAATCAACGCTATTCACAGATGCCAACTCGGGCACAAATGACTGGAAATCTACCACCACGATCAATCCCGATACCGGATTGTTCAAGCAATGGGGGCTTGATAGCTCTCTGATGTCGATCGCTGCGGCTGACGGAACACCTGAACTTTCAACTCTCCGACAGGAACTTGAAAACACATTGGGGATATACTCCGCCTCGTTCGAAGATGCTAAGGCCTTCAAAGACGTAGCCTACGCTGTCGGTCGTCGTGCCGCTAGGCTTTCTGCCGTTGCACTCGGCGCCGTCGTTCTCCAGAGCAATAAGCTCAACGAATCCAATGAGCCTGTTGATATCGGTGTAGACGGCAGTCTCGTTGAGCACTACCCGTTCTTCAGAACGATGATCTACGAAGCTCTGGCTGCCATCGAGGGCATCGGTCCCGAAGGAGCTAAGCGAATCCGTATCGGCATTGCCAAAGATGGTAGCGGTGTGGGTGCTGCTTTGATAGCTCTGGTAGCAGCAGGTATGGAGAAGAACGCTGTACCTGACTACCTGAACCAACTTAGGAGTGAGGTGACGGAGAGATTTGGCGCCACAATCCCACAGATGGGGATGGCAACGACTTTGGTATAAAACTGAACGGCGTATTAACTGGCTGGAGCTGGCTGTGTATTCATTAGGCTGGGGCGTTACGAGCATGTAATGATTTAATGCATAAGATTCTACAATTGTATATGTTAACTAAACCGGGTTTCTTTTATCTACCCTACGAACTTGGGGGCAGCATCCCTCAAAAACAAGAAATACCTTACAAAAGACTTTATCATGCTAAAATTTCAATATATACATATATATCAAGGTATTCGTGTTTCACTGTTATGATCACGTGTAATGTTTTGACTGAGTATTAGGTATTAATTTTGTTTAGTTCTCTATCTCCTATCTTCTAAAAAGGTATTAATCCTTTTCACTTTTTGGTTATTCTGTTTTGTTCTCCAATAAGATGCGGAAGGAGATAACTCATCAAGCCATCAAGCATCGTCTCAAGTTAATTTACACTAATATTCTATTTTGTCCCTCTCTCCTCCCCTCCCCTCCTTTCACCCCCTTTTTGAAGTTAAAAATATAATTCCTCTCAATCACCCTCTCCTTCCCCTGCTTCGATGAAAAAAAAAAATACACCCACGATCTTGGGATAGCTAACTTAGTCGCCTAGGGGAGCTGTTGTGTTGGTGGAAGTTTGGGGAGGGGAGGAGAGGGGATGAAAGGTTCGTCGCCCTCTATTTCTATCTCTCTGCTCTCTATGAACTCCTTGTTTCTTTTTTTCTTTTTTCCTCTCTCCCCCCTTCTCTCTCTCTCAAAAAAAAAAGACTTTCTATTCCAAAAAACCAGCCCCTAACCTACACCCCACCGCACCACCCCTCCTTTATATATATATAAGAAGCATTATGGCTTCCTTCGTTTTTTCTTCTTCTTCTTCCTTGCGTCCTTTAGCTCCCGAACGCAGCAGCGGGATACGCCCGATCCTTTTTCTTGCGGCCGGTCGAACTGCTCCGGGAACTGGCGCCGCTCCCACCGCCGTTCTTGGCCGGCACGCCGAGGTTCGTGCTGCGCGACGCGTGCATCTCGGGCGGGAGATCGTTCCACTCGGTCTCGGGGCGCGTGTTCTGGTAGGACGTGCCCGTCGGCGTGGTGGCGCCGCTGCCCGATGGTTTGGGGGGCGGGGGCGCGAGCGTGTCGAGGTTCGCGGCCGCGGCCGTGACGCTGGCCGCCACGCTGCTGTGTCTGCTTTCTCCTAGACCTAGGGCGGCGGATGTGCTCGTGGCCGGGGTCGGGCTCATGTCCCGCCGCACCACCCACGCGCTGTCCGGCCGCAGCTTCAGGTAGTACCCCCGCACCTCCTCCACCTGCCGGAACCCCCGCGCCACGTACCACCGCAGCCCGTCCGCGTTCGACGTCCACACGTGCGCGTACACCGCCTCGCAGGCGAACCCGCTGCGCGCCGCCCGCGAGGCCACGTCGTCCAGCAGCGCCGCCGCGAGCCCGAGGCCCCGGTACGGGGACAGGAGCACGAGCGATTGGATGTACAGCGCGTTGGGGACGGACGGGGGTGCCGCGGCCGGCCTCTGGAAGATGGACGTCCCCCCCAGCGCCGTGGGCGAGCAAGCGTGGAACGGCGAGGGCTCCGGACGGCACACTAGTCCCCCGATTACTTTCGCCGCCGAGGACGGCTCGTCCCGCCAGAGCACCACCCGGCTGAAGGCCCCTGAGGACTGCGGGTCCGCGAGCCGCGCGTAGAAGGAGTCCGGGTAGTTCACCGGGAGGAGGAGGGAGGTTATGCGCCGCAGGGCGGGGATGTGCTCGGGTTCGATGGCGGATATGGTCGCTTGGGGGTGGGGGGTGGGTAGCGGCGGTGATGGCGATGGTGGGATGGTATTGTTGCTGCTGTTGCTCGGGAGGTTGGATGGAGAGGGGGGAGGAGGGTTGGCTTGGTCTGGGGCTCCGGTTACTGGCGGAGGAGGCGCGGGGGATAATGTCTGGGACGGTTGGGATGAAGCAGAGGTGGAGGAAGGAGGAGGCGCATAGGCTGGCTGCTTGGGACGGAAGAAGCTCCGTATAGAGGACTGGCCATTGGTGTTGTTGTTGGACGTGGGGAGAGACATGACGGGCTCGCTAGTCAACTGCTTCCTCTGGGTTTTGCCTCTTTTCTTTTCTTTTTCTTCTGCTGGGGAGGCAAAGTGACAGGTAATGTGTGGTATGTACTGTATACTGTGTATTACGTATTGTGTAGTTGTGGTGTATTGGTATACTGGTCTATCACATGTGATAGTGTAAGTTCAGTTCGACAAAGATGAAAGACGAGGGTGATGCGACTAAGTACATAACCATGCAAAGTATGAGAACTGGCTACTTAGTTAGTACATAGGGATGTTATGTGACCAATGGGATCCGTTCCCCCAGGTCATATGCTCGGATAACTAAATAGATTAATAAATTAGATTCGGGTTTAAGGGTAATCCCCCGATATAAACCCCTCCAAAAGAAGCTTTTAAGCAAGATGCAACTCGGGATTTTCAGGTACGTAGTGACTGTACGGAGTACATCTCCGTCTTTTTACGTAGTGCATAGTATTAGTGTGTTCAATATCATCATCTTTATGTCTTTGCTTTTTCCCTTTTCTTTTCTTTTCTTTTCTCGGCTAGGTTAGATCCACCTCGGAGCCCGAATCTCATCTGATTTTTTTGTGTATTTCTTTTTCAAATGCCTATTGGTCCGGATTCCTATTTCTTTTCTTTATTTTTTGCCGGCTTTCCTTTCTTTTGGGTATCGTTATACCTATTTCAATATAGCTAGGAAACGGTCCCCCCTTGCTTGACACTTGTAGGTACATATGTAGTATGTTTTAATCTACCTAAATGTACATGCTTACGTACTTATAACTCGAGGTACATAACCTACGATAGGTAGATATGTGGCGTAGGAAATTGTTCCGCTGTTGTAGTAGGGTTACTACTACTAGCTGTGGTTGGGATAATCGGACGGACAAGACGGAATAGATTGCCAGGAACGGAGTTGTAATGTCGCGAATAACTAGCGACCACCACCGTATGATAAGCTGTACCGGGCTATTTAGATTACATATAGGTTACTCAACACTACCCAAAGTGTTACCCTCCCCCGATATTACTCAGGCGTGATCGGATGGTAATGCAAACAATAGTGTAAGAGCACAATAAGATATAGCCTTCTTCCCTGGCCCTCTCCCGCCCACTAGTCATGCATTGTGCATCTAGTTTCTGGCTTGTGATTGATTGAAAATGAAAAAGTAAAATAATAATCAAATATGACTTACTGGTACCAGTGTACATTATATGTAGGTTAGGTAGCTGATGATGATAAATGACTAAAGTCTACGCTGTCACCAGTCATCATTATCATGTATCAATCGTGTGTCCTCGTTCAGTCAGGCTCCTTGCAATACAAATCCATCCCGTCAAAATTCAATCGAATCAATCAGCCTCGTTTGGTTGGGTACATACATGTATTACCATTATTACTCAGTTACGTACGGGATAGTTCTTCTTCTTCTTTTATATATTGCTTTATATGTAGGTACCTAATGTTAGGTATATATAACTTATGATAAATACTGGATTCTTACTTTTACTGGTTTCTCTCCTTTTTATATTTTTCTGATTCTCACCTTTGGTCAAGTCATCTTTTACCTAGGTACCCCCCTACTTAGACCTTAACCTTACCTAAAGTCCGATGTCTCCTAGGCGAATACGTCGCATTTAAAGCCGAATGGAAGGAGAGACAACTTGAACTTTAGTTAGGAGAAAAAAGTCTAACCAACCAACAGTACCAAATCTAAAGGTACCTGTACTTTTTTTAACAGCTATAAAAGCTCAAGTTCTACTAGTGGAGACTAGTGCGATTTCAAGGCTGTTCAAGCTACTGGTACCTACGAATTTAGTAGCAGTGGATACCTTTTTTTTTGGCTCTGGGAATTCTTTCATCATCTCCCTTCGCACCTGCAGCTGATACTGCCTCGCCAGGGCCTGCGTAGGAAGTTTACCTAGAAGTTCTTTTTTTTTAACTTTAAAAAAATAGGAGGCTTTGACTTTTCTCAATTTTTGTACTCTGGCTTTGTACTCTGGCATTGCCCAAGATAGCAATTTCTTTTCTTATTCAGCAAACGCCTTCCCGCAATCCCACATTTAATTCCGACATTCTTTTTTTTATTCTCTTATTCCTTTCCTCCTCAATCCATAAACTCGCAGCATTCCCGGGCTCTTCCACTTAAACATGGCATCGCCGTCAAGTACCGGCAAAGCAGGGGTTATCAAAGCTTCTAATGATGCCGGAAGTATGGACCAACTTGTAAGTAATCCATAGCCGTGTGCCACCTTCGCAACACCAAAAAATGGCCCAACACCCACTACGAGGCTGGCCCATGATGGCGCTGATTATATCCCCTTTCCGCGTGATCATGAATACAATCGTGGTCGTGATGGTCAGGAATGCACCGTGATTACTAACCATCCCACCGCGTTTGTAGGCACATGCCGTGCTTGACGACCTTCTCTACAACATCGTGCACGACTTATTAATCAAGGTCCACCGCGATGAGAAGATCGCCCGCGCTGCCACCGCCGCCATTCGCGTCGAGAAGCTGGCTTCCGACGCCTCAGACTCGTCTGCTATCGATGCCCGGCCCGATGTCAAAGTCGAAACCGATGCCGCCATATACGATGAAGGAAAGGTGTTGTTAAAGGGGAACCCGCTCATCACAACCAAGGACATTGTCTGCCCGCGGTGTCACTTGCCCCGGTTACTCTATCCTACCGATGGCAAGGGCGCGAGAAAACCCGATCCGAGTATAATCTATTGTAAGAAGCATCCTTACATTGACAAGCCCGGCTACGACATTTACGGACAGACCTGGGTCGCCCAAGGCCCGGGTAGAGGGAAGAAGAAGAAGGATATGGAGAAGAAGATGGAACAGAACACGTCCTCAGACACGCCTGGAGCGACGCCAACTCCCGAAGGTGGCGCTACCGGCGGAGGTGCGGCCTCGCGACCGCCGAACATGCTTTCATTCCCATCTGCAACTTGCAGCAAGTGCAAGCGGTGCATCCTCGTCACACGGTTGAATAATCACATGAGCTGGTGTATTGGCAACAGCGGTCGAAACGCGAGTCGTGCTGCCGCGCAGAAAATCAGTAACGGGACGAGCAACGGGAATAGCAACGCGGACGGGGCCTCGCCCTCTAGTCAAAAAGGAACTCCACATCCGGGTTCAAGAGCCAATAGCCCCAAAAAGCGTGATGGCGACGAGATGGACGATGAAGACGAGACGGATAACGATGCCCACAAGAAGAAAAAGATGAAGCCTACTGCTACCAGTGTGCCGACTAAGAAATTAATCGTCAAGCCGAAGGCTAGTGCGGGTACCAAAAAGGAGAAGGTGAAAACGGGCTCTTCGCTCGTCGTCGAGCAGAAGCTGGGCGACGACGATGTAGATGGCTCTACGGTTGAAGTTGCGCCAAAGAAGAAGGTATCAAAGGTGCCCAGCCCAGCTAAGAAATTAAAACTGGGCGTGTCAAAACCTCTCATCTCGTCACCCATGTCAAAGAGCAACGGGAAGACCTCCAACAGCACCGGTGGCTCTAACAACAGTATTACAGCGGCGACAGCCGGGGGTGACGATGGCGAATCCGAAAGTTCAGGAACATTATCCTCTCCGCCTGTCGTGTAAAACCGGGAGAGGTTATTAATTTTACGTTGAAACAGGGAAATTATCTCCATCTCACATTATCGTCTCCAATTGCGAGTCTTCTCCATGCTTGAAAAAAGCGCATCTTCTATACAGCACCTTTTTCTTTCCCCTTAAATCTTCATCATATATCCACGGCTCGCCTAACAATATTCTCCATCTCACGCTATCTGTATAACGCCAACGGTCTGCATTGAAAAAAAAGGGGGTTAAAGGGTGGGGCCACTTTCTTGCCACCACATACCTAGGAGTTCAGGTATCTTGTTCTGCATTACAAAGGGGGGGAAATGTTTACCAATGGGCGTTTAACGGAGAGACACGACATGACAAGACAAGAATCCTGTATCGTTAGGGAAACGCACCTTGCACATAACTAGTAAAACGATAAAAAAACGACCGTTTAATGTTCTCTATTTTTTTCCTTCTCTTCTACCTTCTCGTCTGTAGAGGGTTGATGGTGGTTTATTCTACTTGACTTTTTTTCTCTTCTTCAATAGACTTGCGCGTTAGGGATCGCATCAACTAGCATCATTTTAGACAAGACTTCTGACTTTGGTATCATTTTATTTACCTAGAACCCAGATTCAGAATGGGGTTGTATTTCCCTCTCCCGTCGGTTTTTTCTCTCTTGTACGCCCATAACGCCAATTCGATGCGATGCTATAGCTGATATATAAATGATTATTACTGACATGTTTTTTCTTTCTTTCTTCTCCCCTCCTACCTTCTCATCATCGCCCCGTTCACCGCCCGACAATATACCTCCTACCCTAACACATAATCAGGCTTGTACTATCCAACACGTGTCTCACCTCTCCCCGTCTCCCCCCTCCTCCCCCTCCCCCTCATCCTCCAAAACCCGAGCGCGCAGTATCTTGAGCTCCTCGCGCGGCCGATCATCGGCGTCGGTCGGCACGAGACCCATGCGCTTCACCACGCCCATGCCCGCGCGCACGCGCCCGAAGATCGTGTGCTTGCCGTCGAGCCACGGCGTCGGGGCCAGCGTGATGAAGAACTGCGACCCGTTCGTGTCGGGCCCCGCGTTGGCCATGCTCAGCACCCCCGCGCCCGTGTGCCGCAGCGAGGCGCTGATCTCGTCCGCGAACGTGGCCCCGTAGATGGAGCTCCCGCCCCGACCCGTGCCCGTCGGGTCCCCGCCTTGGATCATGAACGACGGGATCACCCGGTGGAAGGGCGTGTCGTCGTAGTACCCCCGCGAGCACAGCGTCGAGAAGTTGGTGCAGGTGCGCGGCGCGTGGTGCGTGTAGAGCTCGAGGGTTATGGTTCCCTGCGGGGGGTTAGAGGGGGAGGATGGGGGATGGGGGGAGCAGGGCGTACCATGGTTGTGTCGAGGGCGATGGCGGTGGCCATTTTGGAGGCGTTTTGGGGGTGGATGGGGTGGAAAGTTGTGGTGGCGGTGGTTGGGAGAGAGAGATGGGTAGGTAGATCGGGTACAATAGCTATACGTGCGTCTTCATTTGCAAGCTGGAGGTTGGATTGGGATTGGGGGGAGCGGAAACGCTATCTTTAGGTAGGTAGGTAAGTAAGTAAATACTACGATAAGGTATGCGACGTAACTATGGGGATAAAAAAAAACAAGGGCGAGCTTATTTTTAGTGTAGGTACGGAGTAGTCTGGATTCATCTGGAGGGGCAGTTTAGTATAACCTATGTTATGCATTTAAGCAGACTGTGGATCGAGAAATAAGTATGTACTCCGTATATAGGCATAACTTCAGTAAAGCATCATCAGTATATGCAGGTATTTTGTATTGATGTAGATTACCTACTATTTTATTACCTGAAAATGCGAGTATTAACATGCTACAAGTGATAAATTAGGATATCACGCCACATACTCTTCATTAGTGTGATAATTCCTTTTTTCTTCTTTTTTTATCAACTAAAAACACAGGTTTAAGTTGAGAGTATAGAGTTCAAGTCAATACATGGTAGGTACGATGGACCTTACACACTTACTTAATGTTATTCCGCCAGGGCACGGCCACAGCTACGTAGTGAGTAAGTCCATCACAGCCACAGCCAAATACTCTGAAAAGCCACATATCTGGTCATACTTTTGACTGTCCTTTGTGTTTGCCCATGACCTCAGCTCTTTTCAACCTTCAACAAAATTGTCTTATTCCATAAATCCATCTTCATGGCCATTGCCAGGTATCTTCCAGTCAAGGTTAAATTTCTCTAATTAACTAGTGCTTCATTAAATTTCTAACCTGGAACCTTGATACAAACTTCTCAAACACCCTCACTTGGGGTGTATTATTGATCACTTAGATCAGGTTTCTATAACAGCACTATCCGCTCATGATATATGACTCCTATCGGGAAGGAATAGGGTTTCGATACAAGGCCTACCATAGGCATCACTGCTGGCATCACTGCTGGCATCTTTCAAGCCTCTAACTCAGAAGGGAACACTGGAAGGAACATGGCAACTGACAATTCAACGATCCTCGCCGCGAGCGAGATATCCGCTACCAATATTACCGGGTCAATATGGACTAAAGATGCCATTCTTGACCAGCTTGCCAGCATACCAGCAGTACTGCTCCAGAATAGAGGCTTGATGCTCCTTGAATTTCAAATCGCCTTCACTTCCCTAGCCTGTATCTACATTGGATCACATGGTTCTCTCCGACGTCCACCCTCTGCAAAACCCCCCAAGCGCAAGAAGGGCAGCAAGAAAGAGCATGACGACCAAGATGAACCTTTAGTCCAAGGATTGCTACCATCTGATGCTATCGTGTTCCCTATCTTGGCCGGCACCGTTCTTGTTGGCCTCTATTATTTGATCAAGTGGCTTGAGGATCCGGACATAATCAACAAGGTCCTTCGCGCCTACTTCTCATTCATGTCTCTAGCGAGTCTGGGGAAACTGTTTGCGGACGGATTCAATGTACTCACTAGCTTCATATTTCCGGCTTTCTGGCGTGCAAAGGATGGCAAGATCTACTATATTGATTCTGAAAAGAGGAGTCAATACTATGTTCCTAAGGATTCCACGGATCGCGTGTGGCATGAACAAAAGAAAACACCGCTCCCAGGTCTCTTTTCAGAGTCCAAGTTTTCCAGTTCACTGAATAAAACTCTCTGGGAACTTCGCAATCTCTTCTTAGAGCAGTGGACCGTTCGTCTCTCTATTCATGGGATTGTGGATGAGAAGATTAAGGTTAGATTTAACGATATCCTTGGTGTTGTTTTGGCCATTGGCGCAAACATTATCTACTATACCACCGAGTCAATCATGCTTTCGAATATCATGGGCTATGCTTTCTCATACGCGGGCATCATGTTCATGTCTCCTACTACCTTTGCTACCGGGAGTGCTGTTTTGTTCGGGCTCTTCTTCTACGATATCTACATGGTCTTCTATACGTAAGTTTTTTTTTTCTTTCTCTCATTTCTGTGAGCATAAAGTTAACCGAGTACCCCAGCCCGTACATGGTAACTGTCGCCACTAAACTCGATGTTCCCATAAAGATTGTGTTCGAAGGACCTACTCGAGCTAGTATGCTAGGCCTTGGTGACATAGTTATTCCTGGTATGTTTATTGGGTTGTGTCTCCGATTTGACCACTTCCTCTACTATTACCGGAAGCAAAAGCTTGTTCCGGTTGAGTTGAAGAGTGAAGACGAATCTTCAGGACAGCTAGTCACGAACAAAGAGATGCAACGCATGGTCGTTAAACCAGAGTATGTCAATCCACAAGGGCAATGGGGTAATCGTTTCTGGAGCACGACACTTGGCAGCATATTCTCCTCGAATGTCACACCGGAACTAGAGGCAGTAGCATTTGCCAAGACATATTTCTATGCAGCCATGGTTGGATATCTACTAGCCATAGGGATGACTTTAGCTATGCTAACTGTCTTTAACCATGCTCAGCCGGCGCTGCTCTACCTCGTTCCAGGAGTTGTCCTTTCAGTGTGGATCACTGGTGCTGTACGGGGAGAGCTTCGCGAGATGTGGATGTACACTGAAGATGGCAGTCTAGACAAGATGGATGTGATAGTGGAGGTAGATGGACATGGAGATGTCATCAAAGAGATCCAGGGTAAAAGTAATGGTGATAAGACCGAGGCCAAAAAAGACATGAAATCCACTACTACTAATGAAGCTGGAGAGGCGGGCTCGTCAGCCAAGAAGATGTCGGAAGAGGAAACCAGGGAGACATCGGCTGATGATAAGGTTAAGGAAGCCCAGCCACAGCGCTATCCTGTCTTCCTCTTTTCCATCGAAGCACCTGTTCCGGACCAGGTGCAATGATGGCAATTCTAATTTCACACCTATATAGGTAGATTCAGAGAAAAAAAACTTATCTTCTATTTGAGCTAATTTTCTTTTTCCGCATTTTTCTTAAAAGAGAGTTATTTGGTTCTCGATGCAATCGTTAACCCCCCCCCCGCCTTTTCCACACACATACATACATACATACACAAATCTCGGTTCAGATGCACAAAACTGAACATTGAAGAATCTGACCTCTTAAGCTTTTAAGATTGGCTGACTATAGGTTTCATATTGAATGTAGGACAGAATTTTGAGACCTCTATTTAGGAGTATGACAGGAAAAGGGGGTTAAGCTAACTAGCTGCATTGTAGCCAGATTGATAGTATCGTCGTATCTTACATTCATCAAATTGAAGAAATTCGCTAGTCCACACTACCCGCAGTTAATATACTAATATGCATTTTAATATTATTAATGGATAACCTTGACTAGGCTAGAAATACTATGTTCAGATGAGTGGATAGATGCGTGAATATGGTACATAGAGCATGTTTTTAGAGTTTAAGGGTACAGTACAATAGAAAACATCACTAGTCGTTGAGTACTTACCAGTAACCAGGTCTGTGTATATCTGTACCTACCTAGGTAGATATGCTTAATTTAGATTCCCGTAGCCGGGGGAGTAGTTAGTTGTGACTGGGTGAAGAAATAGGGGGGGGCTCGCTTCTTCTTTGCGGAAGCAACAGAATATTGTCTCTAGGCACTGATAAGTTCAACCAGGGCGTTTTTAAATATGCTATAACTACCTCATATTTCATGGAATATAACTACTTCCCCAGCACTTCGAAATGAAAAGCTGTAAAGTGAATATCGATGGACCATCCAGCGCAGTGGCAAACTCCCCTGGATCTCCCTCGGAAAAAATGCCAGAAAACTCAAGTACGCGAGCGACGACAAGTCATCAGAATACATGCATGTGACGTCCGGAAACCAGTAATTAACTGCATTGCCCCTTCATAATTGACTAATGATAGTAAAAAAAGTTTACCCTATATTTGCTCTCTCGAGTCACACTTCGAAATTAGTAGTTGTAGAGTTCTTCATGGCGTTTCGAGGCAAGGAAACTTTTACTATAGTTCAAGCCCTTTCAAACTCAACAGCTCCAAGATTAGTCACTAATGAGAAGTAGTTATGCTCTATCAGTTCGGGCATTAAAACGCGTGAATCTATGAAGGATGCACTTCTCAACGCGTCCGTTTGATTCGCGGGTTCCCAACAAAAAAAAGGAAACCCATCAAGCTCAGGAATAAAACAAATCTCTCTGCCCATTATTGATTCTTCTTCCTCCTTGTCTTCTACATATACATTTTTCCCTTAATCCTCCCCTGAGATACACAGAATACCTTTCGAGGCTTCAATTATGATTCATTTTCGAGACATCATTCGATAAGCCAGCACATCTACTTACGGACATTGAACACCCCCCTTCTTGTTCTACAACCCTCTTACATCCAGTCTACACTCTCAAAGAGCAAAATCTTACAACCATCAATACTCTCTTTCCAACCTAGGAATACCCTTACTATCATATTTACACTCTTGAGAGTAGCTTGTTGCGGACATTGAGCCCCATTCATATTCGAGGATCAATTCACCTACCCTATCTACATACCTGGGAAGTAATTTATTACGAGCCCTCAAGCTCCCATCCATTCTACGACACACTTACCTATACTCTCTACACTCCTAGAGATCAACTTCCTTAAAACAGTTGATACAATCATTGTTTCTAGGAGGACTCTTCAACTGACAACCCACGACTGCCTTCAACGGGGCTTCCAACATCTCTTCCCCTTGCTCTAACGTATAATGCATTGAATACATTCCAGTAATTTTCTTAGAATTGCCGTCCTATCAGTCATAGCGGGTGAATCAGAAGAGCCGACAACCAATTTTAGGAGAGTTGAATTGTATTATATCAACTGTCATCAACTATCCTGGCAGGTTTTGTATCAACTTATCGTTACTTCCGACATGGCCACTTACTCAAGCAACACTATGGACATCAATATGAGTACCGCAATTCATCCTATCGACAACTATACCATAATTCGGAGTACTTCTCGCGATTGCAAGCGACCACGTGAGGTATCGAACGACAGATCACCTCGAAAACGACGGCAGGTTGCTCAACACTTCGTCACACCCTACAAAAAATGGCCGGAGGCAAGAATCGTCTTCCGGAATAATCTTGTCAGCCATACCATATTCGAAGCTCATTTCGAGGATAGTACTGGTAATATCACTACTAATACCGAAGAACATATTATCCGCGGCACGGATCCCGTCTACCATATCATGTCAGAAACCGTTGAAACGCATCTCTACAAAGGGGAAGTTATTAACTTGAGATATTGTTTTCCCTTGTTCATCGACTACATGACTTACAACAACCTCGCCGATTTGGAAGTTGGCCTTATCGAGATCCTCGGGCCCGACCCCGAAAACTACAAGACAATGGAACAGCTGACCCCGCTGGCTGGGATGCCGAGCGAGTTGTCATGCTATCCAGAACTTACCGGCACCGTCACGGGCGCGGATTTAGACGATGACCAGGAGGCACTAGGCGTGGCTTACGGATCTCCTTCTGACTCTGGATCGGACTCGGAAGACGAGGTCGACGATGATGATGACAATGGCAGCGATGATGATGATGATGATGATGATGATGATGATGATGATGACAATGGGAGCGACGATGACAATAGCAGCGACAATGACGACGACCCAAGCGACTCAGATACGGACACCGAAGAGCTCGACCCCCATGGCGACGAGACAATCGAACACATCGCCACACAGGCCTCGAACGCGGGCCTGCTGTCGCAGAACGAGCTTACTGGCCTCGTTACTGGCGCGGACGCAGATGCCGACCTCGACGCACTGGTGGCCACTTACGGAAGCGATTCCGAGTCGGGAGAGGACTCGGACGACGACATCACGGCGCCAACCTCAGCAAACTGAACGTGAGCGTTGATGATCTCGTCGGGCCCGAGCACTTCATCGACGAGACGTCCATCAACGCGGCAGAGGAAGACGTGGTCACTGCTTATGGGCCCCCTCTCAAGCCGAAGGAGATCCTGGGAGAGGATGGCGAGTAAGGGATATGTCCATGGGAAGAAAGGTGGGGGGAGCAATGATTCACATGCTACGTAACGAGACATGGCCTACGATATTGTTTCGAAGAATCATAAGCGCACATGGCGGCGTGCGAAATATTAGGCGTTTCATATGTCAGTGATTTAGTATTAGGAAAAGAAAAGAAAAAAGAAAAAACCACAAAAGCCACAAAAACAACAAAAAAAAAACAATCAGGAAACGTATTGGCACTATTAGATTGAATGCCTACGGACTGGACTCATGGCGTTGTATAATTGACGGATCATTTTCCTACTGTCTACTTGCCTAGCTTTCACTCTAGTTAATTAAATCTTTTGTTTTGACAACATGGTTACGAACTTGTGCTTGCATCGTGCTGTGAATGTGTAGTGCTTCAAGCGTTTTTTTGTTGTTGATGGAGGGGTGGGATCAGCGTAGTGGGACATTTACTACTCTATATAGTACCGCTCACCTACAACGAGCCGTATATTTACATTAAATTTACGCTTCAACTTGGTTAGGAGGTGCTATAACCCTACAGAGCCATTTGGTGTTTGAGTGTGTCCCTTGATTGAGCTGCTCAATCTTTCAAGAGGCAGATTCGTGAGGATTTGCGGCTCCACCGACCCCCCTTTCCCTCCCCCCTTTTCCTCCTCAGTATTAAGGGGTGGGTGAAATGTAACAGGGATGTAGTAACTTGAATTCAATTTAATGGAGCTGTTTTCAACAGTGTTAGCTATGGGCTACCGTGTCTGCTAGTATATCGTGATGTACTACTGAAGTTTCCAATAAGTTCATTCATCGTGGTTAACATAGAGGCATATCGATCCTTCGACGCTGGGATCTTCTTCCTCGAGCCACCCAAACTTTGGCACCTCTACAATATCTTCGTTCTTCCCATCCCCGTGATTGTTTGCCTGGTCTCGCCCGAAAAGCGCCGACTCGGTAAAGTTGCCGTGGTCCTTGAGGCGTTTCTGCATTCTGGAGTAATAGATTTCGCGGACGCGATAAGCAAAGTCACACTCCTCTCCAATGTCAAACTCTGATGCAGTCGCCTTCTCCCTAGAATGCTCAAAGCTGGATTCGACCTCACCGATCATCCCGGGGGCTGCTATCTGGACTCCGGCACCGGCGTTGTACCCGCTTGAACGATCTCCGCGGATGGACAGCCGCCTTGCCGTCGCCGTGCCCACCACAATGTACAAGGGTTTATTGAAGAAAACTCTGCGCGCATACTGCGCCACTTTCTCATCCAGGAGAACTTCGTCCATGTAGGCTACACTGGGAATAAATACAATAGCGCTAACGTTGAGGGCATCGATAGTGGTAGCGGCGTTACGATGCCAACCGGTCGAGGCCGAAGCGGCGGCTCCTAGCCCGCTCAGCACCGGGATGTTGGGCGCGGCCTGCACTAAGAAGCTGTTACTTCCGTCAAACTCTGCCTGCACTTTGCGTCGTAAAGCGGGGGGAGATCGACCGCTTGTCTGCCTCCGGGATGGGTGGGAATCAAGAGTTTCTCCATCTCTTTGCCAGTCTCGAGCTCCCAGAGGAACTTCGCAAACGACACTAGCACAGGTAACTTGTCCCACGCATTTAGGACCTCCAGTTTCTAGATGTTGGCTGGGAGCACGCAAGACACATATGGCTGATGTATGTTGTACAGAGTATTTCTTTCAGACGACTGGAGAAAGAACAAGTTAGCCGGTGCCAAAGAACTCTGCAACCAGGGGCTATCGTATAGATTCAGCAGTGAATGGGCGAGGTTATAGGCCAGAATCTTCTTATCATTAAGGGAGAACCTCCACCTGTCCCTCAAGGATCCATCTGCTAATAGGGTCCCAAGTGAGACTGTCGGGACTGCCTTAGGATGCTCTAGCTGTTGGAAGTTGTCGTAGGACATATCAAAAAAATTTCCGTCCACAAGCTCCAATCTAAAGATTAGTTTGTTTCCAAGTGCATTTGCTGCATTCTCGCACATGTCCGTTATATGATGGAGCTCAGGCCCGTCGTCCTTAGGGCCAGATTAGTCTTATATATTATAGCCTTGGGTAACTTTTATACCTTTGGACTTTATCACTCGAAACTCTGCAATGAGTTGGTAGCCAGCCGCTTTGATCCGGACAGGACCGTAACAACACTGAGAATATAAGGTCGGGCATGCATTTGTCCTGGTATTCAGTGTGCTTGAGCTGTAGCATGACTTGGTGCTTTTGCTTTGAAGTGCCGCCCTTGCAAGAGCCCAATAGACTTTCTAGGGAATCGAAGAGTCTCCTAGACTGACTCCAGACAGCATCACTAATATTACTGCGACGCTGATCCTGTGCCGGCTTGGCGGTTAAGGTCCTTACATTGGATCTTTGGGGGCTTAGCAAGCTAGTCGCTGCTATATCAAACTTCTCTACATCGTAGCAAGTCATTTTGAAGTCGCGTGCACCCTGCTTTAAGTGAACGAATTGTCCTAGCTGTACAACTAAGTCATGCTCGCTAGTACTCCGAATTATGCGGTCGATTGCTACCAGTTTAGGGCATCTGCGGAGAAGAGTTTGGGTATATGGAGCCTGCTTTGGCGGTTAGAATCGCATGTGCCGATAGAATGTTCCGCCACAGGCCACTCACGTCATAATATTCTTGATTTTTGACAGCATCGTCAAGAAGCGCCTCCAGGGAGGAGAGTATAACATTTATTTCGGATATAAAGTTGGGATAAACGTCCTCGGAAAGGGGTTGCCTGCCCGGGACCAGCCCCTTGATAGACTGAATGTGGGTTCTGAGTAGGTCTGCTGCTTTCTTTACCGCTATCTGATCACTATATGATGCATCAGCCGGTCTCCAGCTGAGATTACTCTCGAACAGTGGACACACTCTGATTAGCAGTTGCCACTGTTCCAGCTTGTTGATGTCACTCATTTCAACTCGTCACGCGCGCGTGCTATCCCGTATCTGTGTGGTGTGCGAAACTAGCTGTTGGCCAGACTGGTGATGTTGGTACATAGCACAATCGGCTCTACGCCTTGAGATATTCATGTCAAAAGCAAGCTTGTCAGCACAACCCCGTGGTTACAATTGCTCTTGTGACTTATGGTGATTGACAAAGAGAAGTATGAATTTTATGATTAATGTGTGCCATGTGCCATTATAAATAGATATATTTCACAGCCCAATCTGGAGAGGAATCTTTTCCTCTCCAGCCCTACCACAATATACAATACATACTCTTACACAACCGCTTGGTGTTGGAGCCGGCTTGAGCACTTCCCAACTAGACTTAAGGAAGATGGAAAAAATGGGAACTTCAATTCGAGAACTATCCCTTGAATGTGACGAGCTTTTTCGAAAGATGACTCGTTCTCAACAGGCTCGAAGCTATATTGTAGTCGAGGTGATGCACCAGCTGTTCGAGCAGTGGACGCGCGAAATGAATGTGTACGCCAAACCACACCGTTCACTCGACGCGAATTTAGTGTATAGTGATGCCGTGCGGGACCAATTTCTGCAGCATCTACGGTCTATTCAACGGAATCTACAAGAAGGTAGGTGGTAATGCTCTTCAGAACTAGATGCATGGTACTAAGGCGGCTCGTCTGTTGACCCTTTTTATTATAGTCGAGGATCTCGAGAACATGCCCGTAGACGAGAACGAGGACATAGAGGATGCCAGAGCTATTGCTGACAAGATGGATCCTGGGCACGTTGGAGGGATCTCATCGCCGCTGGTTGAGTCGCTGAAGGCCCTTGAATCAGTCGTGGACTCGATGATACGGTTCGGTCGCGTCGTCCAGCAGTCCACTCCGAGCATACTGACACAGCGCATTTCTAACTTCGACCAAAAAAATAATGATGCCCCTATAGAAGATACGGTGTACCTGCATCTCAAACACCGGTTGGTCGACTACGCCCAGCAGCAAGAGAAGACCCAGGGCGCAACCCTATCACTCTGTAGGCAGCTCGCCGCGTCCATCTCCTTCCGCTATTGTGGCGTCCTTTACAAGCGAAGTCATAACGCCAAAAAGCGTGGTGATAGGTTCACCGAGGATAATCCTTTGGCAAACCGTAACCAGGAACTGCAGCCAACAAAGTCTGCGGTGAAGAAAAGTTACACGACTGAGCCGAAGTCCTTTTCCGGGACTAAATCCGCCATATCTGTGCGTATATCGGGCGATGTGAAATACCCTGAAGCACCTAAGGTGCTCCCTCCTGAAACGTGTGCTCTATGTCCCCTCTGTTTCGACTACCATGATAAAAGCCAGCTTGAGGCAAGGGATTGGTGGGAGTAAGTCACCATCATTATAGCTACAATACTTTATCTAGGTGTGTTGTTCATGACATTCAATACTAATCGTTTACAGGCGCCATGTTGACGAAGAGCTTCGCCTTTACACATGCATTTCGGAAGAGTGCTTGAATCCACCGCGATTATTTGCACAGTTTGACGAGTGGAAGGAACATATGGATTCGGAGCACTCGCTAGAATGGGTTCGCAACGTCCACGCGCCTCCTACACTGTGCTGTGACATGGACCACGATGAGTTGACCTTTGAGGGGGAGGTAGACCTAGAGCAGCATGTTAAAGACGAGCACCCTGAATTCGGAGGTCCTGGCCTAGAGATTTTGAAGGGTTGGTGCACCATCACCTTACCGCGGCCTCCCCACACCTGCCCTATTTGCAACTCAATCCCCAAGGAACTGGCGCACATGTTGCACTTAGACAAGAAAGGGGAGACAACGGATCCTTTCAACGCCCAGGAGTCGCATGCTGAGCTACTGCGCCATATAGCGCAGCATCTGAAGAAAGTTGGGCTAATAACTGTCAGATATCTTTTTGATGATGATAACAATGTGGGATCACGTATGAGTGACGAGGATAACAAGAAAGGCCTTCTCCAAGGAGAGTGGGTTGATGGTGAGTGGCATCCGCCAGTGGTGCCTTATCTCGATGACGAGTGCAAGGGCTTTGTCGCCGACTCGATGGCAGGGAGTAAAGAGTACGCAGAGTCCCGGGCTGAGGATATCCGGGAACAGGCTCTACAATTCAGCACAGAAGGTCTCGGGCTACCCAATTATTACCAAAAAAGAGATTAGCTCTCGCCCTTCGATCTATCTATTCTCTTCAGGGACACCCTCACACGAAGACATGGGAACTCGGGGCAGTGGTTCCTCCAAAGTGCGGCGTACGAAGAATGGAAAATGGGTAGGGACTGGTTTTTATGGCTCAACGGCATTCCTGGATGCGGTAAAATGGTCCTAAGTTCTGCTATTATCAAAGATCTCCAGGAAAATGAAACTACTTGCGATGCCCTTCTTTACTTCTACTTCTCCTTGTTGGATAGCCGAAGACAAACATATTGTCACTTTGCGAAGCGACTTGGTCAACGATGCTATACATGCATATATCAAAGCAAGAGTCAGACAAACACCAAGATTGTGGGAGCGCCATCCGGATATGCAAGAAGAGATTGAAGCTTTTTTGATAGAGAAGGCTGGGGGGATGTGAGCACTTCTCTGTCGACTCTGTGAATTAACTGCTGAAGAATTATAGGTTTCGCTGGGTTTCATGCCAACTCGACGTTCTCGAACAATGCTTCACTCGCGAAGACTTGCGAGTGGCACTCTCAGGCTTTCCAGAGTCACTGAGTGAATCTTATACTCGAGTTTTGGCTATCATCCCTTCTAAGCACCGGCATTCGTCAACCAGCAGACTTCAGAGAATACCCCGCTACAAATGGCAGCGATGTTTGGTGAGCAGGAGGCAATCGATACCATGTACCAATTCGCAGACCCCTTGCCCGATCGGTGGATCAGACAGCGGAAGAGATAGCCAAAGAGAATGGACATGATTTTGATTGGGAAAAGTGGGATAATGTGCACATGGTCAGAGAAGGTATTAAGGATGGTATTTGTTGATTGAACCATCCTCGGCTGTTGGGTTGAGACGGACGAGTATGCACTGCAGGCTTGGTAGATCTATTGGAATGAGAAGACAGTTCAATCTGCTTCAAAGTATGTCAATATATATTTTGATTCTTCAACGATGAATATATGGAAATAGAGGACTTGAAGATAGGTGAAGGGCGACATGGTTGGAAATTATAATGTAGTATGGCCGGTTTTCTTTTACCACGTAATTGCGTCTACTGAAATTATTCACTTAAACGAGGAGGATATGTACATAAAACACCACCCTATGCAGTTAGGTGCATTGCATCCCTAAGGATCTCATGTAAGTAAGATGGCGCATAGCCTTTCTTTTTTCTCTCTGCAGCGTAGAATGGAAGATGAGAAACATCTCACATAGAGGACAGATCCTCTGAAAATTTCACACTCACATCAAGATTGATATATCCTAGATTTTTAATATCCCGAGGAGATATTTAAGCATAGTAGCAAAACTACTTGAACTAAACCATCATGGGTTCCGCCAATAAAGTGGAAATACTACAATACCTCGTCGACACACGGGATTTATGGCCCGCGGCCACGCAAACGAAAGACCTCGAGCATGAGGTAAGTTATGAGAACAAAAAAATCAATTAATTAATAAACAAACAAAATCTTTTTCTTTCTATTCCTGTAACTTACTCATGTCTCCTCACCCCGCCCTCCCCCTTTAAAAGGCCTCCCGCGCCCTCGCCCTCCTCCCGGACGACGAGCGCGCCGGCGTGCTGCGCTACTACTTCGTCGCGGACGCCAAGATGGCGCTGGCCTCGCACCTGCTGAAGCACTGGGCCGTGAGCCGGTGCGCGGGCGTGCCCTGGCGCGAGACCCGGCTCTCGCGCGACGCCAACCGCAAGCCCGTGTACGTGCAGGACGGCCGCCAGCCCGCCGCCTTCAACGTCAGCCACCAGGCGGGCATCGTGGCCCTCGTCGCCGCGCCGAACCCGCAGCAGAGCCCGGTGGAGCTCGGCGTGGACGTGGTGTGCACGACCGAGCGCCGCGCCCGCGACCACCGCATCGTGCGCCAGGACGGCTGGGCGAGGTTTGTGGACATGCACGCCGAGGTGTTTGGCCGCAGGGAGGCGGAGTCCCTGCGCGAGCAGGGCGGCGACGACGGGGACGACGCCGCGCTCGACTACAAGCTGCGCTGCTTCTACACCCTCTGGTGCCTGCGCGAGGCCTACATCAAGATGACCGGCGAGGCGCTGCTCGCCGCCTGGCTGCCCGACCTCGAGTTCAGGGGCTTCCGGCCGCCGGCGCCGGCTGACGGGTTCATGCAGGAACAAGACGACGGGGAACATACGATAAAGACCCATGATATCTGGTTCAAGGGCGGCAAGGTCGATGATGCGAATGTGTGCCTCCGCGCCCTCGGCACGGATTACATGACTTGTACCGCAGTGCGGACCCCGCGCCGTAAGGAGGACGCGCTGGCGTGGGACCTCGGGCCGTTTGAGTTCCTCGATATGGAGGAGATATTGTCGTTTGCGGAGGCGTCATCGTCGTCATCGGCGGTGGTATGATTCTTTTTGGTTGAGGGAAAATCAGGTTTACATACTTGTCTTGCTTGGTATATCTACTTGGCGTACTGTCATCATTCTTAGATACTTAACCTAGGGGTCCATCTACCTAGTCATGCTTGCTCTGTCTACTATTTTATCCTACATACGATAGACAGTTTGTGTTCCTCCTGTTAGGCTAGGCCATGAACACCGACTCAATTGACCTTACTCATATACTATCGATTTCCTTCTCTTTTTTCCTTTTTCCCGCGTACAAGACTGCCCGGTTACATACCTATCGATATTACTATCCTCCATGCAGACACGCGCGTTCAGCTTTACGTCAATACGAGCTCACTGAACGCCCTCTGGTGCGACAGGAGATTCGCCATCATGCATATGGTCTTTTTGGTTGAGACTGTTACACCCCGCGTTTCAATCTTACCTGCGTGACCATAGGAATGTTGGGATGACGATACATTCTCTCTTTCTCTTTCTCTCTCTCTATCTCTCTCTCTCTCTCTCTCTCTCTCCTGTTTTTTCTCCTGTTTTTTCTCCCTTTATTGATTACGATTCAGGAATGGTTAGTAGGCACCTATGCTTGGTGATTGGAACGAATATCGTCATATGATAAAAAAACAGCTTAGTTCAGCCTTTTCTTACCCTACAGTGTTAGTTACATAAGTACTAATAAGTGATCATTCTAGATAGGCTATCTCGTTAAACCTGTAGTGAAACTACGTTTAGTATTGATACTTGGGTACATTGACGTAGTTCAGCCTAGCACCTAGGTAAGTACTATCAATACAGATTCAATCTATATCATAGTTGAGATCTAAAATACTACTACGTAGATAGCAATGGAGAAAGTGCCTAATAAGGCTATAGTGAGATAAAAAACAGTATCGGCACGGTATGGCTTAGCCTAACTAAGTAGGTACCTTGTGTAGCTATACTAGGGTAGTGTAGGTGGCTGCATCTAGAGAGCTTATTAGAGGGGGATCATCTCTTCAGCAGAACGGCTTTATATCTTCCAGGTGATAGTGGGGTTCTTCTAAGTTTGGGGATTGGTCGGTTAAAGTTAGATCGAGCTGGGCTAAGGTTGTTAGGAATCGACGGCGACAACATAACAACGTCATTCGGTACAGGGAAGAGGGGAGGGGGGTTTTCTTGAACAGGAAGGGGGAAGGAAAAGAGTGACTTCTTTTCTTATTTTTATTTTATTTTTATTTTTTTAACAAGCTTTGAACGAAAACGAAAACGAAAACCTAAATGTTTTTCTTTTTCTTTTTCTTTCACCTGTTCTTCTTACCAGCATTGAACCATCCAACTCACATGCAATTCTTGGCCCAACTAAAAACCTTAGCCAAATAATTGATAATAATTAAAATAAATAAAAAGAACAACACACTTACCAGCATTATGTACCTTGGTCTCTAACCTCGTTCATTTCTTCTTCTTTTATTTCTCTTCTTTCTCTATACTACACTTCCTCCACTACATTCACCTATCATTTGCCCCATCTGGTCTGTTCTCCATCCCAATTGTATTCTTTGATGATTATGATGATTTGATATCTCTTGATACGGAACCTGAACCTCATCCACTTCTCCTCCTAACTATTTTTGCCAACCTGGCAGCTTTCACCAAAGTCCTTCCCCCTTTTTATTTCTAAACTTGTTCAACCCAACTACGCTCGGTGCGTTGATTATATACCATGTCGGACACAGGAGAGAGGTAAAGTAAACACCCACCCTAAGCAGATCCATCCCACTAGATGGTCGAGGTGTTGTGCCAAGGCACGCGTGATTCGCTTGGTTGGCTAACTGGCCCCGTTCGCAGTCAGCACAAGAGGTCCAAGTCCTCTGCTCTCTCGCTGCTTCGACGCAAGGAACATCGAGGAGATGACGAAACCATATCCGACGATGGATCGGCCTCGGGTTTTGCCTCACACCCGACTACATCTGCCTCCCCGCCCACCTCATCGCTATCCCACCACCAATCCATCAAGAGCCACAGGATATCTATGGGCCGTGTCCCATCTCGAGAGCCCAACCCCCCACCCCCTTCGGTAAACCCAGCTCGAGCTAGCATAGTCCCCAGCGAGAAAGGCACGTCTCTCGAACAATCCATCCGCAAGTATCGAATCGTCGAGGCCCTCCGAAGCGGTAATACTGCTGCTATATCCAAGGCCATTCGCGAGACATCGGAAAATGTGCCCCGGGCTAGCACCTCGTCTCGCGCCGTTCCACCCACTGCTACTCCCCTAGACGACACGACCGTCCTCCACCTTGCCATCCAGTGTGCCGAAAACGACGTCGTGGAATTTGTCTTGTCTCAAGGAGTTGGATATATCGATATCAATGCTCGCGACAAGGATGGGAACAGTCCCCTACACATTGCAGCCGCTCAGGGACGTGCGTATATCGTTCGCCTACTGATGGATCAGAAGGATATCAACGATGCTGTTGCGAACAACCAAGGGAAACTGCCTTTAGATGTGGCCCGGAATCCCGAAATCTTCCAGGAGCTTCAATTGAGAAGAACGTTGTTTGTGCAGGACAAGGTGGCGCAGGTGCAAGAACTGGTCCGGAAAGGTGCATACGACGCGCTTGGCCAAGTGCTGGAGGAGCCTCGCGTGAAGACGATCCTGGATATCAATAGTACTGAATTACCTTGCGAGCATGAGACTGTTCAAACTGGAGGGTCCCTGTTGCACGAAGCCGCCCGCAAAAAGGACAAGAGATTGATCGAGGCCTTGCTATTCCATGGTGCTGATCCATTTCAACGAGACCGCAATGGGAAGCTGCCTCAACAGGTCACCAGCGATGAAAATACGCGCGCTGTGCTAAAGAAGTCCCCTGCTGCTGTCGCAGCCCAGCGCGGCATCCAGGAGAAAGCTGTGCTTGGGCACACCACCTCCCAAGCAGGTCCGGGCCCGTCCGTAACTGGAGATCAGCCAGCCCTGCGCGAGTCCCAAATGAAGGGATATCTCAAAAAATGGACTAACTACCGCAAGGGCTACCAGCTACGATGGTTCGTATTGGAAAATGGCGTGTTAAGTTACTATAAACACCAAGATGACACCGAAGATGCTTGCCGGGGTGCCATTGGTATGCGCATTGCTAGGTTATACATGAGTCCCGAAGAAAAAACAAAATTCGAAATCGTTGGCAAGTCCTCTGTCAAGTACACCTTGAAGGCCAATCACGAAGTTGAAGCTCAAAAGTGGTTTTGGGCGCTTAACAACGCCATCACATTCATGAAGGACCAAGCAAGGGAAGAAGAACGTCAGAAAGCGCAGAGCGCCGAGATGCTACGACAGGCTCGAGATAGCCTTATAAAACCCGTGGATCCGTCGCCTAACGATTCGCATAGCGAGGCCGCGAGCGTCAATGATTCAAGGAATAGTGTTAGTTTGACACGCCTTCCCTCGAACAGAGTACCTGGTGGGCGTGGCATTACTCGCATTAGCACCACGGGTAGTGTAGACGACGAATTTGTCGACCCATCCACAACCCAAGCTAAGGCGCACAGCAGCGGGGCGCTTACCGTCCCAGGAGAGGGATATGATGACGATGACGATTATGGGGACCAGTCAAGTCGGCCTGAATCTGGGTCAGCAACTAAGGATGCCTTCAACATAACTGCACACTCGGCCAGGCTTCAGCTTGATACTCTAGCACAAGTAAGTGCTGCACTGCAGGCTGAGGCTAACAAAAGCCCGAACATGTCGCTGGTCGATCCACGAGTGGCACAAGCACTAGCAACCTACGATTCTGCGATCAAAAGCTTAAAGGGACTCATGGGGGATCTTCTTCGGATATCAAAGGACCGTGACGCACATTGGCAGTACCGCCTTGACCAGGAAACAGAAATGCGGCGAATGTGGGAAGAGAGCATGGCGAAGGTAGCCGCGGAGCAAGAGGTTCTAGAAGCGAGGGTCGGAGAGGCTGAACAGAAGCGCAAGATGGCCAAACGTGCCCTCCGGGAAATGATGGAAGAAAATGCCGAAAGCCGCCCTATCACTAGCGAGGGCCTCCAAGTCCCGACAATCGAGACGACAACTTTGCTTGATGCTCCTGTCGTGGAAGGCCAGAAATCACCGTCTGCTAAGAGCATGACCCGCAGGCCAACGACACTTTCGCACGTCGTTGAGATTTCGGATGACTCTGAATCAGAGCAAGAGGAGTTTTTCGACGCCGTGGACGCAGGGGAAGTTGATGTTGAGCCGATGCCGCCTGCCGAGGGAGGTCAGAATGTCGTCGTTGATGGTCTAGATGTCAGCAGTGCATTTAGAGGCTACGAGAATGGGGTCAGAACGAGGCTCAAACTTGACGAGGACAACAGACCGAAGATCGGTCTCTGGGTAAGTTCCTATCAAGCGACTATTTGTACAAGACTAATCTCTTCCGGCTGTAGGGCATTCTGAAATCCATGATTGGGAAAGATATGACCAAGATGACACTCCCGGTCTCTTTCAATGAGCCTACCTCTCTGCTTTACCGAACAGGTGAAGACATGGAGTACGCCAGTCTTCTCGACCAGGCAGCAGATCGATCCGACTCGATCGAGCGTATGTTGTATGTCGCTGCGTTTGCCGCGAGTGAGTTCGCATCGACGATCGGGCGTGTTGCTAAACCATTCAATCCTCTTCTTGGCGAGACGTTTGAGTACGCCCGTCCGGATAAGGGTTACCGTTTCTTTATCGAGCAGGTTAGCCATCACCCGCCGATCGGAGCTGCGTACGCAGAAGCAGCCAGATGGACGTACTGGGGTGAAGCCAAGGTAGACTCTAAGTTCCTGGGTAAATCATTTGATATTTACCACCTGGGTACCTGGTTCCTGAAGCTGCGGCCGACTGCTGGCGGCAAGGAAGACTTCTACACGTGGAAGAAACCCAAGTCCCAGGTCGTTGGTATTATCACCGGTAACCCCGTGGTAGACAACTACGGTCTAGTGGAAATAAAGAATTGGACAACGGGAGAGGTTTGCATGCTCGACTTCAAGCAGCGTGGGTGGAAGGCTTCAAGCGCATACCAGCTCGCTGGTAAGATTCTCGACGCGGATGGCCGACCACGTATAAGTATAGGTGGTCGGTGGAATTCAAAGATTTATGCTCGTCTAACGCCAGGCTATGAGGCCGCTGTCGAAGAGCCTCAGGATACAAGAGGCAGCATTAGTGATCCCAGCCGGGCCTTCATGGTGTGGGAGGCCCACGAGAGACCGCAGGGTATTCCGTTTAATCTGACACCCTTTGTACTCACTTTCAACCATATCGATGAGAATCTGAAACAGTGGATCGCCCCGACAGATTCTCGGTATCGTCCCGACCAGAGGGCTATGGAAGACGGAGAGTACGACCTGGCTGCATCGGAAAAGAATAGACTCGAAGAAGCCCAGAGGGCCAGGAGAAAGATGCGACAGCAGCACGGCGAAGAGTTTACCCCTGCGTGGTTTGAAAAATCAAGATGTGAAATCACAGGCGTGGAATATTGGAAGTTTACTGGTAAATATTGGATACAGCGGGAAAAGTTTGGCAACGGCGATGCATCTGCGTGGGATGGCCTAGAGCCCATATATTCCTCTGATGAATAAGGTCCGTATTCAAGGACCGGCCCGGTCTAAGTCATAATAGTGTAAGACCTTCATTGTATACGATAGAGAACGAGACCTATGGGCTTGTGCTTGGAGAGAACTACTTCACTTCAGTTCTGTCACTAAGGGGGCGTCGAACTTGAAGGAGATGGGGTATACCCGATGAATAATAATATACCGACCAAGATTCAAATGTGCGTATAACATAACCTTGGTGCGTAACACATGTGTCTGACATTACGCCGAACTTACATGTGTCTATTTCACGGGTAGATATTGAGTTTAGATGTTGTTTGTAGTATATGTATGTACATAACGTGTACATACAGCCACGGCTACCAACAACCCGAGGTTAATAGAAGAATGTGACATTCGAGTTGACTGTTGGCTATTTGGTCATATTTTCCTTACAACTACACACGTAGGTTAACTTGTACCGCATCCGTCTCAGATTTCTATAAGCGAAAGCGAGCTGGTAAATCAGCATATGAAATGGAATGTGAGTGTGAGGCCCGGTGTCTTGGCGACGATTCGGCGCCTTTCAGTAGGTTATAGCTTTTAACTACCGTAGCCTATAAGCTACGGAGTAAGCTACGGAGCATATAATAGGTTGTGGGTAAACGTGAACTCCAGGGACCCAACCGATTGACCGAGCCTCGGTACAATTTCCTTAGCACCTAGTTGATGTCAATAAGTTGGCCAATCAACAGCGGTAAGGACGTCAGTGGGACCTCTTTTTTTTCCTCTTTCCTTCTTTCTTCTAGACTTGAATTGTTTCAACGCGTGTTATCCATTTAAATCCATTGAGAAGCAAGGTAGCAGATAGGAGAAAAACAAAAAGACACTACAATTCGGAACGCGAGAAAAAACGATCTCAGGAGTGAGAAGAGACAAGAAGAATAAAAAAGGGGCGGTCAACTTTAAAGCTTGTGAAAAAGAAAAGGGCCCCTTGAAACATCTTCTTCTCAGAGAATAAAAACTCCCTGCGCTTTAGTTTCTGTTTGTAGGGTCCATCCTACTACTACTTCTACTACTACAGTACATCTATAACCTACATACTTACTTCACTTACACGCATACCGTATATCATATATCACACCTCGCCTTTCTCGACTAGCTTATACCTTTCTAGGGGTGTAGTGCACTTGTCACAAATACGCCGTACATACGTACGTACTTACACGTTATACCGCTGTTACCACACCAGTTGGCTGCATAAGACGGTCTTTCATAAACCTGTCCCTCCAACAAAACTATTGAAGGCAAGGGGTGGGAGAAGTAAGAAGAAATAATAGGGCTGGGCTGTTAAGCAAATCCAGTCGAGACCAATAAGGAGGGCCGCTGATACTAATCGCACCAATATGGCGGATCGCCGCCCGACTCTGGTTAAGCCGCCCCCGGTGGACGAGTCCAAGGCTCCGATTGAGAATGCGCTCGAGCTTACGGACCTGAGCATCATCGGTCCGGTGAGTGTTGACTCTTCCTTTCGTCTCTTTTTTCTCTCTCCCTCTCAGTGGTCTAGTTACCAGAAAGACACCGAAGCATACAAGACATTGGCGCGCAGTTGTGCACGAAAGATGATATATGAGGCTTTGCTGACTAGATGATGATTATACGAATTAGGATATTTTCACCAACACACGTGAGCTGTGGCATCCTCCCAACGCCAGGGGTATCTATGGCGGCGCCGTAATCGCGCAGACCCTCGCTGTAAGAATTGGTTCTTTTGTTCATACTACCACATTATGCTTAGCCCCTTCAAACCCCTGAGATCTTTATACGTACCATTTTCCGTTTTCTGTGTATCTGTTTCTTTATAGTTGTCCTACTATCTTCTTTTGGCTCCGCCGTGGCGGCGTCCGTTATATTTCCGACTCTCCGAAGGAGATCCTCCGTTCCCTTGATATGAGATGTTAGTATGTCTCTACTCCGTCGGAAATACGGTCAGAAGCCATCAGCGCGAAAACGTACGAGCTTGTACTACACCATCTCTCTCTTTCTCTTCCGTTTCTATTCCCAATGTAGGGCAGACCCGGTCAGATCAGGACGGAGGTTTGCCCTCATATTGCTCTGTCCCGCAAGCGCGGGGTGGTATCAAGGGCGCACCCAACGCGTGGGCGCGGTATTGCGTGATCCCGTAGCCTCTCCATAATAACGATTAATCAGCGGGGAGAAAGGGCTCGGCCTAACCTGAGGTCCCTGAAAAAAGGGAGGAAAAAGAAAGGAAAGGACCAGAAAGTCCCAACACCAAGAAGCACTAAGGAGATTATCAATGCATACACGCAATGCTGCGGCATACTACACTGTTATGTGGGATACTTTTGAGTCAAGTGAACTCCGTCCCCCCTTCACTACCCCTAAAAATAGCTGATTAATGGATATTCACATCCACACACTCCCACATGCACACTTACATACTTACACAACTTTATACTACTGGACTTACACTTCACTTACACAATCCACTATTCGCTTTTGACTAAGGCTTTACTAATTATGTTTTCGTTTTCCTTCTCCCGTGGGGCGGCGGACCTTTCTGTCCCTCCCCCCTAAGGAGGGGAAAGCTCGGTATCCTCCCACGAACAGGCCGCGCAGCGCACGGTACCCTCCAACTTCGTGGTGCACTCGTACCACTGCTTCTTCGTGCTCGCGGGCGACTCCAGCGTGCCCATCCTGTACCACGTCGAGCGGGTGCGCGAGGGGCGCTCGTTCTGCACGCGCACGGTGCAGGCGCGCCAGCGCGGCGCCTGCATCTTCACGGTGACGTGCTCGTTCGTGCGGGAGGGCAGCGGCGGCGCCCAGGCCGCGTCGCACGCCGCCCCCTTCCCCCCCGGCGTCGAGCTCCCCGGCCCCGAGTACGAGGAGCCCGATTTCCTCGGCAACAAGGCCGACGGCGCGTTCCCCTTCGAGAGCTTCCGCTGCCGCCCCCGCGACGCCGACAAGGCCCCCGAGCACAGGAAGGTCCTGCAGTGGGTGCGCGCGCGCGGACGCATCAGCGAGGAGGGCGGTCACCAGGCCCATCTCAGCGCCCTGGCGTATATTAGCGACTCGTACTTTATCGGAACGGTGGCGCGCATTCATCACCTCTGGCGCTTCCCCTTCCGCCCCGACCAGCTGGATGACCTGGACCCGGAGGTGAGGGAGCGCCTGGATGGGCTGAATGAGTGGGAGGGCTACGGCACGTTCGAGGAGCTTAAGGATAGGCCGGCCGTGGGGATGATGGTTAGCTTGGATCAGTAAGTGGTTGTTGTGTCTTCACCCTTCCCCTTCCCCTTCCCCCTTTTCTCTCCTTTTTTGTAATTTCAACCTGTTTCATGCGGCTCTTTTTTTTTTTTTTTTGCTTCGTTACTGGTCTTCAAATTTCCCGCTCTCTATGCATAGCCAACTCACCGCAACGGCGGGACAATGCGTATGTGTGTGCTGGTGGCTAATTTTTTCCCCGGCAGCTCGATTTATTTCCACAACCCGAAGAAAGTCCGCGCCGACGAGTGGATGTTTACCGAGATGGTCAGCCCGTGGGCCGGCGACGGCAGGGGCGTCGTTACCCAGAAGATATACAGCAAGGACGGCACGCTGCTAGCTACGGCTTTTCAGGAGGTATGTGTTTTTTTTTATCTCGGTTTTGTGGTTTTTTTTTTTTTGCCTGTTCGTCCATTGGATGGATATACCCGCTCGTCCGTATGTCCGGCACACTTACCGGATGTAAGCCGAAGCGCGAGAAAAAAGGGGGAGAGGAGAAAAGGGAAAGATGGAACCCCAACTGTTCTTATACCGTTTTTTTTTTTTCATTTGCCCCTTTTCCCTCTGTCTCCCTTTAATGTTATCTGATCTAGCTACGCGCGGCAGGCGTAAGCTCTTTTTTCCTTTTTTCTTTCCTGTGGTACCGAGAAGCTGACGTTATTTTTTTTTCTTCGTCATTATAGGGCGTCGTGCGCCTTAAGCAGCAACCCGAGGATAAGAAAGAGAAGGCTAAGCTATGATTCACATACCCCCGTTTTTCTTTTTAAGGGAAAAAAGGAGAAGGAAACCACTTTTAACCTTCTTATATCCATCCATCCCTGTGGATAGACAGGGGGAATCGGCTACCGGAGGTTCGGCAGGGTGGAGTTGAGTTGTGAGATTGGACGGGGGGCTGGGCTGAACTGGTTGGCTCTCGGTGGAGTTGCAGAGTTTTATATCATATATTAGTTTTTCTTTTTCTTTTTTCTCCTTCTCTGTACAGCTGGGTAATTTTCTTTTGCTTGGAATATACTACTACGGAAATGTTACACATAGACGGGGTCTAAGTAGGGCATATAGATACATATATAGGGAAGCTGTGTTAGATCGGATGCAGAAAGAATTTGGGTCACATATCATGGAACCTATCACGATCGTAAACGCCACATGGGAGAAACTTCGACAAGGCTAACAATCTCGATCTACACTAGCATCGAGAAACTGAATTTTGCATTGTACGGGACCGGACGACGGAATGTCTAAACTAGAAGCTCACTAACTAGGCAGGTAACATGTATGTAGCGTTCTATGTACGTAATGTAAGATTTTGTAGGTTTGTTAGTGGGTATAGTGTGATCGTGCGGCCACGCGTGAGTGGATTTTTCGTTCCTTTTTCTTTTTCTTCACATCTGATTTTTCCTTACGTCTTCCCTACATAATACGGTACCTGGGATGATGACATGGGCCCCCAGTCTTTTCGGCACGTTGCGAAGTATATTGAACGAACCCTCGGCGCGAGCTCTGTGATCACCCAGGTACCTATCATATTCATCATTCGATGGACTGCTACAGGGCCATTTTTTCCTTCATGAACTTCTCTCGTCTTTCAGCTGGGCCGCGGCCGGCACGCGAGGAATCCGCTGTGAAAGAGTGGGGGGACAGGGAGCTGGCCGCCGAGGTTAGGTTATGACTCCCGCGGCGCGGTGTCTGGGATAGATAGATACGCTCCCTACCTACCTCACTCCCTCCATTCATCCTTCTGCCATCTTACCTCGGAGATAATGGAGGGTGTTGTCCCTGGAGTCACGCCGGATGGTCTAAGATCTAAGTCCGAAGTGATGATGGTGGGGGAGGGGGAGTAAGATAGATAAACAATTCGCCTTGTGGTTCCCCAAGATATGCGATATGCCTGACGCGCCCGCTTCTACGTGCTCTCTTCTCTTACTTCGTTCGGTAGCTTGGAACGATCGTCGGTTCCCGAGGTCGAGAGAAACTTGTGGGTCTAATTCGCTGATAGTAAAAGTGATGTTGGTGATAGTAGTAGTGGTTGAAGAAGAGGAACGCTAAGGTACATACTAGTACTTACGTGAGGCTTGAATCTGGTTTTTCTCCTTTCTTATCTTTTCTCTCCCGCTTAGTCAAGCTATCTACTTTCCGTATACTTCCATCCTCTGGGACCCTTGACGGTATGCCTGTACGCTTTATTCAGCGGGCCCCGCTGGTCGTCTTTCTCCCTTCTTCCACGTTACAGATCTTCTCGTCACAAGATATCGTTGACTCACGCGCTAAAGCATCGAAGTTTAATAATTAGGAGAAAAGGGGAAGGAAAATAACCCGCGTGGGGACAGATCAAGGTTCGGGAACCCGAGTTACTCCATTTTCTTCTATTTGTACTATCCTATTTAATTCTTCGATGATTTCTTCAGGGGAATTTCCAACTTATCGATTCTCTGTCCCTGGTTTAGACCGCTTTACTCATACCCCCCTGACCCCCTTTTTTTAGATCTTCACGGACAAGATACACCCCGACATCCCGCCTCGGAGCCTTTTTTATGTAAGAGAACAAAATGTAAGGCAACAGCATTCATGTCATCATTACCTACTAGTAGGTACTTCCCTTACGAAGGTTACAAGGAAAGAAGGAACGATATACTAGAAGGGGGAAAAGAGGAAGGGAGATGGATGAATGGATGTGTGGATGGAGGTAGGGATTCGTGAATAGCCTTGTAGGTATGTACAATGTACAGGGGGCCTCAACATGTTCCAGCCCTAACAAAAGCTTCTTCGTCTTCTTTGCTCGCTCGCTCCCTCGCCCACGCGAGCGCTCGCGTATGTGCGGATATGTATGTTGGGGGATGAGACGATCTGGTCTTACATGCATATAAAAACAATACATGCATACATAACGGGCGTGCAATATTACTCTACACCACGCACGACCTGGGGAGGGGGGGTATGAGGAAGATGAGATTAGCTACTAGGTATCGATGTAAATACATACCTAGATAAGTATGTATATGTATGTATGTAAGGTTATGTACGTATGAGATCGAAAAATCTCCGGGGAAGAAGAAAAGAATCTCTAATCTCTTTTCTCCCCCCTGATACTTTCAATCCCGGTACTCCGGGTGGTATAGGGCAGAAACCTCGTCAACCCTCCCGCTTCTTAATTGACGTAAAAGCGAAAACGTGCCACTCACCCTTCGGATCCGGTCCCAGACGATCGAAGACTGGGCGTTGGCTCCCCGGGACCTACCGACGTTAGGGTCGAGTCGGGTCAGGTCGTGGGGGGAAGACAAGAAAGTCGTATGTCTTAGGAGCAAATGCACCGGAGGGCTTCCCACGAACATCTTCTCCCACATCCGCTTTCTACTTAGCTACCTATCCACCCGCTTCATGAGGCGGTTGTCGGAGTTCGTCAGGCAAGGGCAAGATTGGGCACTTCCGCCTGCTACCTACGCGATGAAGATTACGTACGTGATAGCCCTTTTATGCGTTAAAACAGGTCGTATGTATAATGTGCTTGATGATATCGACTGGGAACAGACAGATAGACAGCTAGGCAGACAGACCTCCCACCCCCCGGAACGGATAGAAACGGGCTCCCGACTGGCTGCTAGGGCTGACGCACTTACCATACCATACATGACGGAAATACCTAAAGGGAGCAACTATAACCTACCTACATACCAAGTTGACCGGGGACAAGGGGGGCAGGAGTAGAAAACGCGGGGTTGGTTTCATTTCAGCCTTATCGTTTATTCTTCTTCCTTCAGCGAGTGTGGGTGCTTTCTGGTGGTATAGGTATGGATTTACCTACGTACATTAGTCTTGGGGGACCGGGGAAGGCAAGAGGAGGAGGAGGACCCTTTGGTTTCATGATGTGCTCGGTACTTTATGCCTTCACCCTTTTTTGTGTATGTGTGTGTGTATACGTGTATGCTTCTTCTACGACTTCTTCTTCGACTTCTAGAACGTACAGAAAGCCAAGAGAGATCTCCCTCCCTCCTTCTCATCCATCCCTCCTCACACAGACACACACGTACTCTTACTCACACTCTATACATAGCATTATATGTTTTACATATATCTATATCTATATCAATATCTATATAACCCCGATATATGACGGAGACTTTGTAGGATTTCTGTATGGCTGCATGTCGCGAAGGTAAGCTTCTTATCTCCGATGTGGTACAAGCCTCATCAGCAACCGCATCTATCGTATGTAAGTCCTTTTTGACCTCTATTGGAGGAGGTCGGCCTACTTGATTACCGCTGGTGGTTGACTGGCTGACAAAGACGCAAGAATGAGGATGTCCGAGACAAATAGAGCAAAGACCGATACATATACACGCCGTATAAGAGCATATGCGGTAGATACAGTAGTTGATGTTGTAGCTAGGTAGAACCCGTCGCTCCCCCCCTCCCCCCTTTTTTTCTCTCTCGCTCTTCAAATACTTTTATTTTCTATTTTATAATATTAGACTAGCAATTAATCAATACACTGAGAACTTGGCACTCTTACATACACACATATGAATACATATATATAGGGTTGAATGAAACCACTTATGGTAGCATTTTAATACGTGAATAAGGTTATCATCGCACGATGCTGCTGCTGTGTGTGAAGTCTAGGCTATAGCTTTTTGACTTAACTAGGCAACTATATGCTTCATGACTACGCCCGGGCGACAAAACCGAGAGCGGGCGGCATTGGGAATAATGTGCACAGTCTGATAAGTGCAGACAACTCACTACCGAACGGCGTTGGACCTCTCCACTGCCTCGACGCCGAGCCGCTGCCGAGAAATATCTATTAATTTTTCTAACCTCGCCAAGGTCGTTGCCAATGGCCTTGGCTTTCTCAGCGGTTGGTTAGAAAGACCGAGACTTTCTTGTGTTAGTCTTGTAGTCATGATCTTCGTCCTTCCCTACTCTCTTGGCGAGAGCAAAAAAAAGGGGGGAATAAAATAATTCACTTTTTTAGTTGCAGAGTATTCACCGAATACGTTTTCCCCCCATCTCTCTCTATCTCTCTTCGTTTCCTCTTTCTCTTTCGCTTTCTCTCCTACTCTGAAATTTCCAGCTCTCCAAAGGGTCTTACCCATTAATTCCGCCAGCCATTGCGGGATAATGAAAGAAAAATGTCGCCGATCAATGCATAAAACCCACTAATTAACGATCTCACGCGGCGTCCACTTTCCACCGGTGTTAACACGCGCTATCGCCGAGCACTTTGTTAGTGTAAGTAATTCCCAAACATGGGATGATTCATGATGATTGATAGGTGGTTCTTTTTTTAGGGTAACTCTTTTTTATTCTTTTTCTACTATTTTAATTTTGGTTCTGTTCTTACCTTTCTTTAACCCGTCTTGCTTTGTGCCGGTTTATAAGCGAATAGCGACAGCCGGTAAAAACTTAGCATAATGCTTCCCGACATCAGCTAGGCAAATTTCTAAATCCTTTCTCTTGCTCACTCATATTTGTTACTAGACCGCTGGGCAGATGCTCCCCAGAAGGGCGGAAACGCCACAGGACTAACCCGTGTAACTCCATCGAGAGACAGAGTTAGGAAAAGGTATTACTACTGCTGATGTGAGAGAAATGAGGCACTTTGGGAATGAGGATCTCGGCTATCGACCGAGATCCAATCGCATACAATTCATTTTCTCATCTCATTTTTCCCCTTTTACCTTTCTTACAACAGTCATCTTTCTCTTACAAAGGTCGCCTGTAATCGCGGCCTGGATAGAGAGAGCTCTGGGGAGTTCGTTCAGAGAACTAGAAGAATTCTGGAAAAGTCTCGGAACGTGAAGGCATCTCGGGGCGCGAGGAAGACCCGCCAGTCCGCGCGCCGAGGCCCGACTGACTGGGACTTGACTGAAGAACAGCAAAAGAGGTGTCCACCCGAAGGGGAAAGCCTTTAGATCCTGCGGGGCGTTTCGGTGTCAGGCTGTCATATGCACCCACCTAGTATATCGTATCCCTTGCTAGTAGGTCCGTAGCTCTTTTGATCCATTTCTACAAGGCCAATTCTTTTCCTACCCGTACTTTAGCCCTCTTATCTCGCGACACCGACATTCGCGCATCCTTGCTGGCTTTGTGCGATGGGCGTGCTCATGTGTTCATTTTGTTTAGAAAGGGTATGATTCAGGACGGTGGTAGGTTATATCGGCGCGTGTACTGGCGAAGTCTCCATCCATATACAGCATTGAGCATCGTCCTGAGTGGTTTTTTTTGTTGCATTTCGCGATTTGCAGTTCTGAGCTGGGCCGGAGTGCTTAGAGCAACTCGGAGCCGATACGGCGTCTTCCACCCCCCGATGCCCTAGCTGTGGGCTGTCAAGCTGGATTAACGATCAGCTCAAGGCTAGCCTTCTAACTCTGGGTATAAAATTAACCCAACAGGGGTGTTTCAACCAATCAAGACAGAAACCGTCTGCTAGTTTAGTTGCAGGATTAAAGAATGGTTCATGATGTCAGTGACCCTGCTCCTGAGATAGCTCTTTAAGACGTTCAAGGATGATTCCGTTTCGTGCTCTATCCTTCAGTATATGTAGGCATATTTGAGCCAGTTAACGAGCCTGCATCATACCCACCGATATGTAACTAGTCAAGTTGACCCCGGAGTTGAGCTTGATTACTGTACCTCGTGGTGATCGCTGCTATGTATGTACCTACATAGGGCAGTATAGACAACGCTTACAAGAGTCCACGCACCACGTCGGAGGCGTTGTATACTAATCAGCCGAGGATCGATTTAGCACAAGACCTCATTGTTGGTTTATAACAATCTCCCTTTTGGTTTGTGATTTTTATTTTATTTTATTTTTTTTATGTTTTAGATTCGGTACTTGTAACACCCGCCTTACTATAGATCTGCGCCAGGTCAAATCATTAAGCCATAAGACGAAGCCACACCACCGCTCTTGATCCCAACATACAATATCTCAATTGTTAGTTACATACATAGTAACATCTTGTGCAATAACAACAACCATAAGATATATATACCTATATATATATATATATATGAGGAAAGAATTGAGTCTAGTTTCATATCGGGTAAAGCCTAACCCAGAGCTAGTTAGTAAATCGAATAAAATTAAATAAAATAAAATAATAAACCAACCTTAGGACCTCACTCATACCTTAACCCCGTACACTACGAGTATACTAGCGTTTGTCATGATGACAGATCATGAAGGTTTTTGGCAGGTGTTGTTAGCGAGTTATAGACAGAGCCTCAAGCATGGATGACCCCAGCCTACACGTCAAACATGGTTAGGGCATAGGACATGGAAGCAAGATACTATGTACCAGAATTACAGCAACAACTATAACTACACTAGTACGGAGGCCGCGGCCAAAACATAAGAAGTCGATTAACGTTTTGACCATAGTCTCCGTATTCTCAGACTGTCTGAGCGTTGGGCATAGGGCTAGATTGTGATGACCCAAATGAGCAAAAAACCTGGGGCACAGGGGGGAGGGGACTTGGGAAACATACTCGATAAAATAAAATTATGAGATATTATCAGGTATCGACATGATTTACACTCTACCCTTTACTTGGGTAGCTTAGGTTGCACAGAGGGATGTAGCCAGGGGAGCAAATTTCGTGGCGAAGGAACAAGTCGCAAGAGCGGCCGCACTCTAGACTACTTTGACATAGGTCAACTGGTACTAACCTACAACTTTCAAGTTCTTCTGCCCGCTTTTTATGGTTCACTTAGACAGCCACAAGATTCAATACTAGTGTAAAGAAAGAAAAGGGGGGGACGGAGGTGGGGGGGAGGAGGACAACAGTTAAGCATTGTTTGCCCGGTATGCGATGCCATACTAGCAAGTTACATACTAACTTAAGTAATAGCACGTTTAGACGTAGAGGTAGTATGTATGTGATGTAGGTAGAATTTTGTTTTGTTTTGTTACCCAGAAAGAAAAAAAGGGTCGGCGTTCTAAGTTCAACCGCCAAACGGGATTGTTGAATAACATTACGGACAGTAGGATCCCGTTCTGCGAGTTGTGCAGGGCTCTAGGAGGCTAAGGCTAAAGGTACATTAGCATGGCCATGTGGGCGTGTGGGCAGGTTCTGCGAGAGAATATGCCGTTGAGACATAAGTCCGACCAGGGGGGTCTTATGGAATTATGCTACCTAGGTGGGTGTTGTGTTATACTGTGCAACTAGGTAGACTAGCGTAACTGTTGCCAAAAAATCCGTTCGTGCATTCTTACAGGCGCAGGCTTACTGAGCCACGACCATTTGTTCGGCCACTTTCTTCAAGCTCCAACCCGATGTATCTCCAAGTATCGTCTGGTCACTACCCAGAACCTCTAACACAATCCTTGGCTGGCTTTCCTCTATCAACCCTGGCCTTGCGTTATTACTAATTGGCCTGGCCTGAAGAAAAAAAAAATAAAAGATGAGGATACGGAATACTTGGGTACAATACCGTACGTGTAGCTGGCCACCCTCCCAAGAAACTAAGAAATATGCACATAACAGCTTCGCCAGGGACGTGACGAATCGACTTAACACGTCTTGGAGTACTCGATCTGAATATAAGAAGATCAGGGCCCAAGTGATCCCTCTGCTGGTCCCGCTCCTTACCCCTTGATCTATGATGAGCACGATCTGTTCCTATTCCTAACCCGCAACATATATACATACATATATACATATATACATAACCGATATATAAGGCGAAGGCACTTATAAGGAAGGGTGTTCCCGCTCTCTGGGCTGTATTTATAATCACCCATCACTTGTTGTTCTTATACATTACATATTCCCTCCAAGCCTACCCTGACTTACAAAGGGCCTTGCATGTTGTGACAAGTTCAGACAAAGAAGAAGCCCTTTTGTTTTATCCATCAGCTCAGCATTTCCCCTCATCCTCTCTCCATCCTATCAACAGCTACGCTGCGCTACAGTAAAGACCTGCCGCAAAGATATTCACCCTGGCATTGAGAGCTTACTGTTGGGGGCGCCTTGTTGGAACTTGGACTTAATCCAAAGACTTGCTGCTACCAAAATCGACCCGTCAGCACATGCTTCGACCCGCACCTCGGACATAAAGCACGGCCGATCGAAAGCTATCAACCCCCGGCTCCCTTTTTCATCTTTACTACGGTACTATTACGCTTCTATGGTCCACTACTTTGTGAATAAAGTTGCCGGGTCTTAAAAAGAGGGAACATCACATAATCGTTACGCCCTACACAAAAGCTCGGTTCAGTTGGACGCATTATTAATCCCCCTGTTAGAGTGTGAGAGAGAAAAACGAGAGCCATATTATTGTATCTACAATCCGATTTTTCTTAAAGTCGTCTCCATTCTTCGGTCCCCATACTTTTTGGATATTTCCTTTTTTTTTTCTTTTAGACTTCCTTTAAAAAGGCTTACGCGTGGCACTTTTTGAAAGTCGTTACTTGTCCACCTCTTAACAAGACCTCACAACCCACACCCCCCTCCACCAAACCTTGTATAAGTCATTACCCAAAATGGAAAGCGGGATACCAACACCACCAACTGAAGAAAACATGAAATCTACTACCACCACAACTTCGAGGAGGAGTGCGGCGTCTGGTACCAAATCTGTCAAGCCGATACATCGTGGTACCAAGCGATCAGCCAACCATCACTCACATTCGCACTCTTCGCTCCACGATCATGCACCTCTTTCACCGCACACCGGCGTTGACAGCAGACATAAGAGAGTATGGAAGGCATGCGAGAGGTGTAGGATGAAGAAGACGAAGGTAACTAACCAATTATATCGGTCAGTCTTGGGAGGGCGAGGCCGTGCTGACTTATAACGCAGTGTGACGGAGAATTCCCGTGTAAGAGGTGTAAGGACGATGGTCTCGTATGCACAGCAGGAACGCGGAAGAAGACAGAATACAAGCAATTGCCTAGAGGGTATATATCCCCCTAAAGACAACTTCAGCCTGGCTCGGCGACTTACTAACTTCTCATCAGATATGCTGAGGTACTCGAAAACACCCAATTCGCATTAATAGCTACCGTCCACAAGCTATACGCCATGGTTAGAAACGGGCAGTCGTGGGACCTAGGTGAGCCCGAGCTCAATGATAGAGGTCAACCAGTAATACACAATATTGCTACGAAACTTGGATGCATACGGCCCAATGCGGACGCAGACCTTCCGCCACATTCAGTCTTCCCAGAAGACGAGGCGGGCTTGTCGAAATTGGCAGCTGAGCTGGAAGTTCAACAGAAGGAGAGGGAATCACAATCAGCAGAGCACAAGTCAGAAACCGAGTCCAACTGCACCCGCACCGACCGTGCAAGCTCTTCGGAGCTCGACCATTCGGACTTTGAGCAGGATTACAGGAAAGTGATGTTGGGCAGCCAACAGAACTTGCAGACCATGTCACCGCAGAGCTTCACATCGTCCTACAACGATTTCGATACGAGCAGCATGCAGACCGATGTGGACCCTTCGAGAGGTCTATTCGCCGTACAGTCGCCTTCGGCACCTACATTCTCGTCGTGGGATATGAGCAGGCCTCCATCGATGGACATACCGCCACAGTTCCTGTCGCAGATGGACATCAGCATGGCGGAACTGATGCTAAACCAGGGCCTGGTCGAGTCGGAGTTTGGAACTATCAAGCCTCACATGATCAACGTGCCGAATTCAGAAGTTATGCTGGGTATGGGCGACCCAATGATCTACTCAGGATACAATATGGAGTCATTGCGGACATAATTCAACAGACGTGTCCGGTGGGTGGGTTACAATGGATGTAGATAAAGGTACTGGTTAAGGTGGGCGGGAGAGTTGCTCTTAAGCGAGCATCGCATTCGATTCATCGCGATTTCTTTTCTTTTGTTTCTCGCATGGCGTTTACAGGTTTATTCACTGGCACCACTACCAACTGCGGTTACGGTGTCAATCGGAGATTTAGCGGTCGGGAATTGTGATAGATGAGAATTTCCTTAGGAATTAGGTCTTCATGAACATGAGATGTGATCCTACCAACTGCTTGGAAGGAATGCGTCGATGTAGATGTTGGCAGATATCTTGTGTACATCCCTCCAGCATGGCCCCCCTTCACTGAGCGATGTAAGGGAGAGCGCGTATACTGTGTACTATACATTCAATACAGGCTATTGGGCCCAATAATGACAGATTCGCAACACCAACCTACATAAGTGCAACGATTTCTAAAAGGAAAACAATAGTTTCGGTGATTTGGAATTTGGCCACGTTTAGTGACCCGGACCCCCTTACCCAGGAGAGTTGGTACACATGGCTCAGTCCCTCTGTTTGGGTCCTTTTTTTATTTCTTCCATAATCCTCCCCTTCCCCCCTCCTCACATAAGGTTCTCACCCATCCATTACGATCCCGCTGTGCTGGAAATAGGATGGAATTCCTCCGTCTAAGCGCGGGATTACTACAAGGCATACGTATACTTTATCTCTCGTACCCTTCGCTCTCGCACATAAGCGTCGTTCGGGGGTAATCTCATCAAACAAGGCGAGATCCCTACCCAAAGGCTAGCTGCCACCACTACTATTACATACCGATGTTTTCTCGCGATGCACACGGCGTTAACTCAAATCCTATATTCCACAGTTACACATAAACAAGTGAAAGTCTATACGTAATTTCTTCGACGTAAAGAATTCCTTTTTTGCTGTCTGTGACATGCGACCCTCTCACCCTGCGCAGCCATATTCCCAGCTGCAGTATCTAGCCTAGCCAACTGAGTTACATAAATATTTCGCTACTTGCCTAGGAAGGACTTCGTAACCGACTCAGCCATCTGCGATGCGAAGTGGTATCCGGACCGCGTGCTCACCCAGCTAGCTTACGGCACCTGTCAAGCCAGGGGGGGAGGGGTGGGAGGAGGAAAAAAGGTCGTCTAGTCTTTTTATTCTATTTTTTTTTATTTTTGTTTTCTTTTGCATTTTTCTTCAGCTCCCCCGCTATCACTGCACAGAAGCCAAGACATGTATCCAGGGTCCAGGCTCTTATCATCTGTCTCTTGAACCCCCCATACATATCAATTAAATGGGTAACTCTAGAAAAAAGAGTTACGAGCCAAACTGACCGGTGAAACAACAAAAAAAGTATTCATGCACGAATCTACATACGACTTCAAGGGAACAACCAAACAAGGGGAGGGGTGGAGGGAAGAGAGTGGGTTCCATACAACATCAACGATATCCATTCTAACTTCCTAACCATATTCCCTCAACCCCATCCTCCTCTCTTTCTCTCTACTTCCCCCTAATAACCCTAAGAAGATTGCGGAGAGGTGACGAATTTGTGCTCACTAAGCCACGACGGTGGCTCATAATAACACAACATTGAAAAAAAGACTTGTTACTTGGTTTGGGTATGTAATTGAAGCTCGTGCCACCACCCACGACAATATTGACCAATAATGGGTGAGAGCGAGAACGAGTCGTTGCCTCTCTTATTTTTTTTTGGCCGATCGACTAGCCATACTATGTATCAAACTAACTACCTAACGTTATGTACTTGCATACATAGTGGATTGAAATAGAATATGTAGTGTATGAAGGTTTGGGTACTCTACCCTTTTCACTTTAGCTTCCCCCCCTTTTTTTTCTCCCCATCCATTTTAGCATCATATTATTTCTGGCAATGCGAGTGACCTTACGCTTGTCCGCTCTGCCCACTCGACCAGCGCAGCACAGCAAGGGGTAGATAGAGAAAGCGAAATAGATACAGAGAGAGAGAGAGAGAGAGAGAAGAGACATGTATGTACCTCCTATCTATCTGTGCATGTCGGTGGGCAGGTTTAATTGGGTCAAAATAATCGTTGAAAAGGCTAATTAATGTATGTAAGTTCGGCCACTACCAACAAGGGAAATAATAGATAGAACGTGCATGCAATTGGTGTATATGCAGTGTCGCACAGGTGATTTCAAAGCCTTTCTGCTGTGTCTAGATCCCTCCATCTACATTCACTACTGGTCATCAAGCAGCAGAATCTCACATAAAGAGGAGCGTGGAGGATGGATGGGAGGGGGGGAGAGGGGGGAATAGAAACAAGAGAGGGGGTGTGTGTAAGTTGTATGTGTGGTCACCCTGTCGAGTGACTAATACCACATAATCCCAGGTTAAGCCAGCTAGGCCAAGGTATATTATCTTGAAATCATATTGTATCATTTGCCAATTTCGTACATACATGACACGACGTCTAGGCTGAGGTAGTGTAGGTAGGTTATGTACTAACCTAACCATAGGGCTGGGCGCACCCAAGGAACGGGTTTCTATGGGTAGCTTTAACGGTTACATGACTTATCAACTCAAAGCCCATCCCGTCCTGCCCTCTGCCCTGCCCTGCCCAGCAGGCCGGACCCTTCTGCATCAACCAACCTGGAATTCGAAAGTCTTGGCAACAGCGGCTGGCTCGATTTTTACCTAGGTAGCCAATCTTTACTAGGTATTATTTACCTTGGTCGGTATCAACCTTCTTTTTCAGACCTTACTTGTGAGCAGTTACCCAAGTACGACTCACATGACATGGCATGAAGAAACCTGGAGAGAGTCGGCAAGGAGAGAGAAGAACAATGCCGTACACAGACATTTCTTGACCGTACCGTGTGACTTCTTTCTGTCTCTCTTCGGAGTTTCCCTCTTTTACCCGGTCCTATCGTGGTTCATACCATTCGTAGATATATCAATTGATCTCCATATGTCATGGGATTATAGCCAAGTCTTGCATATGTATAAATCCTGAGCACTTTTTTTCACTTCCTCGCTTCTAACGTTTTTTAGTGTCTATAGGTAAGCATGCAATAATGACATGCGGAATTCAATACGCGGGAAGAAATAAAAAAGACAGAGACACACAGTCAGGTTTATCATTGGAGTTTTGCAAGACGTAGGTACCCAGTACATGAGAGATTACTACCTAGCTAGGAAATATGACAGGTCTATCAGATCCATACTTCAGGCGAATACGTATACGACGAACTGGCTAGCTAGCACAGATTGAAGGTAGCGTCGTGTAGCAAAACGGTAGTATTGCACAACACAATAGCACTATACCTTAATTCCTGCCGGGGACGTGCGTCCGTCGCCGTCCGCGTCGTTGCGCGCGCGCACACACACGCACTTAGACTTACACACTTACACACACCAAGGTTCACACTAGGCGAGAGACTAAAACACAGGAAATGGCTTCCGGATGGATTGCTTCGATGTTAGTTACAGCTTTAGTTTACATTTATGTTGGCGTCAGTGTTTGAGTTAGTCCGGGCCCCGATTTAAGTCGGCTTTGGTCTAATATTAAGTGCGAGCCTAACTCCGGATGACAGGTACATTAACAGCATAACATGAGATGGAACTTGAGCCGCGGGGGAGTTAATTTAGACCTGAAATGACTCCTTTGTACGCTCTTGTCCACGTTCCCTTGTCAACGGGGTTTAACTGCCCTCCGCCTCCCGCACCGCGCTTGTCTAGTGTATGTCCAATTTACATGTAATACGCTAAGCCAGGCATCGCATACGTCTACTCTATACATAACTTTGAAGGCGTGGATGAAGTGTATGCGTATGTAATCAGGTAGGGTTAGGTAGAGAGGGCAGGCTAAGCATTCGGGGCGAGGAGATGGGGATGGGGGTATGCATAGGGATAGGGATGGGACGGTATGGTATGAAGATGGGAAGGGGGTCTCTCCCTTAACGAAAATGTCGACAATGGGGTTTCACCAATAACATGAACCAAACCAACCACCCAGCTAATACGTTTCTTCCCCGTACGCAGCGCTGCCACCCAAGCCCTTAACCTATTTTCGGCGGTGGATGCGAAAAGTACCGTGCCTTATCGAGAGTTTCGAAACGGAATAGAGCTGAAGGTCGATCATCTGGTGACATTCGTGTGCTACTACCACCTATACCTGACAGACGAAGAGTGCCACATTGTGTTATGTAGGTACGCTTGGCTGCCCCGTGGTTTAAGGCTTTGAAACCCACCGAGCTATAGTGTTTCGGGCAATATCCGTGTAGTTCTCCATGTGAAAGACCTGTCAGTTCACACAACAAAAACAACAGCAACAACAACATCACCACTACCATCACCATCATCATTATCATCACCGCTGTTCTGGTGATGATCGATTCTCATTCCCTTTTACGATCAAGCGCTTTTTTAGATAAATAACACGTGAAACGCCGAGCCACGAAGAGAACACTAAGCGAGCTATACCGACCGGCCCTTGAGTCTATTGCTTCGAGATAGGTTTAGTTATAGCAAATCATGGGCAAGGCGAAGCGAGGGCTCAGATAAAAAAACAACATCTTGAAGCCTCATCCCTTCACTCTATAACCCCCTATAACTTAAGCCCTAACTTGCCCTATGCGGGATACACTGAGAGCTAACCTAGTGATCTCTAGGTCGTTAGCTCAGGGCACTGTGCCTGCGGACCTGGGACCGCACGTCGGCTAACTGGCTGGGTTGGTCCAGCAAGATGATCGCCTTAATCCTGGGGTCTGATCTGCTGCGAACCGATCTGAGGGTTTATCTGGGTTTCACTTTTATCCCGAGCCTTGTTCACTTCGCGAGCAAGGCTCTGTCGCCGTTTGGGGGTGGCGGGTGGGATGAGTGGGAAAACAAAGTTAAAGGCCCACAAGGCGATTCCCCCTTTCAATGATACCTTCACTTTACCACAGTTCCAGTCCGAGAAAACCAAGTCATACCTGACACTTCACACTATACTACTACACAACACAACTCTACATATAACTACATACTCTACAACACACTGTAGATGCAACATGAGGTATAAGTTAGTTAGTGGAGGCAGGAGATTATGTAATGTAGATACTTATGTTCCGTCCGATGGTCGTAAAGTAGGTCTAGAACGGTATATCCCGTCGAAGCAGTTATTTGATTCGTCAATTTCGTCTCGGACGTCGGTCCAACCCAGACTAACACCAATGGGGACTTCTCTAGCTCTGGTAACACAAAAAAGGACCACCACATGACTAATCCGATTTTCTTGGTGGGTATATCGTGTCACTATGTGGGATGATGAATTGTTCTTTTTTTTCTGTTATACGCTAGGCTAGGCTTGATGAATCGATAGTTAGCAGGAAGACTATGTTGCATATATGGGGTTTAATGTCTTCATTATGAGATCATTTAATCACTCATGCGCCGGGCTTCGGTTTGTTATGACTATAGTGCACACTACACTAGGCTAATACAAAGAAAAAAAGGGGGGGAGGTATAAGACGTAAATTACTGTTAGGTTGGCGACGGTGACTTTCATGTTTCTATTAAGCCGCTTGAGTTATATATTTCATGATCTACCTATAGGTAGGAATATACTAACCTCGTTACTACCTATATCGCGACATCCGGATTTCAAATGTCTGGCTGGCGGTAATGGCTCACAACTACATACATATAGATCTGGTAAACGGTCAATCACCCTCCCTGGTCGAATCAAGTTCCTATGCACGTTGTAAATCAATGTATGAATTTGTCCTATAATAAACAATCCCTAGGTATACCAGGAGGACTTTGATATTACATACGTATCGATACTATCTTGGTACCTTGATGCCCGATTTCATCTCTTGTATCTTAGTAATCAAGTGTAGAGATTCATCTGTCTTGCTTCCATGGGTAAGGTGAATTTGAACAATAGCAAAACGGTTGTTTCTCACCGACGGAATCGCGAAGGGTCCGCCGCCCAACGAAGGCCCGAGATCCGCTGTGGGAACCGGTGAAGCACGGTTGAAGCATCACGAACTTTTAATTTACCGTTACACGGCGGCTATCAGCCCTTTTTCTGAATGACGTTTGATCGCCGCTGTCATTAACGCCTTCGCCGATGGTAGTGTAGTGCAGCAAGTATAATAGTGGTGTAGTTAACGGTTTATGTACTTAAACATGCACACTACTATATGTATACTACGTATACCTGCGTAGTTAAGCATATTGATACTACACCACGCTAAATTAGCTACATAGTACCTAGTATAAAGCCGCCGATCCACATGTAGAAACTTGTCTCGATACCTCCGCTGACTAATATCAGGGGAGAGAACAGAGACCCCAGAAACCTGCGAGGTAGATCCCGGAGACTGGAGAGAGATGTACACATGATGGATATAGTGGACATGGTGTACATGGGGCATTTTACACTAACCTTGGTATTTTAGCTCTATTAGCCTAGGTTAATACATATCGGTCCAGTAGGTCACCGGAGCCGTCAAGTTCCAGAACCCCGGGCGTTACATTCCTCTCCTACCCGCACCCTACTGTAAGGTTTGTTTTCTATCGATGACAGGAGATGGTCACGGCCACCGCATTTGACATTGCTCCGTTGCCCTTAGCAGGACCAAGAAATCCCAAGCATCCTAAGCCTCCCGTTACATACGCAACCCCCTCCTTGGCAGGGTTTTGGCGCACGTTCGCGCGTTGGAACCCCCCCCCCCCCCCCCCCCCCCCCCCCCCCCCCCCCCCCGGGGGGGGGGGGGCGGGGGGGGGCGGGGGGGGGCCCGGGGGTTCATGAGTGATGTTATCTCTGCCATTTCTATCCATCGGCGCTGCTGCCCA
>MU394060.1:16208-63602 GCA_022578605.1 Camillea tinctor | reverse complement strand
GTTTTAATATTAATTCCCTTCAATCCATCCCATCCCGTTCCTTACCAAACCCCCTCTTTGGGTGGTTTTTTTGTGTCTTTGGTGCGTTTTAACCCCCCCCCCCCCCCCTTCAAGTCTTTCTTTGTTATCAAGCCCTACCTAGGTAGTTAGCCCAACGGGAGAGGCGGAGGGGGGGGGAGGGGGGAAGCACAGCCCAAGGACTATACTCGACTGAAAATCACGTCCGGCCAAACGGGGATCACCGCCAAGGGTGCCGACAGCGAGGGTAACGCGTCTGCAGCTCGGACTGGTTCACATAAACTCTGTCCCCTATTTTTCTTCCCCCTTCCCCTATACTTCCCTATTTTATGCAATGCGTCGTGACATGTCATTCGTATGCCTATACTATCCGAGCTGAAGAAAGTCCTGTCTCTTGTGTCTAGCCCTCTAGGCGCCCCCTCATTCTCCTCTTCCTCATCTTCCTCCTCTCCGGTAGCAGAGAATGACCTGCTAATAAGGGAAGGGGGAAGAAGGAAGTGGGAAGGGGAAGAGGTGGGGGTTTAGAAAAACCTCGATGAGATGAAAAAAGGGACTTCAAGGGACTCGCAGTGTACATAGCTGCCCTGCCAAGACTGATGATCTCATTAACAGGAACAGTATGGAGTCCGGCAATTGTAGCCTCTTCCACGGCTTCCTAACCATGAACGGAATGACTAGTATGACGGTAGGTCCGTACTAGTCTGACGGTACGCCACACACTTGCCACACACTAAGCCTAAAGACATCTAGTCAGCCTTGGTACACTGCCACAGGTACATGTGCCTCCCAAATGGAAGTACCTTTTCTATCTCACGGTCGCAAAGTCAATTGCAAATGTCGCAACTTAATTGAATTCAATTGCGCAACATATTGCAACTACAATGCATTCGCGATTTCAATTTAAATGCATTTGCAAATAAAATTTTTAATCCATTTTATAAAACTCTCTGTCTTTATTTCTTTTAGCCTCTTAATAAGGGGAAGTAAGGGGGGGGGGTCTCTCTCCTAAACTCTCCGTAGCTAGGTGCTTTAAGGCATTTCAGCGCCCAAAATCAGTTAAGAGGTATGCTAAACCCTTTGAGTTGTGACCGCAAAGCAATAAAAGTACATACATTTTGGAGGTGCTTGTGCCTGTGGCCGTGTACTAAGGTTAGCTAGATGTCTTTAGGCTTAGTGTGTGGCAAGTGTGTGGCGTACCGTCAGACTAGTACGGACCTACCGTCATACTAGGCAAACCGGTAATTAATGGACATAATAAAAGTACCTAAGTACATAGTGTTTTCGGGGGCGATCTGATAGGTGGCAGAAATTGACTTTTAGATACTCGAAATTCTATTTTTAGTTTTAAGGTTAACCTTGCATCGTCCCATGAAAAAGTTTCAGCACGATTTACTGGTCAGCCAAGAGAAACTTAATTAGGTTACGTAAGTAACGGCACTCCATAATACGGGTACTAACATGTGACACGACGTAATAATGCTCCCGTACTTGTCAATATATTCCTATTCCTGTAGAGCTGGTGACGGAAACCTCCCTCCTTTCTCTACTTTGCTTATATTCCAAGCTATCTCGTGATCAATCCCCCTTCTCCTTGTACAATATTAATATTTCCATGGGACATGTCGTCGTCTAGGTAGTGACGAGAAAACACGTAGATCTCCAGCAATGTAGGTAACCAATATAGATCCTCCCCCCTTTTTTAATCTCATCGTTTAGAACATGTATCGTGGTATGTGTCCCGTCAAACCTTGCTTGAAACTACTCAGCCACCGAAGAAGTTAGCCAGAAAGCTCCCAAAAACCCTAAGAAGAGTCATCAATTCAAAAAAGTTTTTTCTTTGCAAAGGTTTGTAAACAAAAAAACCTTCACCCACCTAGTCAAAACGTAGCAGCACCCATAGCTCCGATCGCCGCCTCAAAGTCGTCGAGGTCACTTCTGTTGTCACCGTACACTACACTCCGGTACGCTACGATCGACGGTGACGACATGCGCGCGTCAAGGCATCGGTTCAGACGCAGCGGCCGCCGCATCTGCTCCCTCGTCCGGTGCTGGTACTGCTCGATCTGCTCGTCGTGGTGCGTTCGCGGCCGGCTTCGCTCTACAGCCTCCCGGAACCAGGTGTAGTCCTGCAGTGCTGGGAGGGGCGGGGTGCGCGCCGCCAGGGTCGCCAGTGTGGTATGGACTTTAGAGAGGGAGGCGGGGGCCGGGGTTGCGCTGTTGAGCGTTAGTAGCTGGTGAGAAAGGAGGGGGGAAGGTATAATATTGCTGAGTTATTTTCGAGGCGGGAAATAGAAAAGAAGGCCGTTCTCTCTACTTACAAGACAGACTTCCCGGAATCTATGGTCTGAACGCTGCTCATGGGAGTAGACTTGAGACTGATGCTGCTGCTGTTGCTGCTACCACTGCTGCCGCTGCTACGACTACCGGGAGGGATACCAACCCCGGCTTGAGCGACGTCCTGGTTGGTGCCACGGAAGAGGCAGTACAGTTTCTCTGGCGACGCGACGAGCCGCGAGGATTTCGTCGAAGAACCGCGGTTAGATGGCTTGCTAATAGTTCTTCCAGCGTTTATATTCTGGGAGGCCTTTGTGGCTTGTTGTTGCTCTTCGTCGTCGTCATCGTCGTCATCTATCACGGCGCAAGATCCCACGCTACCAGTACTGCTAGCGATTGCATTCTCATTGTCGTCGTTTACTAATGAAACAGGTGCTACCACTGCTGCCGGTGACGATGATGATGATGATGAGGTTAGCTTCTGGCAAATCCTCTCCTATAGGATTTCTTTGGAAGCCTCCTTCGACTGGACGGTAGTGTTGTTGACGAAAAGGTTGATGGCTTTCGCTAGTCGCTTGAATAGATGGCGCGCAGCCCGTGCGCGCTTCATGGAATGTTTCCCGCTTAGTGGCGCGGTTTCTGCTGTGCCCGTTGTCATTCTGTCCTGTTTCTCGTTTCTCGCGGGAAATAGTGATGATAATTCTTGAAGGAGATGGTATAGAGATAGAAGAAAAACTAGGACGAGGGTAATGATTATGGTGATGACAGGCGTCTGATATCGCGCTTCCGAGGGTGTTGGAAGTGGTTATGGTTGGAGAATGTAGCTATTTCGCACTTCTCAATGTTGAGGGTAAGAGATGGGTGATGTTGTGGAAAGGAATCAGTGTAGGATGAGGGTTATGTACGAAATGGAAGGAGTAGTGGATGCTTCAGACATTCACCATCGCGCTCCTCAGCAACGCTCGCTGTTAAATGGTTGGAAGGGAGATGCCATATTGAATTGTGTAGGTTGGCATTGAAAGGTGAGTGTGTATCTGTTCTATGAGATAGTGGGTTATCTATGGTTGGTTGCCCTTGGTGGCAGTGGGAAGTATCCAAGCTTTCAGAGAGGCAAACAATCTTTTCCGCGACGAAGAGCTGCACCCTCATCGCAGAGATTCCATGCAAAAACTTTAAGTAATTTTTACGATTATACTAAAAATCTATTAATGAAATACTATATTCCGTATGCGTCTATATTAGATAGAACTTGGCACCCTTTCTACTCAATTTCCCCCATAGCGTAGACATTTATGAATAACCACAACCTACATATACTCTAGAGTGTTAAATGGCTTGGTGAGATCCATTACATTCGAATTTGCAGTGAATGCTTGCCCTATATACTGACTTATTCCATGGGTTCGAAGGTGGTGACTCGATATCACCTGAATATAAACAGACCAAACAACGCATGCGTAGCCCTCGAGAGAATATTTACCGGCCTCTAAGAACGTTGTGCGTCATACACCAAATATAGGCAACCCTAGAAGAGTGAATATATATGGAAATGCGCGTATAAGGAACTTTTTGGAAACTGATGATAATAACAGGCAGCTATTTTTGAGACTACATACAGTAAATATGACAATGTTCACTGTTTTTGATGCGAGCATGATATGGCATTTACTACTCCAACCTTGTCCTACCCCAGAAACTAGGGAGCGGACACATAGGGGGTTCCAATCTTACCTGAGAGTACAGGGTAGTATCAAGTTCGGGTCCCTAGGACGCGCGACCGGATGAGAAAGCTGTAGCCTAAGTAAAACGTCACTCGCATTCTCGAAATACTGTTGTATCCTCCAAACGTCTCCAGGTACATGTCTCTATGCTCGAACCCTACCTACATAGGTGGAATTGAAGGTTGACGTTGTCGTCCAGGGGGTCATTGTGGGTCGCATAGCTCAGCCATTCGAATGATCAAGAAAGCAAGCCCCTGGTTCGTGGCTTTTCAGTGCGACAGCTTAACTTGCGGGATCCGCGGACACCCTTTGTTTTCCGAATGAAGGTATATCAAGAGCTCGACGAGATCGAAGTTATAGCGATAATCACACGGTACCAAACATATTCACGCAATTAATAATTTAGGCCACATTACTTTAAAATGGCTTCGACGCAAGAAATCCAAACAACATCGGGAGGGAAAGGTAATGGTCTCCCGCAATTCACTCGAAGTGCTGTAGGTACAATACTAACAGCTTCATTACAGAGCGCATCCCGCAAACTATAGCCATCTTCAAGGAAGCATTCAAAGATGATCCCGTCTTCGCATATTTCCTAGGCGGCCTCCCCGAAGAGAAACGGCAGCCCTATCTGCCCACGTTGCTCACTTCCTTCGCCAAGGCCAGCATGCTAAACGGCGGACAGATACTCGAAGCCGGGGACTGGGGTTCCTGCGCAATCCTCATGCCGCCGGGGAAGAAAGCCGAGAACCCGTGCACGATCCTGCAGGCCGGGTTGCTGTCGGTTCTCATGACGTTGAAGGTCTCGGGGTGCAAGGTAAATATTTCCCACCTCCTTTTCTCAGCTAGAGCTTGTATAATACCAGCAGTGAGCGACAGGGAAATTTGAAGAGAAGAGAAGAAGAAGAAGAAAGATAAAGAAAGGGAGAGAGAGGGAGATAACCATAGCTAATGCGTCGCGCAGCGATTCCTCATCGAATACACCAGCGGCGCGAAGTGCGTCAAAGAGAAAGGCCTGACGAAGCGCGAACGCGCCGCGTTCTGGTACCTCTTCTTGGTCGGGACGGCGCCCGAGCGCCAGCGCCAGGGGCTCGCGGGTGCGCTCATCGACCGCATGAAGGACCTCGCCCGCCGCGACGGCAGGCCCATATGGCTTGAGGCGTCGACGGCGAGGTCGCGCCGCGTGTACGCTAAGCACGGGTTCGCTGACGTCGACGAGGTTGTCGTGGGGAGGGGGAGGGTTGATGCGGATGGGAAGGCGAAGGAGGGTGGGGAGGGGGTTACGATTTGGGGGATGGTGTGGAGGCCAGAGGAGAAGCTTGAGTGATGATGGTGGGGGAAGGGAAGGGATGGTGTAGGATGAAGTATAATCAGCGGGTTGTAGGGTGCTTGTTGGGTTGGATGTAATCATGTAATTGCAAGTGATGGCTAGGAAAGAAAGGTGGTGGATATAGCGTTAGGAGGGTATAAATGGGATCAAACAGGATTATCATTTGTTATTCTCTAATGCCTTGTATGCGAAGGCTTTTGTCTCTTGGGACGATAGGCTGTATAGAATACCATTTTGCTACACAATTGAGAATTTCTATATTGTCACTTGTTCTTAGGCTACCTACCTTCAGCTAAGTAATATATTTGAAAACAGCATTGTCTCCTGTAACTTAGCCTAGGAAAGGAACGCATGCCCTGTGTACAAAGGGGCAGCTAGATACCGAATCGGATCAGAACCTATTAAAGAACCGTTTAGAAATACTGAATTCAATGGTAATAAACCAGGTAGACTTTACTATTTTCTAGATACGCATGTGTACTTTCACTTGTGAATAGATTGTATCTAAACCATTAACTTGCAAAAGTGAGCGTATTATATAAGTGAAGACCTGCTTCTAAATACTGATCCTCGTCTTATTACTCGAGCTAGATCTAGCTTAAATATCGTCTTCATCATATGATTTCAAAAAGGGTATATTTGTATTAAATATGTACGTCAAGAATCTATAGCTCTTTAAAATTATTAAGGGACACAGTAGAAGAGGCTACGGTCGTTGTATTAGATAAGTGAATACGTGATATGATGCAAGTAGGACAGAGCCCGGCTTAAGATTCCGAGTCGAGATAGATAGGTTATATATGTCCTAGGAGAGCTATAAAATAATATGTTAATATTCTGAAAGTAAGTAGGTTTATATTTTACAAGATGATTTCTCTTTACACGTAGGCTAGGTAGTCTACGGAGCTACACGCTGTAGACGTATAATGATGTATTAGCATTCTTCTCTTCTAAACCTTGAACCCATTGACCCTGTCCGTTCTTAAGCCCCCTGCGGGCTCACTATAGTGATACGCTTCGAGCCCACTACACCTCCAACTAACGGGATCCTACCTCTGCGTATGTAAGACCCAGTGGCGTGCAGTGGCGTGCAGCAGGTATAATAGAGATGTTATTATATGTCCATTGTCTTCGTGTACTTCGACTGTAGCAAGGCGGGAGCGGAGGGTTGGAAAAGGGGTGTGAGATTCGTCGAGGCCGTAAACGGCTTTGGGGCTAGGTGATACCACTAGAAGGTGGCCTGCCTATAACCTCATCTAATGTCATATGTGGACACTACCAAGACTTGTTAGTAATAATAATACCCTGTATTGGATATGGTTGCATATGGAAAATGTACGGATGACCAACTTGCATAATGGAATCGCGGCCTTAGCCTAGAATGTATGTGTATAAATAGGAGCATAATTCTCGACATGGGATCTATGAGAACTTAGAACATTAAGACTCCTTGAGACCATAAGAGAATTATTAGTTGAATATAACTCTATTGTTCCAAGCTACTAACCCTCGTCACATCTAACTAGGTACACGAAGAAAGGGAAATATACGAAGGGCTGTAATGGGGGCTGCCCCCCTGGAAACGATGATCCGCCGCCTTGTCAGATGAGATGAACCGGGCGGGTGCTGGCCGCGGGTAGGTGCATCGCTGTGGCAGGCTATACGATCAATATCTGGGAGTTATATTTGGGCTTGCATATTTGGCGAGCATTATAACCGTTGAGATGCTACACGAGCTCGGTGTGATTGTGCACTTTTTGGAGGCGCTTAGGCTGAAGTGACATTATCTGACACGTTCTCGAATTGAATTCAAAAAAAAAAAAAAAAAAAAAAAAAAAGCATGTACATGCCTAGAGGACGATTTATTTACCTAAAGCTGTGATGCACGTATGCTCATTTACGTGAAAAGATAGGCCCGTGGAACATCGGGCTATCGTGAATAGAAGGTTAGGATGTGTGTAAGTTTAGCTCCATAGGTTTAGATAAAGTAGATTTAACGCTGTAAACTCCATGTATTAATATGTACATCTAGCTTGTACTTGTTGATGGAAATTTTTACCGTCTCAAGACTATCTATTCTAAGCGAGTTTCCTGGGGACATCAGACATATCCAAGTAGAAAGGGGCAGCCATTATATTTCCAATATCATAAAAACTATCAAGACATTCCCCTACCGATTTGTTGCTTCGAAAATCTATACTGATCAAGAGAGAAAAGGCCCGGAATGCGCTTTTGTATATCTGTGAAAAGGGGATGATACCCCTTTGAAATCAAGATGCGATGTTAAGTGACAAGATCCACCGAGCGCCATGCATTGTTCGTGAATGTGAATATTATCCAAAATACAATCAAGGTACCACCTCCCCAACGTCTGGTTTACGTGCAACGATCACGCGCTGGGGATAATATGCATGGCTTTTCCTGGAGCGTAACTCGCGTCTTAGATGTGCAGCATAAACATGGATCTCGTCTGGACTCCAGCCCATGACAGTTGTCCACATATACACCACGAAGCCTTGCTAGTATATTAGAGTCTGTTCGTTTTGTGTGATCTTGTTACCGGGAAAGAAAGAGGGGTGCTCACCTTCGATGTCTTGCTCAAGCGCGAGCTGGGCATACTGGCCAATCTCCTTTTCTTTAGCATTCGCGGGCCAGCTTCCTATTGGCGTCTGCAGAGAGAAGAGAAGTTAGGTGAGCGTGATTCCATGACCTCCACAAGGAATATGTTAGATATCGCAGACTTACCCTGAGATCGTACGTCTTAAGATCAACGAACCCGGCAGCCTCTAAAGCCTTTCTCTGTATATCCTCTTCGACAACCCTGAAAGTACGACCGAACTTTGAACCGGCCTCCCCAAATACCCGCCCCCATTGCCCCAATGCACTCTCCGGGGTGACTGTGCCATCATCGCTAGTGATCAACGCAGATGATTCTTTGGTCTCGAAAATGGCGCCGGGTTTGAGAGCCTTATAGACTTCTTTGAAAAGAAATTCCCAATCCGGTATCGAGCCTACGAGCCATCTCATGTGTATATAGTCGAAGCTTTCTGGCTCATAGGTCCATTCCTGGGTTACATCATCAATCTCGAACTTCAAGTTAGGCGGGATCCATTGGGGTTGTTGCGGAGAGATGTCAACCCCTATGACCTCAATGTTGGGGTACAGATCGGCGAAATCACTGTATAATCTTAGCTTATGCCTGTAATAGAAGCATGTAAGGTGAGGAGGGGGTTACATTGCCCATATTCCTGCAGAGCTTCGCGTAAGCAAACTAACTACCTGAATGGTTGACAAGGAAGCGTCTTACCTGTCCCACATCCAACGTCCAACACTTTCTATGATGTATTAGCGACTCGTGAACATGTGATGGAGAACAGTTTTTCTTTTCTTTTTCCTTTTTTCCTTACTTGAACCTTCTTATCGTCGATCTCTGCCATGTGGATCTTGCCATCCTGCATCAGGGTTGAGACATGGTGGCTGTCAGGGTTAGCGTGTTGACCGTAATCGTGAACAAGTGGCTAGGGTTGAACTTCTTGCTGGTATCTGTAGGGACTTACAGGATATCCATGGATTCATCGTGCTGTGCATCGTTGGGGTTCCTTGAAGTAAAAAAAAACGATGAGAACTAAGAATAGACTACAGGTCGTGAGGCGTCGCGGTTGTCGTACCATGATTGGGCATTGCCGCGTTCACTGTGAAACGTACGGCCATGAACCGTCCGATACTCGAGAATGCTAGCAGATAAGGATGCTGTAGAGCTGGCGGCATCCTCTCCATATGCCGAGTCGACGTCGTCATCTTCTTCTTCTTCCGTGTGCTAGGATAAGAGGTCAGGCATCTTGTCGTCCGAGAGAACAGGCATCCCACAATGCCCCTTACCTGTACTTGCGCCCAGTGCGACGCAGGTAGAATCTGAGCAGGAGGCCCGGCTGGTGTCGTTGGACTTGCACTACCGGGTTGTTGTGTAGTGTCTGGCGCCGTAGCGGGCGGGGAGCTAGCGGGAGCGGGAGCGGGAGAGTCGGACATATCGCGTGGTATGAGGATACACTATCGAGAGGTGAAATGAAAAGCAATGGAAACTTTTATGAGACTGTCAAACTCCTTGTGAGACTACTAATACTCGCAAAAAACTAATAATAATAAAATAGGAGAGCCGCGAGGCCATAGGCTCAAAAAGAACAAGTCATTTGTAGCTTTCCCGGAGCCGAGGAGAGGGGAACCTCGCTGCAATGAATGGGATATCCACACTGCTTCCCGTGCTTATTAACGATTTGAGAAGCGCCATTATGTATGTCCGACCGTTGCAATTTCCGTCTAGTTTTCAAGTGTCTAGGCAGGGGGCCGTGAGGGTCTTCTTCTCCTCTTGTCCCACCGTCGTCAGTGTCCATCAGCTGCAGGTTGGGTTGGGTTGGCTTGCTGGCTGGCTGGTTTATCATGTCCCAAGCTACTAAGTCCTTTTCCCAAGTCCTTAGTCCAAATCCCTAGTCCCTAGTTCCTAGTTCGTGGTCCTAGTCTCTTCATTGATCCCAGGGGTGTGTTATGGGGCGTATGTACAAGTCTAGCCGTCTGTGTCGGTAGTGTTAGTGTGTAGTATGGTGTAGTGTAAATATGTATCTTGCTATGCGGCAAAACCACGTTGAGCTATCCTAGACGATCCCTGCTCCGTGAACTCACCCAAAACGGTTTAATTGAGTAGACTAAAGGTTCAAGACTGTTTACTATATTAGCTGAACTTCATATAATCCCTGCTTAACAATGGCCCTAGTTACGGAGTAAGCCTGGTTATGTAGTGTATGGGGCTCGTAGTGTATGTGTTCTCCCAGCCTGCTCTTCAAAAAGTTTTTTTGTTCTGGAGTTTACCATGGACCAACGTAGATCGATAAAAAAACAAGAGTGATAGGACTTTTGGAGGGGTCATGTTTTTCGACTTATAGCCGGTAACCTATGGAGTTTGCAGTTTGCTAAGCAAGGCGTCGACGATACTTGTATCCCTTAACTCTTGGGTTACTAACCTGGTCTAATCCGGGGGATCAATCCGTTCGGCTTAACAGAATTTTCCCCTTCCTCACAAGACTTTTTCCTTAGAGGTGGAGTCGCAAGTTGTCGACGCATCACTATGTAGCTAACTAACCTAGACTACACAGGTTGCAAGACTTAGACTTAGTATATAGCTCGTAGTCTTTTTTCTATCCGTCTTTCCGAATGTCACCGCTTTTCTCGAATATTACTTATTGCTGAGGTCTTCTTTTCCTCCGTTGTGATGCAGCCATGACAATTGATTCATCCAATCTACTACTAGTTTACACGTGCGCACTGAGTTTGATATTGACTCTAGTCTGGATAGTCTTGACACTATCCCCCCCTGCCACCTCCGAGTCACTTCCCAAGTCTCTTTTTTCATACAACCCTAATACATCCCTCATAGTCCGGGGAGGGCCGTTTGCATCGCCTTCAACTTACTAGGCTAGCTAATCTGTATTAGTGCTCGGAATGCCATATGCATTCCTTCCATGCGATCGTCTTTCCTACATACTAGATGAGTGGTGTGATAACAACAATGTATGGATGATAACGCACTTTTCCTTTTTTCATCCTTTTTTCCCTTTTTCTTCTTTAGTTCTTGCACACTTGCATCGGGGATATATCCCGACAGACATCCGCTTAAAAGATATCGTGCTTGTCTATTTGACAACGAGCATTCATCATAATTGACAGAATGCAGTATCGGAAGAACCCATATGTGATGGCCAGTCGTAGATGGATCGCAAAGGTATTGGAAATGTTACGATGACGAGTTGGAAACCATATTCGAGCAATCACGTTCCAAGGATTCTACGACTCTCCGCCCCCAACGGCGCATGGTACAGCAGGCGAATGGGGGATCAGCTTTGGGAGCATGGGTGAGCCTGTCTGCCTGTCCTATCACTATCCATGTTTCTTTTTTCTTTTTTTTCTTTTCTTTTTTTTTCGATCGCAGCTCTGACTAGATTTAGAGGGTATAGATGCGTGGTCATCTACCCAGCTTTATAAACCTTTAGTTCTGGCATGTCAAGGGGTCTAGATCACTGCTAAATGTCAATTCGCATTAGAGTCTCCGATGGTTTGGTGCCAGATATCTTCGTACGCCAACCTAGTTAGTTAGTATTCCATAGATCTAAGTAGATATTTTGCAGTATTCAATCTGAACCTGCATGCGAACTTGATTATACGGCCCCTTTGTGAGAGAATTAAAAGTAACCTTATACAACTTGACTAGCTCATCGCATATATATAAAATGTGATCTCGTACTATGACGATAATACATCTTTCTTAGGTTAGAGTATTGGTTAATTAGCCTAATTGGACTAGAGAGTCGATCTGGTTGGGTCTAAGAAAGTATACAACGTAAGCCTTCTAGAACACTTCTTCATGCTTATAGCGTACATGGCTGGATTGTGTACTAAATGATGAGTTCTCTCGGAGTTCAAAAGACGTGCACTAGAACATACTTGATTATTTATAGTTACTTAGTTAAGTGTAGGAATGATTGATCAATGGATAATTGGAGTTATCTGTTGTATAAGTGGTTTATATTAATTTATCTCGCTTGGGATTAATGCTAAAATAGTATGTACGAAGTATATCATTCCCGGATTATAACCTACCTAAACCTTGTCTTGCAACTCTTGATTAGAATCACGATAACTTATATGATAGGGATGATAGGGCACCTGGGCAGCTGGGTTAGGTTATGAATTTTAGAGATCGGGTACGCAACCCTCGCATAATGAATACGAACCTACACAGATTTCCTACTTAGGTAGTTAGGCAAGTAGGTTATGCTTTTAACGTAAGAAGGGTGGGACCTCGAACTTCTCAATTGACAGGAGTGGGGAAACACTTACATAATGCACATCTCCTTTAGGAATTTCCGTTTAAATACATAACTGTCTGGGTTACCAAGGTCAATTATCATGTTATTGAATATTTCCATTCCAAGTCTCCCTCGTTAATCCATCATTCATATCATTCATTTACCATCGCGCCTAAGACGCGTACAGGCCAGAACCCACGATTTAGATGGTAAACAGTCTTCACGTACAAGAAATATCAGCACACCCTGACACATAGGTGTACTGCATACATAATGCAGGCCCAAGGAACGAGAGTTAGTGCTCCTTGGGAGCAAATGGCTATGGATGTTTACAGCGAAGAAGAATTACACGACGACTCGTCTTCCGTGGCCACCATGGGTTCCGGCGATGATGATTCCGATCAAATTCTGTACCATGATGGTGATAATACTATTGACGATATTGGAGAAGATGTTGTCGACGTCGATGAGGATGATGAAGACGATGATGGTAAATCCAACTTGACGCCAAGGATAAGGAGTAAAAACGGCCAGCCGGTGGACAGTATAGGAGATCCTAACTCTGATTTTATGTTTACGAATTCTAGCTTCATGGCCAGTCAGGACACAGGTCAGACACTTGAACAGACACGACCTCGTCGCCGCCGGCCTAGACAGAGGGGAGAGCATAAAAAAGGTGCCCGCAAGCTGGCAAAGTGGCTAGTTGGCCATCCTGACAGCGTCGTCCAAGGCCAACCCGACGTCGTCTTCGAGGACGAGTCTTTAGCCATGCCATTGGATGGCGATGAGCTACGAGAAATCATCAAAAGGATCGAGAAAGACAAGACCTTGTGTTTCAAGATGCGGTGGTATGTTGCCAGGCATCTTCGCCAACACTTCGTGAAATTACAGCAGCCATGTTATCAGCCTTATGCCGTACGTATCCGCGGCGCCTACTATTCCATGACACGGGAGACGGGCCCCCAGGTCCAACGCAAGCCGTACAACCGACTCGACTTCGAGGCCGTGCGGGCGCATGCAGGCTTTGAAAAAGATCAGCCTGGCTGGGCGGAAACCACCAAGATCCGTATGCTTCAAGAAGCGTACGAGATGTTCCAGTGGAGCAAATTCGTCAAGGATGAAGATGTAGATGATATCCTGATAGGAGCAAAGATATCTCCCGAGCTCTTCGATGATACGCCGCGGGTAGATAGAGCTTCATATTACAATAACATGCCTGAGACCGCCCCCAATCGGGCTACCAACACGATGCTTAGAGAGTCGAGCCGCCAAGTCGGCATACAACCCAGTCGCAGGACAGACCAGCTTCTACAAAGCCCTGAGCTATCGCACAAGCGGCTTAAACGAAAGTGCGTATGCAATGATAGCCTTCAGGCGGGACAGATTTCTGGCGCAGGCATCGAGCAGACACTTCATCGCTTGTTCGATGAACTCAAGTCGTTAAGGGAGGAGGTTAGAGAGCTTCGACAGGTAGCTCAGGAAGAAAAGGTTTTCAGAGAGAAGCTCCTGAGCCTCTGCGCCATGGACTGGGGAAAAGAGCGCCAGTTTAAGGAAACAATATTGGCCTCACAGGAAGCCCTTCTAGCCGAGGTACGGGAGTTACGGGGGTTGCGTGAGGCGACCCCAGGAAGCATAAAACGCCAACGAGGCAGTAAAGAATACCCTCTGGGTTGATGACGGGAACTCTCTTAGTTGCTTGTTGAACGGTCTTGGGGATTCGTTCCTTTTCACTCGATATCGGATCTTCGATGAATAACCGATGCAGTCCGTAGCTCATGGCTTAATCTTAGTTCAAGCACACTCCTCGAGCCTACCCTTTTACCGTCATGTGCATGATCGCACAGTCACGCTTTATATATATGACCTCTAATTTCCCCTAATTAATCGAGAGAATAAGCATCTGTTCAGACTAAAAAAGGAGAGCTCACTGCAATACGAATTCGAGTCAGGCTGGATGATATGTTGATACCTCATATTCGAAATAATTGGGCATTGAGGATATTCTATACTTAATAGTAATATAAACTAGGGGCTTTTATAGTCGATCAGAAGCAACCCCCGAGTCAACAGCATCCGGATTCATTTCACCGTTGTACACCAGCATCCGGTATGACCTATTGCAACACACATTGCACTAGAAAGAATACAGGTAATAGCTCGATTCCCACAATCTACATTCCTACATACGCCCCTCTATCATTTAGAAGTTGAACTTCTCCTTAAAAATATACATTAAATAGATCAGAGGGTTTCAATACCCACTCGTAATCACAAACCATTCCAAGCTGTCTGTGTTCACCAAATAGCTATTCGAATAAAATCTGGAATAGGTTTTCTATCCGATGTGTCTATACCCCCTACATACTAACCGCGACAACCCATCCCCAAACCTGTCATATCCCAAACGGGCAACCCCCACGATGTTCGCTCGCCGCCATCCTCCTCACATCAGCCTCCATCTCCGGCACGCCCATGCCCGCGCGGTCCCTCGGCCCCAGGTCCTCGAACGTGTACCCCTCGGGCATGTACTCGTCCGGGTTATCGCCAGGCACCTTCCCGCCGTACAGCCACTTGGCCCAGGCCACGGGGCTGAGCCAGCGGTTCCACAGCGTCGGCCGCACGTAGAAGGGGTAGTTGCTGTACGGGAAGAGCTCGCGCATGCGGCCCGTCTGCGGGTCCGGGTCCGTCAGCCGCCGGAGGTACCAGAACCGCGGCAGCGTTAAGTGGCGCAGCGCGAGCTTGCGCGCGAACAGCGCCGAGTACAGGAACACGAAGGCGAAGGGGCCGGGCTCGGGAAGCCTGTGTTGGTTAGGTTTTTGAGCGAAAGGAGGGCCGGGGATGTGGGAGATAGATATAGTTAGGTAACTCACACAAACGCCTCCCTCACCCGATCCCCCAGCAGCGCGCACACCACCTCCATAGCGAACGGCTGCGCGAACCACGGCAGCCAGTACGTGATCATCGGTATGAGCGTGACGGCAGGCTTGTGGCACACAGCGCTAGGCTTCATGGTCGCGATCTCGTACTCCTTAGCCCAAGCGGCCAGGTCGTCGGCGAAAGCGAGGCCGTCGCGCCAGGGCCCGCTCCGCCCGGGGCCCATGGTCGCCGCGTAGGGGATGCCCATGGCGTCGCCGACGTCCTTCCAGAACACGGCGTAGGCGCACCGCTCCATGTCGTTTAAGGGTCGCCAATCGTACAGGCGCGCCCACCGCGGGGGCTCGAGCACGAACACCGAGAGCGTGTAGAGCATGTCGGCGTCGGAGATGGTGCCCGCGGCGCGGTGGCGGCTGTGCAGGTAGTTCACACGGGCGATGCTGCGCATGTGCCGCTGCGAGGTCGGCGGGTTGAAGACGAACTCGGCAATCATGGTGGCGGTGTCTTCGTATCTAGATAGTTGGTTTTTGTTAGTTTACTTGTATGGGTCGTATGATGCCATTATACGTGAAGAAAGGGGGCCTATAATGTAAGGGGGGACCGAGGAGGTGGGATATAGAATAATATGAACTTACCTCTTATGACTCTTGGTAGGATCTATAAAGTTCCTCGTAGCTACTAGCAATTTGCTGATGCTCTCGATGCCATATGTCTAAATAATCACCATATACTGTCAGAAAAACCGTTGTACTCTACGCCTGCTTTCCCTCGCTAAGACTGCAATACCACCGTCTTAAAGCTCCCCCCCCTTTTTTTTGTTTTCCCCAAATCGGCACATTCATCTCCTTGGCCCTTACCTTACCCCCCCCCCCTCTCTCTCTCTCTCTCTTCGTACACACTAACCTCTAACCTAAAAGCTAGAATCCCCCAAGAAAAAAAAAAGGAAATAAACCACGACATATCCTGCGAATGCTTTGATCCCTAATCCCTACTCCTATTCCTAACAATATTCACAGAAGGAAAAAGAAATCCCAGCTCAACTCACCTTAAACAGCCCAAACTGCAGCGACACCTCAGCGAACAGCGGGATCTCGTAGTGCGCTAGGAAGTACAGCACCTGCTGAGCCTCGGTGGTCGTCATGCGCGCGAGCGCTTCCCGGCCCTTATCGGCGGTGTAGCCCAGGCGCGCGCGCATCTGCTGCTCAGCGCGGAACCGCAGGGCCTGGCACAGGGCGAGGTAGACTGCCAGGAGGGGCAGGAGGTAGAAAGTCCATGGCGAAGAGGTGGCGGCTGATGGCAGCGAGAAGGGAAGGGAAGAGAGGGCGGGGGGGAAGGTGGCGGTAGTGTTCATGATGGTGATGGTGATGATGATGAAATTGGCGGAAGTGTGGTAGGAAGGGTAGTAGGAGGGAAAGTCTGCCTAAAGACCAGACAAGACCGCGGCTCTAGACGGTGGCGTGTCGTTCTGATAAGGTTCTTATAAGGGGGGAAGAGGGGGTTGACTAAATTGGAAATTCCCGACCCTCGTGGTAGACGGGAGGGAAGGTTTTACCGAAATATCGAGGTCAACTTTGGTATGGAGCGGATTGAAGATGGGGGGTTGAAAAGGTTAGTAAACAAGACAGGCTGTTCTGTCCACTCCCCGAAGAGACCAGCGGACCTATTATTACAAAGTTTGTATGAAACCGATGTAATTCTTTTTTCACTTCTCCTCTCTTCTTATTCCCCACCAGCCTTGTCTGGGTATGTTGTCTGCTTAACTATCATGCATGAGACTAATGTATGGCCCTTTTCTTGATGGAAAACAAATTTAAATAGACTGCAGTATAGGTTATACTAACTGGTACATATCTAATCAAGTTTTTCAGATGATAAATATTGATGAGCTGAAGAGACGGGGCTAATTCTCACTTGGGTGTGATGAGAGCGTCGTTTTAAGTGCCTTAGGTCAGAGTAAATGGAGAATTCCACATCTTTGACTATAGTGTGAATGTGAATGTGAATATCCCACAACCCCCTCTTCATCACCCCCGGACCAATGTTGATGGGTCCATTATAAATATAAATACCGAAGTGGTAGAGAATTATGATTGGCCTATCTGCCATGCGGGTACTCGTTGGCGTATTTTAAAAGTATATACCTGTTGACAACGAAAGGCAGTGTGACCAAGACGATAGGTAAACTCTGCCTAGCTTAATTGACTCGATACGCACATATAAGCTGAACCACCAGCATCGATTGGGTAAATAGGTATATCCTTCGTAAGCCACGGCTGATTCGTGACAAGGGTGGGTGTTATATCCCGCCTTGCCCCGTCCAGCCTATCTTTACCTCAGGGCTATGGGTGTGGGTAACGCTAGAGCCAAATAGTGAACATCTCAGATATAGCGTGTGATGGGTAAGTTGCTATGTATGTACTACTCCGTTGGTGACTGGGTTGTACATAAACCAGTGCCCCTTTACAAATACCCCTTTCCCAAAGCATCCCAATTCGCGGGTTAAAATATGTTTGTTCGTGACAGTTCACTGAAGCACCCTCCCTTAAAAATCCCAGTATATCATGTAAACCCCCCAAAGTTTGTTAACAGCAGCAATAATAATCATTAATCTCTAGTGTGTATGTGCGCCCCTTATTTCACACTTATGAAACTTTCGAGAGCAACTAAACCGATATCACCACCAGGACTACTAGCAGATATCTAATCTCCACGCTCCCTCAAGCCGCCTTCTGCTTTTCCGCCCTCCTCTTCTTCCAAGCTCTAATCTCGTTCAGCAGGCCCATGAGCAAGGGGACCCCCACGGGGCCCAGAAGCGGGAGGTACACGGCAATCTTGTGCTCGTCGGGGAAGTAGAGCTGGCCCACCATGCTCTTCTCGAAGAATGCGCGTTCGGCCTCCTCTTCGGCGATGCGCGCGTGCTCTAGTCCGTTGTTGCTGCTGGTGCTGCTGGCACACGCGAGCTCGAGGTGGTGCATCGATTTCGCGACGCCATCGGCAACACTGGGCGGGATAGATATGCTAGGTAGCGCTAGAGATAAGCGGGCGAGGGATCCGAGCGAGGACGAGGCGCGCAGAAGCAAGTCCGCGGACCGGATACGTGTGAGTGTCGATAGGCGCATCGGTAGGGACCCGGATTGCGGGGTCCCGAGGAGGGAGAGTAAGTGAGATGTAAAAGTCAGGATGGGCTGCTTTAGCAGTTCGGCTGGGACGTAGTCTGTAGGAGGGGGGGAGAGGAGGTAGACGGAGCCCCATTGGGGGATCAGCCACGATTGTGATGTTTCAGACTCGGAGCCAACGCCGATGGTTTGGTTGCCGATGTATACAACGAAATTGACCGTCGGCGCACCACCGATAGATGGCGATAGGGGCCACTCAGCAGCGTTTATGAAGGACGATAAGTCCTCCTTAGTGAGGACTTGCGATTGTACTCCCGGGGTAGCGTAGAGCTGAACCTGAGTATCAATGGTGAAGTTATGGATCGAGTTAAGCATGTTCAATACGGGGTCCATGTATTGGCGCACAGCCTCCTCGATTTCCCAGCTATTCGGCGAGGGTCCGCTGGTGAACAGCGAGAAGGTAAGATGATACGTTCGGGAATACTTTAGTGAGCGCGTCATGCGTTTCGATAACGATTCGGTGATCTGTTGGGAGAAGTCTTGCGGCCGTCTCTCGGAGGGTATAGACGAGGTGGCAAGGAGGTAGGACATGATGGCCTGCTCTTCAGAAAAGGTAGAACGAAGCTCTGTCGCAAGGTAGGTGGAAAGGCTCGAGGCAGCAGAAGTGCCAGGGACTATGGAATCGGAAGGGTATGTAACTTCTAGGATGGGTAGGTGAGGGTGAAGTGTTGTGGCTATAGCATCGCCCTGCTTGAGACGTATGACTAGTGCCGTATTCGAGTTAGGATTTAAACTTGCAGCGCGATCCATAGGTGTCTCTGGTATCTCGAGACGAATACGGTGTCCCGGGAAATCCTTCATAGCATCTAGGGTTTGCTGTGTTTCTCGCACGAGGCTCTCCGCCTCGTTGGCTTGCACATCAGGCGCATCTATGGCGACTCGTATAGGGAATTCGGGACTGCATGCCTGGATAGACGGAGGATGAGCGTTAGCAGATGCTACGAGATATGAATTAGAGAATAGAATGTCTGATAAAAAAAGACAATACCTTTCCATCAGCCCAATCCATCATCTCGCCGAGGGGCAGATCTGCCCGGTAAATGGTGGTTGTCTTCCACCATATTGGTAGACCGAGAAATAAGACGATAGCCCAGAAGGAGGCTATTATAAAGGACCGTCTCCGGATGTGTGATGGGGTTTCGGGAGGTGGCTGCTTGCGCCGCTTGGTATTGTTGTCGGTACTAGGGTTATTGTCTGATGTCGTCGTGGTTATCGTTGTTGTTGAGGTTGGGTCTTCGGAAAGTGAAGACATGGCTAGCTTATTTCGAGCTTGAGGTTGGTTCTACTCGGCCGCATCGTTTGTTTTCTCTTCTTCGTGGTTTGTATATCGCTTTCTACAAAGCGACGTTGATGTTCGGGTTATCGAATTGCATAATAGTGGGTTATGTTAAACCAGCCCCAATCCGGCCAGCGTGTCTACACTTTGGCGTATGGTGTATGTATGATGTTTAGTGTAAGATCAAACTAATACATCGTGAAATTGGAGAATGCAATTAATCAATCAGTTAATCGATCAAATCAAATCAAATCAACCAATCCCTACAAGGTGCAGGGGGGTTCCCTCTTCATTTTCTGGCTATACGGTTAGATCTTCCCCTCTAGCGTCCGGTTTAATGCAAATATCATGTCTTGTAGCATAACCTTCTTTTCCGTATGCAACTGTCAGGTATTTATTCCTTCCATTGGTCTTCCACCACCGTCTGGCAGCCGAACCTCGGCTCGTAGTGCAACTCCCCGAAAGCACCACTAATAATGCCCTGGTAGCACTTGGATCAGCTCATTTCTTACTCCATACATCGCTATGCATTTCTGAAGCTCACCCGCAAGCCCGGATCCTACCGAAAATAGCAATAATAGCGATTACCCAGTCCTAAAGATAACTTGTTCACAGCTATGGTTTATTGATTTGTCAATAGGTACCTCGGTAGTCGTGAAGCAGTGTAATAGCATACTAGTTCCTTAGTCAGGTTAAGTTATGCAGTATATAGCAATATAGTAAGTTAGGTTAACAGATAGAAAAGAGGAAGCATTTCAGGAACAAAAGAAGAAGAAAAAAAACCCCTAAACAAAAAAAAGAACCCGAGGGGTTACAACAAACTACAAACTTTCGTAACATTGAAATACGTCGAGGTAACCTCACTAAGGCTAGGTTAGTATAGTATAACCTGGTAGGTATAGTATTTGATATCAATATTGAAACGTATTGACATGTACAGAGAGTTGATGGTTTGATCACTCGCATATTTTATCTCTATTTAGAGAAAAGTCTGTGATGTCTGGTGTCGGGTATACGTAGTATGATATATGTGTACATGTTCACTCATATCTTACATACCTAGGTATTATTACTTTATATACCTAGGTAACCTACATAGTAGGTTAGGTATTTTATCTACTTCTTTACCTAGAATCTTTCCCCTTTTCTTCTCTTCCCTATCTCTCTATTGTAGATATAAACTTCTACTTAGGTATTTCGTCCAGACTTTCCATCGACCGAAGCGCGCATGGCCGACCTGAGTCATGTGGACCCTTTTCACCTAACCTTGGTCGGCCTATATTCCGTACAAGGGCATTCCAGATAATCCTATTGCATGCATACTCCATACACATATCCATTAAAAACCCCCTACCTAGTAAACTACATGATGACCGCGACTAGCATACCATGTAAGTGGTAGTGCTATAAGTCAACGATTCCTTACGACCCACATTGTCGTCTCGACACAGACGGAACCGCTAGTCTGGACCTCGGGAACTTGACGAACCGTACATCAACAACTGTACGATACTACTCCCTATATAATAACTCACCAACTACCCTAATCTTTTACTTCCCGACACTTCGCCCCGAGCTTGGTTCCCTAGATCATGCAAAGGTGACAATCATATTTTTGCCATGAGATTTGATGAGCGTAGACATATATATTGTACTTGATAATCAGTATTCCCTTTTCTCTTTTTTTTCTTATGCCAAGTCTATGCGCTGCCCAAGATTACTGATATTAATCCCATCTCGTCCCTTTTTCTGCTTAACTCTCCGGCCATAACTATAACGACATAGATTGTGAAGCTCTCCCAACCTAGCCATGCCCAGTAAGCACCAGCCCCATTTTTAAGGTTTTCTTTTATGACAGTATATATAACCTACACCTGCTTGCCTACATCTTAACCAGTTGGAGTCTCACATGACTTTTATCATAAACTTGTGGCTAACCCTTCCTGTGGTGGGAAACAGTTCCTCTGGCCGTTGCCTTGCCAGCCGCTACTGCGGCCCTGGCATATATTGATGCGAAGACGGGTTGGCATTATGACCGAACGCTGTTCCGTGGTTTTCTCCCGGCTGTCTTCCAAACCCACTGGCGTGAGAGGAAGGACCGTAGCAACGGCTTCTACAGGCTTGAACAGGCCGCCACCAATAAGTCCTCAGCAGACAGGCCCTACCTACTCTTCCAGGATCGGTCGTGGACGTTCGCTCAAACCTATGAGGCGGCCATGAAGTATGGAAATTACCTGAAGGCCAAGTTCAACCTTCGCCCCAAGGATATCGTGGCTCTGGACTGTCCCAACTCGGATCATTTCGTGCTTCTCTGCTTCGGCCTGTGGTCCATCGGCGTGAAGCCCGCCTTCATCAACTACAACCTGACAGGAGATGCGCTAACTCACTGTGTCAAAACCGCTCAAGCTGTGCTTATGCTGGTGGATCCAGAGGTCGCGGCCAACATAGACGATGGCGTGCGCGAGAAGCTAGGGGGTTTGCGAATCGAACTTCTGACACCAGAGTTAACCACGGAAGTACTTGCGACGGAACCAACGCGGCCACCAGACTCGCTCCGCTCAGGGGATCTGGGTCGCGACATGGCTATCCTCATTTACACTTCTGGGACAACAGGATTGCCAAAAGCCGCTATCGTGTCTTGGAGCAAGCTGGCTATGGCCGGTATGTTTGCTGGGCGATGGCTGGGCACGCGCACTTCGGACGTATTCTACACGGTCAGTTATTCTAAGCGCGGGTTGGGCGTCGCATAGTCAGCCACTAACTAAGATTGCAGGCGATGCCGATATACCATAGCTCCGCCACCATCATGGGACTTTATCAGTGCCTGGAATCTGAGTGTACTTTCGCCATAGGACGGAAATTCTCGACCAAGACATTCTGGAACGAGGTGCGCCAGCATAACGCCAGCATGATTCAATACGTTGGAGAGACATGCCGCTACCTCCTAGCCGCACCGCCTCAAATCGACCCAGTTACAGGGGAGAACATGGATAAGAAACATAGAGTACGGATAGCTTTTGGGAATGGACTGCGCCCGGACGTGTGGGAGAGATTCCGGGAACGATTCGGTATAGAGGCCATCGCTGAGTTCTACGGAGCGACGGAGGGTTTCTTGGCAACATGGAATTTCACACGCAACGACTTTGCGAGCGGTGCAATCGGGCGCAACGGCTGGCTCTACGGGCTCCTCATGCGCACCAAGATCGCCATCGTAGAGCGCGACCCGGAGACGGACGCGCCAGCACGGGACCCCAAGACGGGCTACTGCCGGCAGGTCAAGCGGGGGGAGGTCGGCGAGTTGCTTTTCGTGCTGCCGTCGGACATGAAGGAGAGCTTCCAGGGGTACTTCAACAACCCCAAGGCGACGAACAGCAAGATCATCCGCGACGTGCTGAAGAAGGGGGACGGGTACTTCCGGTCAGGCGACCTAGTGAGCTGGGACAAGGAAGGGCGCATGTACTTCCACGACCGCATCGGCGACACGTTCCGGTGGAAGAGCGAGAACGTGGCGACCACCGAGGTCAGCGAGATGATGGGCACGCACGAGGCGGTGCAGGAGGCCAACGTGTACGGCGTGCAGCTGCCGAACCACGACGGACGTGCGGGCTGCGCGGCGGTGGTGCTGAGCCAGAAGCCCGACGCGGCGCTGCTGCACTCGATCGCCCAGCACGCGAGTCGGAAGCTGCCCAAGTACGCGGTGCCGATTTTCCTGAGGATCGGGAACGGGCTCACGGCGGCGATGACGGGCACCAACAAGCAGCAGAAGCACGAGCTGAGGGTGCAGGGCGTGGACCCGGGCAAGGTGCAGGACGACGAGATATACTGGCTCAAGGAGGGGACGTATGTCGAGTTTAGGAAGAGTGATTGGGACCGGTTGAACGCCGGTCAAGTGAAGCTTTGATGCTCATACGATCCTCTCCTCCATATTTTTTCTTTTTCTCGATAATGCCTGTACATATTAAACAGAGGGTGTTGGTTCACTTACTTCTTCCGATGTATATGAGTTAGGTACTTACCTATCAAATACCCCTTTATCATGATATATAGACCGTAGCAGCAGGAATAAGAGCAATAATAACAACGGCATTCTCTATCTAGTCCTTCTCCTTTAATCCTCCCTTGTTATAGTTTTAAAAACGATGATGAAAATAAAACTGACTTGTCAGAATAACTCATTCTTTCGAGATAATACTAACCTAGATATATATAAGGTGCTTACATCCGTACTTAGGTATTCATAGGTAGTATTGAGGACCCATGGGTTCGGTACCTAATGCTATAGCCTACATACTAAATATATATTATACTAGGTTACACAAGACTTAGGAAACACAGGTGTAAGTCACCCCTGGCCTATAGCTATAGCATAAAATGCAATAAACAGGATATTACCTAAGGAACCCCGCCCCCACCTTTAGATACCTTTACTTCTATATTTTTTTTCCCAATGGCTCTCTCTCTCTCTCCTCTGCCCCTCCATTACCAAAATATACACACTCAAAATTTCAAAGTCCAGAATTACCTGGACGTCCTTCGTTTTACCATGGCCTCAGAACTCAGCGCTCCTCCGGTCCTATCAACCCCAGCCGAACTCACCTTCACCGAAGACTTCTCTGCAGTCGCAGTTGAAGCGAACCGACCACATAGATCCGATGAAGAGCTCTTCGAAGTCTACGAAATCGCACGAACCGCCGACGAGATCCAGACACAGAAATGGAAGCGCATCGCTTTACAGTTTCCCGATGCCATGCTACCAGACGCTCCATGGGTCGTGGATGCTTTGGGCAAGGAATTAAGGAGGCGCTCAGAGAATGCGAATGCGCCGTCGCAGGTTCAGGGACAAAGATTATACATCCTAGCCGACACATCGTACAGCGCCTGTTGTGTCGACGAGATCGCTGCCGAACACGCCGATGCTGACGCCGTTGTGCACTACGGTCGCGCATGTCTGAGCCCTACCTCAAGATTACCCGTACTTCATATCTTCACACGGCAGAAGTTAGATTACGATGCGGTGGTAGAGGCCTTTGAGAAGGAATTCCAGGACAAGGCAGAGCACAAGGTTATCGTGATGGCCGATGTCATGTTTCAAGAACATGTTAAGCCCGTGTGTGAATTACTACGAGCGAAAGGATACTCTCATATTATTGCAACGGAAATTGCGCGCGATCCCTCCGGAACAATACCAAACCGCAAACTCCTATATCTCGATCCCGCCTCTCAGGAGAACAATGCAGCCGGAAACGATGATGATTTACACGCCCATCACCTCTTTCACATCTCGAACCCTCCCACCTCCCTTCTCCTCACCCTCTCCTCTCGCCTCGCCTCTCTACGCATCTACGCGACCCCTTCCTCTCCCTACACTACCGCGTCCGAAGTCCCTGACCCCAGCGCCACGCCCTCCATGCTCCGCCGGCGCTATGCGCTCGTCATCCGCCTCGCTACCGCTTCCATCATTGGCATTCTAGTGAACACGCTGTCAGTCAAGAATTACATGTCGACCATCGCGACACTGCGCGAGCAGATCGCTGCCGCCGGCAAGAAGAGTTATACCATAGTCGTGGGCAAGCTAAACACAGCTAAGCTGGCCAACTTTGCCGAGATCGACGGCTGGGTCGTGGTCGGCTGCTGGGAGAGCGGCTTGGTAGAACAGGATGGCCTTTGGAAGCCTGTTATCACGCCATTTGAGCTAGGGCTCGCCTTGCAGGGCGAGGAGACGAGGATTTGGACAGGGGAGTGGTGGGGGGGTATCGAGGGTGTTAAAGGTGGGGAAGATAAGTCTAAGGATATCGAGGCCGAAACGAAGGAAGGAGAAGAAGAGCCAGTACTTGTACCGGACGATGATGTCGCAGGCGGCGTTGATGATGAGGAGTCGGAACCCCCTGAGTTTGACCTCCGGACCGGCAAACTTGTTAGCCACAGCCGCCCAATGCGAGTTGTGATACGAGACGCCAGCACAAACGGAACTCAGACCAACAACGATGACAAGTCGACACCTAGAACTATCTCTTCCTCGGCTGTAGTCAAGAGAGCTACAGGAGACGTGGCCCTAGTCAACGGTGTGGTCAGCCCGGGCGCCCAATTTTTGAGGTCCCAGCGGACGTGGCAGGGTCTGGGCAGCGACTTTAACACGGGAGAAGAGGATGAAGTGGAAGTGGAAGAGAGCACGCTCGTCGAGGAGGGGCGTAGCGGTATCGCAAGGGGGTACGCTGTCGGCGAGGAGCAGTCACAGAGAACGTGATGTCGTAATGGATTTATCTCGCTTGCGAGAAAGTACGGCGTGTCCGCAAGCTATCAACCAGTTGGTTATGAAGCCTGCGTGGGTGGCCACCACCATCCAGACAGACGGCGCCCGCAATCCTTGATGCCTACCCTAGGTACCTATTTACCTTGGACAAACGAATACCCAAAGCGAGTCTCGTCGGGAAAACTGCCTGCTAGTGTTCTACGGATAGTTAAGCGATATCGCTTTGGTGAACCAATTGGCATAGCACGTTCCATACGCGTCAGCAACCTGGATGGATGTAGGATATTTATTCTCGCCTATACGGGTACTGACTTTCCGGCATCCGTGCGACGGTATGTCGTAGCTGTGTAGCCTGATCTGATGCCCGCCCCTTTTGCTATTCTTTTCGCCAATGACGCACACTAGCTGCGTAGGTCAAGCTATTGGCGGAGGGAGCCGTTCGTCCCGAGAAGTTCTAGGGATGGATGCCTATGTGTCCTTGTCGAATGAACTCTTATTTTTTTTAACCGCTAGAGATATGCCATGAATGCAGAGCATGGTACGAGGCCTTTTTGATGTGCCTAACGAAGAGGACCAGATGTGGTGGTTGATACAGACATAGTAAAGAAAAGCTCTCCCCAAGATCTCACGTTTTTAAGGTGCGGAAATACACACCACCGGTCATTTGGAAAATATAGAGGAAAACAGGCTCATTAAACAAAATATGTTACCATTTAGGTATATATACATGGAAAGAGGAATAAATTAGCTGTCCGATGTCGGATAGCAATATGTACTCCACTGCCTTCCCTTACCTTCATTGTATACATCACAACTACAATATGAGTGTATGAGAGCAAGATCGTAAAGAAAAAAAGAATACGTTACCCTTGAAATATATATACTTGTATATATTAAAAAGGGTCTTGTTCGTAGTGATATTAGCAAGAATGACACCTAGCTATGGCATGCAAGTTAGCCAAGGAGGTTAGGTTGGCTTTTTAAGTTCGCTTCGCTTTGTTCAGTCTCGAGTCTGTAATCCTCTCATCCATCCCCCATCCCCCATCCCCCATTCCCCCTTTCCCCTGCTCATCTCGCCCTCCTTTTTTACTATATTATCGGGTTATATGTCAATGTACAGCGAAGAAACCATAACGATCTGAAGAGAGGAAATTAGAAAAAGAGCAAGCTGATCTCTCATACGTGTAGTGTAGTTAGGTAGCTCTGAATTCTAGAAGCAGGGAAGATGAGTATTATAAAGTCATCAATTCGTAGATTCGTTTCATCCATCATCCAGCCATCAAAAGCTAATTAGGGAAACAAATATGAAAGCTCATCGCTACTTTGTGAATATTCCTCCCCCGTTCTTCTTCTTCACCCTCTCTTTCTTTCTAAATTCCTTAGAAATTCCAACTTTCTTTTTTCTTTTAGTTCTATTATATTTATCATTAATGCCTTCCCTCCCTCCCTTTCTCTGACACACGGCATCATCGTCGTACATAGTGTTAACCGTCTCCCAGTCGCAAAAGAAAGAAAGAAAGAACCCCCCCTCCCTTTTCCACTCTCCTCACACTCACCATTTCCACCGTCTCGAAAAGAAAATGAAAAAAATCCTTAGACATACGTGCGGCGATGCGAGTGCGAGCTCCGGCGACTATGGGGGCTACTCCGGTGGCCATGGCGATGATAGTGCGTCTCGCGAACATACGTCGCGCGGTCGCGGGAGCCCATGCGATCGCCGTGGAAACACGCCAGCACGCTAGTGATGAAGAAGAACACGGCGTTCATGATGCCGAACGCGAAGCACGCCTTCAGCATGGCGCACGTCTTGTCGACGCTCGCGTCGAAGGAGGTGGCCACGCGGGCGCTGCCGAAAGGACCAAACTGCGCGTCCGCGTACGATCCCGCGGCGATGTGCGTGCAGTCGGCGGCGGCGATGAAGCGCAGCGCGTACACCGCCCCGATGAAGGCCCCCACGAAGAGCAGGTCCACGATCGCCACGAAGGTGGCGTTCGTCGAGGACCGGTGGTAGCTGAACAGCGTGTAGATGGCCCAGGCCAGCGCGAGCACTGACACGATGAACAGGACCAGCACGTAGTCTGGGGTCAGCTGGTTGAGGGACACCCAGCCGTTGACGAAGTAGGCGAGCATGCCCATGGTGGGGATCTAGGGGGTGGGGTGGTTAGCTGGTGCGGACTAGGAAAGGGTGTCTCGTTCGTGAGGTGCGGTCATGGTGGATGGGACGCCGGCGCATGTGAAATTACACTTGGGAATGTGGTAATCGCATCTCGCCCCATAAAGAGAAAAAGTCGAGATATAGGGTATTAAGAATTCACAAGGAAAGAATTGGAGTGAAGCAAGAAAGAAAAAAACGGAGCTTACCAAAGTGAGGATCTCCAGGAATCGCCAAAAGGCGAAGAAGACGGCGAACAGCATCTTGGGCGCTAGTATGCCGACCCTACGCAGGTTGCTCTTATCTCACTAATAGAAAAATATAGTCGTAGATAAAAACGAGGGGCGAAAGAAAGATTGCGATCAATTGATTAATGTTGATCTTTTCTTCCTTCCTAGAGATGTGTTTTCAAGAAATCCAAGTTTTTTTTTCTCCTTCTTTGCGCCGGGACAGGCGGGATAATGCGCAATGAGTAGAGTAAGATAAGGTGAGAAGAATGCCGTGTGATGTAGATTGACGTGGTGGCGTGGTTTGGCGAACGACAGTGGTTGGGTGGTTTTGGTCTGGCCGTGATGAAGACGGATTAGAAGCTTGTAAGTGATAAGTACTCAAACAAGCAGCTGAGCCGGCTGAGGTGAGGCTGTCTGTCTATCTTGTGACCGACTTATATGCGCCTTTTTAAGATATAAGCGTATATAGGGCGGTAAGATCGTGTTGTGTGTTATACCTTGTGTATACCACAGCTCAGCTTGGGATGTAACATATAATAGGTATATAAAGTTGTATAAGTTGGAGGAGTGGGTGGGAAAGGACGAAAGAATAAAAAGAAGAGGGGGGTGGGAGAAGAAGAAAAGAAAAAAGAAAATCTTCAAAAATGCTTCTTCATATGCGGTACTTAGCAGCGTTTCTCCAGCCCAGCCTCAATAAAAGACGAAGAGGTGTGTGTCCGTTCGTATTGTAGACAAGGTACTTTTTAACCTAGTATTGTAGGTGAAGGACAAGAAAGACCAACGCAGATAAACGCAACAACATAGACTACACACACATACATACATACACACCGTAGTGGGGCACAGACGTTGAAGGAAAAGGGAAAACACCCACGAAGAAGAGAACAGGGGTTTTGCCCAGTTTTCTAGTTCTTGATTTTTTTTTTCTCCTCTTCTCTTCCCTTCTTGGGTTTTGTTCGTTCTTAACCCCCCTAGTTAAATGGTGAGGTAAGAGTACTTCTCTTGTCCTAGTCTTTTTATATATGGAATGCAGCGTTAAGTGTTTGTGTATGTACGTGTGCCTGATAGGAAAAGTAGGGGAAAACTCCCTCTTCGATACGTCCCGTTGTGTATATATATGTCGTCAAGCCAACCCGTATTGTTTTTAATTAAGTTATAAGATAATCCAAAGACGGAGAATTAAGAAAAAAAATAGAAAATACGGAGACAAGCAGACAATATTATGTCGTGCAGTATGTGCGGATGGGAAGTACACTTTCATACCATGATTTTGAAACTGAACGCTTATGACGTCGAAGGTGATGCGGTGGTACCCGGATCCAGGGAAGCAAGATCGGGGATGGGGAGTGGTGGGGAGGGGGGTTCCTTTTTGGAGAAGGGGAGATGGATAAGTTGTTTTAAATTCCGGAGCTTTTCTTTTTTCTTCTTCCTTTTTTTTCCTTGGTCGATGGTGTAAGTGGTAAGTAATTGGTTGCATGTACTCAGGCTATCCGGCACCTACATATAGTACATACATACACGAGAGAAGATGATGTATGTAAGTAGATTAGGTAGGCATTTTCAAAATCGTATGAAGATATAAGTCCTGAAAGCATGGGTATGACGCAGGTTTTTACTTCGATTAGAAGACTCACGTGTATTCCCACCTATATGTACAGCATATAAGACATACTATCACCAGATATCTATTCTGACTTTCATCTGTGCTACCCCATGATATCTAACTAGGAGGTAACTTAGGAATTTACGGGAATTTACCACCCGTTCTCATGCTTGCCTGCCACCAGATTAAGTAGGTTTTTACGATTCCTATTCCAGCCCTTCTTTGCAGTGGGGCAGTGGAAAAAAAGAAGAAAATAGCGGGGTTGGGTTGACGATGCAAGTGGTGATGCAGCCCGTGCAGTGGTTTTAGATCTCACCTTCGACCCAACTCGTATAAGAGAGCTAGCACACTGCTATACCACCTATCCTAGTTGCAGTGTAGGTAGTATAGGGTCGTTTCTTAGCGAACGCCTTACACGATGATCCCTGTAAAGAAACACCCCTTGCCCCCCCCCTTATCCCAGCTGTGGTGTACGCTACTACCGTAAATCCGAGTGGTTGGGCTTCAGCCTCCTTCATTGGTCCCACGATGCTACAATCCGTCGTCATCCACAAAAAGTCACAGAGGTCTTCAGCTCTGTGTGTGGCACCCCTTCCTGTGCTGGGTGGGTGATGGGATTCTTCATTGGTTCCCCCCTTTTCCTTCTAACTTTTCGTTTTCTGTGCCTGCATCTGATCGCCTCAGATGAAGTTAAGCAGGCTGGTAAGGCGAGTAGGTAGATAGGTGATCTGATCTAGATCTCCATGTCTAAGTTATAGCTGCCTTGATCTGATGTGTATACATTAGTTAGTTAGCTTATCCTACCTACTTACGTTTGAAAGCGAGGACTATACATATATGTCTGTACATCTACGTCCGAGGAGGCGATTGGTACCCATGAATCTGTTCACACATTTCTCATCGTAGTCATACTCCTACAATACCCATTTAAAACTCCTCATGCAGAGCCAACGGAACAACATGAACGACAAATAAATCTACCTAGCTCTCCAATTCCTTCCTTACGTGGAGAGTTTGACCGCGATCTCTTCACCGATAATTCATCGTTACTCGTAGTACCACAACACCCATCGAACTACAAACCATACAAGGAAAAAAACACATGAATGATAGTGAACAATAATAAAACAACATAGCTTGTGTATGCATGTAGCTATAGTTACATACACATCATCAATGATTATTGGTTTCAATTCTGCTTAATTTGGGTACTTATTGAACCACGAACCTAATAAGTTATGTTAATATATTATTGGTGTGTTGCAAGTACCCGAAATGTGCCGTGTTGCCGGGGTTATACAGGGCGCCACGTTTGCCATGCTATATTATGTTGCTTTTTTCCCTTTTTTGGTCCAATGTTATCTTCCTAAAGCAGCCTCTATTGATGGAGAAGAGATCAGTATATGTAGGTAGAAAAATGCTAGCGGTGAGAAGAGAAGTGCGGTGAAGTTGTATAGGTTACCTAGGTAGATTAGGTAACATTGAAGGAGAAAGTTCGTCGTGTTGATGTAGTTTGGTAGTTATATCTAGATTATCGTTTTGACAATACATACTAGAGTTGGGCAACATGAAATAAAAGATTTCACGCCTACAAATGTACTGAGTCTATGCATGTATAGTCATAATTGCTCTACTCCAAATCTCAAATTATCACTGATTGGTATGCCTATTATTAGCTATATCTAGTCGATCGACCTAACTACCTAGTAGCTACCTACTACCTACCTACCGTGTGCAGCCGGGATAGAGCTAGTCTAGAAAAGGGGAGCATCTGCATTACCTAGGTACAGAGGTAGTAATTAGTCGATTTAGGTGTTTCGGTTCTGGATGTTCTAGAGCACAGTAGTATCCCATGGGCACCAATGAGGGGTGCAAACACGTCATTACACAGCTTGGGGATAGCTACTCACATAAGTTAGATATGTAGCTGAGTGCGTGCTGCAGCGTTGCACTTATATATCATCCTAGAACACATGCATAGATATCACTGATTAAGAGGCAAGTTATGTGGATAAGCAAGAAGGTATTGTTGTCATTAGTAAACAACGGGTCATCCATTGATCTATGTCTATCGTGAGTGAGGCATTGCTGGTATAGTCTAGTCTGTCTTGTCTTGGTCTTGGTCTTGTGGTGTATCATCAGTCTAGCCTGTAAATCTAACCATGTCTATCCCCCACCATTTATCACATCATGTATGTTCCCGTTGCCAAAGGTCGTCATCATTTTTCGTTTTTCGTTTTATACGTCATGTTGGTTTTAAGTTCTTGTGGGTTTTTTTTGTGTGTTGTGTTATTTTCTCACCCCTCGACTTAAGCGACACGGAGTCTCTTCTTAGAGTCCTCAGCGACGCCATTCTCGCCCTGGGTGGCGAAGTACTCAAGCGAGCCCTTGGGGTCGGCCTTCATGGTCTTGCCGCCGTTCTGCCAGCCGGCGGGGCAGACCTCACCGTGCTCGTCGGTAAACTGGAAGGCCTCAACGAGACGGATGGTCTCCTCAACGTTGCGGCCGACGGGCAAGTCATTGACGGTGATCTGGCGCAGCACACCCTTGGGGTCGATAATGAAAAGACCACGGAGAGCAACACCCTCCTCCTCGATCAACACGCCGTAGCTGCGCGAGATCTTCTGTGACTTGTCAGCCACAAGGGGCAGCTGGAGGTCAGAGCCGAGACCACCCTGCTTGCGGGGTTGGTTGGTCCAGGCCAAGTGAGAGAAGTGAGAGTCGGTCGAGACACCGAGCACAGTGGTGTTGATGGCGTTGAAGCGGGGCAGGGCATCATTGTACTGGATGATCTCGGTCGGGCAGACGAAGGTGAAGTCTAGAGGGTAGAAGAGGAGAACGACCCTAGAGTGTTTGTTAGCATTGATCTTAACATACATCGCTCTCGCCTTCGTAAAAGATAGAGAGTGTATGGTCGGTAGGAACATACCACTGGCCAAGGAAGTCGGACAGAGAGATGTCCTTGAACTCACCGCCTGGGAAGACGGTGGTGGCAGTGAAGGCAGGAGCCGGTTTCTGAACGAAGGCGGTCGACATGATGAATGGTGGAAGATGGTAGTAGATTATGGTTAGAAGGAGAAGAAGAAGAAGGTAAAGTGATGAGAGAAGTAGAGAAGATTTAAGTGTAGGCGTAGGTGTAAGTGTGAGTGTTGGTGTAAGGGTCTGCTACTAATAAGTAGTGTCGTGTAACTGCTAACCTAGTTAAATATTATAAGAGGGGTGGAAGGTGGGATGTAGAGATAGATAAGTTGTTTGATATGTATGTAACTTCCCACGGTTTCCACAGTTTCCTCTTTTTTTTTCTTCTTTCCCTTTTCTTTTTCTTTTTTTCCTTCTTCTTCTTTTCTTATCTATTTATTTCTCCGCCATCATCAGAAAACTCTACTAACCAACCCACTTTCTTGTGGTCCTTTGTCGGAGCCTGGGTAACGGTGTCGTTGCTTGCTTATCCCTTCAAAGTATCCACCACCAGCTCCATATCTTCATCTCGCTAATCCCGACTCGGACATCGTCATGGCGTGATGCACCCGCTTGTCTTGGTCGATTCAACTATTTTTCTACCTGACTAGTGAGTGCCGGACAAGGCCATCCCACCATCTACCCGCGCTTCCATGTCAATTATTTTTTTTGTGCTGTGGTTGTCGTGATCGCGAACGTGGTGGTTGTAAATATGTACTAAAGCATAGCTATGAAGTTTATTTTTGACCGTTAAATATTTATATTGTTCTCCTATTTCTCCAAATATTTTCGGGGTTGCTTGCACCGACTCACCGACATCGGGTTGGGGAAATCTACGTATACCTGCAAAATAAAATTTTAGGGTTGAGAGAGTTCTGACGTTGAGGAACCTTGAGAAACCTTCGCACTAAACAACACCGTCCGAGCGTCGGAGGCGACAAGTCAACAGTCAACAGGTAGGAGTGCGGCCGCACAAGTCCGCACGAGTCCGCACCTTCCCATGGCATCATCTGTCCTTGTCAATGAGTAGTGGCGACCGCGTACCTGCCTTACCTAAAAATTATCATGCAAGTACTTACAGATTGAGATGTATGTAGGGAAGGAAGCCTTCCCTAATTATACTTAGGTAGGTAGTTATGTTAGTATGGGTACTAGATAGGCATAGAACTACCCAATGCAAAATTCGGCATTCCGATAAAACTCCGCAGACAATTATTGATAGAAGGGTGAAGTACTACTAGTAGTAGTACGTAGCAACGAGTACCTTGTGTACCTATTTGTGTAACTTAGCCCGATGTGATAGGTACGTCGTACACGCTCGCCCACGAATAGTGCCTAGTTCAAAGTAGCACCATGCTAAGTACATTACACGTGGGAATGATGTGTTATGCAAATACTAAGTATCTTGGTGGGATGTTTGGATAAGAGCTCGCATACTCCGTGTATACATATATACATACATACACCCCCATACACATACATATATTTACACATACACTCACACTCACACTCACATGCAATCACATTCCTCCTGTGTGACTACCTAATCTCGACAGCTCCCTCCAATCAGTATAACTCAGATCATCCAACCTATCCCCAGTTAGCCCGGTCACAGCTTATCATCTCCTGATCGAAACAAGCTTCTCACGAAGAAGACGGAATCTCGAAATTGCAGCAGGGAGAAATTTTCCCCTTTGTGTTCTTTCAGATACATTTACCGATGCATAGATCCGTACATATAGTTGTCTATGTGAGCAAGGAACAATAGTATAGACTGCCAAGAAATACTAGAATAATTACCTCATTGTGCTATATCTTTTACCTTAGTATGTATGTGTATACGTGTATTGTATCATATGAGGTAGTGTTATAGTAAGACACTATCACATGCAGTTAAATAGGTAACCAGTCTTCCCAAGGATTTCCTATACCCCCTTTTTTTTGATCGCTAACCTATCTTTCTTACTTTCTCCTCCATCTAGAGCCCCCCTATTTTGCTGTCTCTCTTTTTCTTGTTTATTCTACTACCACTATTGCATCTATAAGTTCCATAAAAATATAAATTGCATTAATCTGAGCCATCTTGTTGTCTTCCTCTATTTATTTTCCTTGAGCCTAGGCAGGTAGACTTTCAAACCGAGGACATTTCCTTATTGTCTCTGTATGATTGAAACATGCTATCACTTTCCTTTCAATAAAATGATGTCAATTAGATTGAAAGCTTCTAAGAATAACCCACAGCAACAAAGGGTGAAACTATCAGGATTCAAACCTAGATAATATTGTTCCATTTTCAACAAAGACCAATGTTCTTGTGCTAATACTATAATTGTTCTATTTAAGGGGCTGGAACTCCGAAGCTCATACCTTCTGGGCTACCATAGTATACTGCAATATTAACAATATACACACAGCATCATAAAAACCCATACCCCTGAGAATTCTCTATTACTTAACAATATGTCTCGGATAGAAATGGCATCACCGGACCCCTCGATCAGCTTCTGGGCTGTCTATGCTCATGAATTTCCCAAATGCCCATCTGTGGACGAGCTAGTCTGCCAGATTATAGGCGTAAATTACCCCGAGGGCATCTTGACGGACAAGGACGGCAACCGGCTGGCCTTCATACGGAACCTCAAAACTCTAGAATGGGAAATGATTCGCACCAGCATAAAAGCCGTGGAAGACCTTTCAGAGTTCGTCGCTCAAGAGGCTCTGCCCAGAGACATAAGCTATGAGGACGGCAAGGAGATTAACAAGCAATACGAGTCCTCCATCAAGGAGGCTGCTAAAATAATATATCGCGCTCTCAACGACGGCGGCGCGTCATACGGCTTGATCTATCTGGATCGAGTCATGTGGGAATGCTATCGCAAGGCTGGTGGCAAGAGGAAGAGACAGCCTCTCGGACGGCCCTCGCGGTTCATCGAGAAATTTTAAACTGAAACTTGCAGCATACATTCATATTGTGCATAGGATGATATTTGACATACATACCTAGGTAGTTTACTGGTTTTATACGTACCTACATTAGAATTTAGAAATACATAAACAAATTGTAATGAATTTCAAGGTAATTTCATACAAATTCTAACTATTTTTATCCAGTCCCTCGTGCTTAACTTAGCCTCTTCTTAGTGACACTTCTGGAAACGTGCTGCTGTTCCCGCTCAGCAGACTCTCGTCATCGGCCCCTAACAAGAACTTCCTAAAAAATGCATCCACGTACATCTCCATGATCTGCACCATCCGCGCTCCGCCCACTGCCCCCACCGGCTCCTCGCCCAAGAGATCCGCCAGCACGGGGACATCCGAGAAGCTCTCGTGCACGGTCCCCGCGACCGTGAAGTCCCGCCTCCACCCCCGCAGCGCCGGCCACCCGGGAGCTGCGGCATCGGGATCGTCTGTAGCGAAGTGCTCCGGGAACCCCATCACCAGCACCGGCTTGCGCGTGCCCACCCCGTCCCGCACCACCGGCCCGTACAAGTACCCGTCCAGATCAACCGCCGCGGCGACTAAGTCCGGCTTATCCGCGAGCATCTGCACCGACGCGGCGCCACCGAACGAGTGCCCGAACACCCCTATTTTTCTGTTCCCCTGATTCTCCTTATCCTTTATTTTCACTCCCCCCATCACCACACACCGCCCCCCTCCCCCTCCCCCTCCCTCTAGCCCTCCCCCCCCAACCCACTCCCCCACCACCCCTAGATCCCCCGCCCTTACCCGCAACGCCTCCTCCACGTCCGCCGTCGGTAGCGGCCAGGCCTCCCACCCAGGCCGCGGCAGCGCGACGGTTCCGTCGGGGTACTCGACTGCGAGCGCGTCGCCGGGGTGGTCCAGCGCTACGACGGTCCACCCCCGCGCCGCGAGCGCGGACAGCAGCGTGGTGTAGAGACCGCGCGCGAGCCCGAAGCCGGGGCTGAAGAGCAGGGTTGGGGTCTGTGGCGGGGGGAAGGGGGCGTGCGGGTAGGCGCGCGTAAGGAGGCGCGCGGAAGTACCCGCGGGGAGGGAGAGGAGGGCGTCGATGCGGGGGCTGGTTAAAGGGGGGAATTGGGGGGCGAGAGGTGGGGAAGGGGAATGTGGGTTGGAGAAGGGGTCGGGGTTGGGGGTTGTGGGGTAGAAGACGCTGAGCATGAGGGTTCGGAATGGTGACGAGGAGGAAGAGAGGGAGGGAGATGACCCGTTTGTGGCGCGTGAGGGGTCGACAAACTCGATGTGCGTGAGGCCTATGGGGTAGGGCCCTGTGAGAGGGGGGAGGAGGATCGGGGATGGAGTGATGGTGGTGTTGCTGAGGGAGGGGAATGCGAGGATGAGGATAAGGAGGAGGTATGGGAACGTAGGTGGGCTTCGGGACCTGGACATGGTCATCTCTATACGGTGTCGAGGGCGTGTCGAGGGCGTGTCGAGTGTGAGAAGAAAAAGTTACACGGGTTTGTAAATATTTGAATAAATATTTCACAACATTAGGTATTATTGTTAGTATCTATGTGTACACGCCCAGAACACCTGTCTCAGCTGAAGACATGGTCTTAGGTAAGTTTCATAGCCCCTAGTAAGCATCGTCGTTTTTGATTCGCCACCTATCTACCTTTATATCTACCATGCTGACATCAATAGACTAGCACTAGGTGTTGCTTCCCGCGTGGTTAGTCACCAGTTATTGACCAAAGCACATAGAGGAGACTCGCGTACAGGTGTCCCGAATCTTGACGCCCCTAAGTAGGCTGAGTCCCTCCTTTTACAACAATATCCAGGTGCTTATAACGACTACAGCGCCCTTTCTTTTTACGACGACAACGACCTTCAATCACCAGCTGGATTCAAATATATATGGTGAAGGTAGTCGATGTATCGGACTGTTAGGTGAAGCTCTCCTCTGCGTCATCTCCTAGAATGCCTGGAATTTCTCCTTAGTCACAACGGTCTCAAGTGCTTCGACTTCGAACAGTTGGATCTTTTGATCACGATAACCAACTTCGATGAGCGAGCGCGAACTCTCCAATGAGCGAGCGACGAACTCGACAAAGACGGACACATGCATTGGGTGAATTGGTAATCCCTTCTCGTGTACGACGATGATGCTGCCGAACTCGAGATTGAGCAGCGTCCGAGGGATGGCGAATGTGCCAGAGGCCGGGTCGATGTTTATTTGGTCGTGGAACATGTCCTGGTAGAATGGATTGTCCGGATCCAGTACAAAAAAGCGAGCCTCTGCATTACGCGAAACATTTGGGGTGTATTTGGCCTCGGCGTCAAGGTCTTCCTTATAGCATGCTGACTGCCACACCCAAGAGAGGCCTAATTTAGATGTCCAATAAGATGTTTTCCGTGTCTGAGTAATAGGCTTTGCGGGGACTATGACCGTCTCGAAAAGCTCAGGATAATACCCTAACTCTAGATATCGCATGCAGTCACCCCTGCAGTTGATCTTCACAGCCGGCTGGACAGTGTTGTTCAGACCATACAAGGCATGGAAGCGGTTGGTATTGCCGACGCAGTCAACTTGTTGGAAGAGGAGAAAATCGATAGCCGACCTGAAGTCACGAAAGGTGGCATCGTGAGGTCGGAGCCCCTTCCAGCAGTCCACCTCCGTCGTGTCTCTGGTAAAGGCAAGGAACACGACAGCGCCGTACATCACACGCGTATGTCCGGGACGGGAGAGCCAGAGTATAGATCGGTTAAGACGAAGTCCTATTGCTCGAAAAGGACCATCTCCCGGCGCTAGGACCCGGAGCCCACAGCCTAAGCGTAGGGGGGGTTGGCCGACATCATTCAGCTCACGTATGGAGCCACCACTCGCACCTAGCAAAGCAGAGGCTGACAGTGCATCAGGACCTTGTCCATCGTCATCAAACTTCATCCAAGCAAATGTGGGCTTGTTTTTCTTCACTGGGAATAAAATCACACGGTAGTTGTGAGGCTCAAGCGGTCTCCTATCTTCCGTGAATTGATAGAAAGACTTGCATAGATGTTGGTGGCATGGCCAATCCTGCCTTTGACATGCGACACTATAAATTGTTAATTAATTAACTGTTTGTAGTGAACCTGAAAAGAAAAAAAAAGAGTGTAATGTGCCAAAAAAAAAAATAGGAATGAGGCAAGAATTAATTCTCCCATGTCACTTGTACAAAGTTATACCTATGACAACCCCCAAGGTAACATCCATACGTACCTGCAATACCTGGTACCGCATTGGGTACATTTCATAGTACCTTCATTCTTGCACATGATGCAGGAGTTGAGGACCACATTGTCGAATGTGACTGGGTTGTAGGTAGGGGTAGACTGGGCCATCGTCGTGGCAAGTCGGGATTCAGGAGATATCTTGAGAACCTTCCTTCCTTGGACTATTCGATGGTGTATTCATACTAAGAAAGGTAACTAGGTGGTGTTGTTTCCTTAGAGTGGGATTAAATTGTGTAGGTCGTTTGTAGGTGTTGTTCCTACTTGAGTACCTGAGTGGTTTCCTTGGTGTAAATACTAAAGGGCGCGCCTATGGGTTTAGAAGAGGTGGGTGAATAGATGCTTGACGAGGAAGTTTTGAGGCACATGTAGACAATGGTCTGGTTTTTCCAATCCCTACCTAATATGCCTATTGTGAATTAGAACTTGTACCTAGACAAAGCCCGTACCCCTTAAATAGCAAAGTTCCCTCAGTGTTTTCCCCAGCAACACATTTCGAGTAAAATAGTAATTCACTCGCGCCAAAACAAACATCAACATTACCTAGGTGATGACCAACCACTGGTACAAACTAACTACATCATAATATTTATTTCCTTAGGGCTGCCACCTTCCACATCTTCTTCTCCTGCCCATTATTTTACAAGTTGATGTCACCGTCACCGTCCTTGGAATACACATGCTTTCCGTATAAAAACAGCTGCACCTTCTTCTTCTCATTCTTACAGCTTCTATCACCAACCTCTCTCCCTACCTCTTTTCACCCTTCCTTTCTAATCTTATGCTAAAATCCATTGGCAATTTATCGAGGTCGTATGGTATGATAATCTAGCTTCATTTGAAAACCACAAGTACTACACACCAGCTCTACAGATATCGAGTATTCTAACCATACACAAAGTAAATAACATAGGCTACAAACCTCCATTTCTTCAACCATGCCGTTCAGCAGCGATGAAGAGAACCGTTCCGAGATCAGCAGTCTCACCGATCTATCGTCAGAGCCTCCTCTTAGGAAGGATGAAAGCTCTAAAACAAAAGTGTCCGATTGGTGTATCATATGCGATCAGAAGGCCGAGTTGCGCTGCCCAACATGTGGCACTTGGTATTGTGACAGCGATTGTCAGAGACTAGACTGGCATGAACATAAGATTCTATGCAAGCGTTTGAAGGAAGAGGACCTTGCACGAAAACCTCATCATATTCGTGCTATCCTCTTCCCTGTTGATGAGCCGCAACCGCGCTTCGTCTGGCTCGACAGAAGGTCTCTGATCGGGAGCGTTTTTACTATCCTTGGCCTCGACGAAGATATACCCAGCAGAAATGTGGTCTGGAGCACTGTTGATGGCTCCCGTAGACAGAAACGTCGTATCAGAAGCGACTCCTTTATTTGCCTTGTTAATCCATCTGGTGTGGATAAGATTAACCAGTCAATTATGAAACTCACCAAGCCGGGACACGCGCGTATCATCTTCAACGATGCTCTCTATTTCTGCTACACCGGAGCCAACATGATCGGGCTTGATCTCGCCGCGATCGAGACTTATATCAACTGCGTCGATATCACCATGAAAGATTATAGAGATATAATTGATGATCACAAGCATACCGCACTTAATCCTTGTTTGGTGGAACCCACTCGTTTCCCATTCGAGGACTACGCACGCGGGGATCAGAAAGCGAGTATATGGCCTGCGGTCAAGGTAAATTGCGACGGAGACATAGAGCGCCTGTCTCCCTTTTACGGAGAGGGAAAGATGCTTCCTCTTGTAGAAAATGTCCAAATACTCTCAGCGATAGGCCAAGAGCAACGTACTCCAAGCCTGCTACCTCGGCTCGCCGGACTTCCTTGGTGCTCGTACCAGATCAGACAATGCCACGAGACCCTACCAATACCACTACTCTCCAACTATGGTGGTCGTTTGTTCGGGTCCGGATGGAAGGCCGCAGGCCCTGGCAACACAGATGTCGACACGACAGCGTCAGCAACGTCCTGCGGCTGTATTATCGTGCTGCACGAGACGGGCGAGACTATCTACAGCTCGCATGTACTGTGCTTCTTCGACTTCGCTGAGGTGCAGTTTCGCGAAATGACCGGGACAGCGAAACAGATGATGGGTCCTGGCATGCACCGGATCTTCACCACCGTCGAGCAGCTCGCGAATTGCTTCACCAAGGAACGTTTCCTCGACTACTGGAAGGAGTGGGTCAAGGATAAGTCTCGAGACTCGGAGTTCTATATCGAGCACACCAACATCCGCTCCCCGTACGACTTTAAGGGGCTAGACAAAGATTACCAGACTTTCATGGATATCATGGATGGGGTAGATGATGCTATTAATGAGAAACAACGGGCGATTGAGATGGAAAGAGCGAAGAGAGATCTGGGTCTCCTGTGAGCATATTGCGTATGTGTGTGGATGGCCTATCGTGATAGGGGATGATGGATGAAAAAAGGAAAAGGAGAAGAAAACTCCCAAGCCCAGGCGTATAGAAAATTGCATTTAAAGCTCCTAGTCTAATACTGTTAGGGAATAATATACAGTGCATGCTTTCACAAGTAAGTGTATCAAGAGTAAACATCACTGATGTTTATCAGGGTGAAGAAGTAATTCCACTGAAAGTAACATACGAAAGTCAAGATATAACCTACAATCCTCCAAGAAGGTAAACCAGATTCAGAAATACTTGCTTTCTAAATTCGATACGATCATACTACTAAGCTCTGAATCTTCATTCTAATGCCTAACACCGTCCTCTCCGACTCTCTGATCGCGAACTTATACCCTGTGCCCCCAACCCCTTAACCTACCCTAGTGTTTTCAACTCCCGCTCCTTTACCCTCCCCTCCTATCCAAGTTCACCGGCGCATTCAACACGTACCTCTGCACGTATCTCTGCATCGCGGCGTCGGACTCGGGACTGCCCGGCGTATTATTTCCCGCAGTCCTCCTATCATTGACTACTTGCTGCAGCCGTGTCACTAGGTCGTCCAGCTTTGGCCGGTTTTCCGGGTCTGCTGCTATGCACCGCATCATCTGAAGGCGCATCTCCGGGTCCAAGCCCGGATTGCTCGCTTGATTTTGAATTAGCGCCCGGAGCTCTGGGTCTGAAGCGAATATTCTTTGCCATGCCAACAGGATTACTACCTAGAAGGTGGGGGGGAAGAGAGGTTAGCGTCTCGATAAGTAGAGAGGAAATGGGATTAGACTCACATTGGCGATGTCTTTGATATTAACTTGTACGCCGGGGGATGTGTCGCCCTGAGTACGACTGCTTCTTGTCAGCATAATTCTTCATCCCTTCCTCTCTCTACCTCCCCCTTTATTTTCTCGCCTACACATTTTCGCTTCTTCATAGGCAGAGGAACACAGGTAACTTACTACTGTGCCAAGTTCAAAGGGATGTCGTACGAGTTCACGACCCCTTGTATTGGAAGTATCGGCGTTTCCCGCTCGCTCGAACACCCAAAGTCGATGAGCTTCAGGATCGGCATGAGGTTGTGTTCTCTGGAGCTGGGGTCGACAGAACCGAACATGACTGTTTTTGTTTGTTTTCAAAACATTAGCTGGCCCCTTCCTTGACTTCATGAAATCGCTGTTCCCATATCCTAGTTGTGTAATAATGGATGATACTTACGGTTTGAGCTGTGCATATCGAAGTGTGCGAGCGACGAGGGTTTCCGGGAAGGATCGACTACCTCTTCTTGTCGTGATCCATCTGGATTAACGCCTGGCGGATACGCCATGCCAATACAAGCCCTCGTCACTATGAGATGAGATCAAGTCCCGATAATTTAGCAATAAGAATAGAAGAAAAAACGTAAGAAAACAGAAAATGAATGCCCTTATTATGGGGGGTCTTGGGGACTATGTAGTGGATATTATGTGTTAGGCAAGACACGGAGAAGGCTTACGGCAGAGGAATATCCAGGCAAGAACGCGATTCGGTACGCCAACCCGGCGGGTCCTGAACGTAAAGTCGTTTATAGTCCCGTTTTCCAGATACTCCATGATGATGTATGGTCCCAATATACCCTCTTCCAGGTCATTGCCCTCTAGAGGATTCGGGTCGAGGTGGACTAGGTTCACTATATGGTCGGCGTGCTCTAGCTTCTACAAGATTAAAAACTCTTAGCATAGTCCCCTGTTACTGTGATATGAAAGCGTTGAGAATAATAGAGATTTGCGCCAGATTGAGACAGTTAACACACACGTACATGTAGTATATCGCTTTCCTGCATGAGATAATGTTGACCGTGGAACGCTCGCTTGATCACAAAACGTTGGTTCGTCCCCCCCTGTTTCTTCTCGTTAAAGAGAAGGCCGAATCCATAAGAGCCACTGCCGACTGGCTTCTCAAACTCGAACCTGTTGGAGTCTGTAAAATAGCTCTTGACTTCATATTGAAGGTCGGCTAGGGCCGAGCCCCCATCTAAACTCATCGTGTTTTCTATTGTCGTTCCAAAAAAACAGCCTCCGTCCGTATATATATACACAAGAAGATGTGCATGTGCACGTGTACTAGTATGGCGTTTTGTTGAATTGTAACACCGAAGAACACTGCGTTAACGTGCCGACACCAAGAGGAGGGTCATGAGAGCTTTATTGGATACTTCAGATAGATCGGGGTTATCTCTTTTCGCATCCGGATAAAGCCTCTTTCTTAACATGACCTCCTTGTTCACATTATTCTTACCCTTTACTACATACAAAGAAGATCCCTCTGTAAAAGCCATAAATTCTTTGTAGTAAAAATCGCATAGTATCATAAGGGCAGAAAGCTAGACTAGTCCTGAGACAATTGCAATGGAGCAGGCCTGGGATATATTTATTCATGGCTACTCCTAGGTCAACTGTATGTTACATATTGAAGCAACCTTTTGAATTTATAAAAGATAAATAAATGATATAAGATAGGCGGCTTCAAACCAACATAGAATTTGCTAATCCCATAACTTACAAACGTGAGTTGACCATCAATATCTCGAGAAACAAGCCTATTAAGGTTGACAACTCCCGCATGAGACCCTGCCAAACTCTTTGGGTTAAATGAAAGGAGCACAGATTGAACAATAAGCTACAAGTCGGCGGCTGAATATCTTCTTGCAAAATGCTATGAAGGTAGGTATATAATTATGTATAATATAGCAGATAGGACTTGAGTATGAACTACGTCGTAAAAGCAATGTCGCTAGTACCAGGTTGCTGGTAATAGCTTAGGTTACAATGTATATACTCTGCGATAGACTTTTTATAGTATTCAGGCTTCCTATCTATAGCATTGATTCTTTGCAAGCTATTGATCAATGGTATGTTTAGGCCGCGACATGAAAGCACGAGGGTAAATTGTTCGACAAACTTGGCCAAGGTCGTCCAAGCCAAGCAGGCTGTGATTGATATTTGTTGGTCCAGCGTCGTTTTCGGAACCCCGGTGTTGCGGACCAATCGGGGCAACGAATTGAGGAGAAGGTCACTTACAGCTGGTACTGGCTCACGTTTGAATTGCCACACCCGTGTTCAAAGTTGCATAACCCAATGAAGGAGGGTATCATAATCCTATATGTATGTAAGTCGATTCAGGATAACCTGGACACCTTCTCCCCCTTTTCCATCTCTCCTGATCTCCCAATGATGAGCACCGCAGTAGCAGATGTGTTGACGCAGGGGCCGGTAATTCTTTTTTTTTCTTATAGGGCTTACTCCACGCGACCCACGCTGGTGATCCGGAACGCGGTCATATTCTATGCCAAGCAAGGTTGGTAGGATTGAGGTGGCCTTTACGGCTGGGTAGGTAACATCGAAGCCCAATTTATGAACATACACGAGCGTAAGCTTGTGAAACGGAGGCAACATTATGAGTGGTGTAGATTTGAAGTGACCGTAAGCCGGGACTCTCGGCTGCCTGAGCAAAAGTGAAAGTGAAGGTGAAAGTGCATCTCTGTCGGGTTGAGAGATTAGTAGATAGATAGGTAGGTAGGTATCAAAGTACCAAACCTGTTGTGTATAAGTCGAAGTCGGTATGTTCGTCATACCCTATGAGCATTTATACTACCTATATCTATGCAGGTTGGTACATGTATGTAGGTATATCCCTCTTCCCCAAACTACCACATGCAACCCATGCAAGGGCTACACATACGCAATCATATACGTTGGTGCATAAAGTCCGTCTGGAAAGGTAGAATCATTCTGAGGGGGGTTTTTCAATTTGAAAGAGGGCGGTAACTTTGACTACTATTGAGCAGACGTGACATGGAGGGCTGAAACTAACCATTAGGTTGTCTCACCCCCCTATTTTACGCCGGTGTAGAAGGATTTAAAGTGAGCTGGCTCAGCCAAGAGTACCACGCGTTTGGTCTAAGTCTCACCAGCGTCAATTTCTAACATGAGGCGCTACGAGAAAGAAAGAAAACCCGAAATAAAAGCAAATATCGGGATATGAGCACATGAGAGCACGCGAAGCTAGGTTACATGTAGAATAATATTGTTGTTGTATTCTAACTTGTGATGCTTATAGGTCGGTCTCAAGTTTGCTCCCGCGGTGTATTGGAGAATACAAATACAATACAAAGGGGTTTGCTCCAACCTACGTTGGCCAACCACTAATAATAAATATGTCAAGTCAAGTCAAGTCCAAAAAAAAAAAAAACTTGAATTTTCGCGAGATGTTGTTTAACAGGAAAAAAAAAGGGAACAAACATTTAATGAGACCAGAAGCGATGATAAGTCCTTTCGCTACCCCCTTATTTATGGTTGGCTACGAGAATGCAAAACATGTAATTATCTTTGTCAGTTGATACAGTAATGACAAGTGAAATAGGCAGTAAGTTAGTTAACCTGAGTTACATCGGGCTTGTCTTTCACGATAAGAGTTTTTCGCTTGGCGAACCATGAAATCTAGCGGACTATTGGCAGATACTGTGGGGTCGGTCTAGCCTCTGAGGGCCTCTGAAAAAAGACGGTGCCCCTCAATCCTCAACTGCTCTAGCCAACCATCAACGACCTCGACTACCCTAATAGGCAGATGGGTACAGTACCTAGTACATCAAAGTACAGGTCTGATAAGGCTATTGGGACTGCCCCACCGCGGCTACGATTGCGATGTAAGTGTAAGTTTAGAGGGGACCCTAAGTTTAGGGGTCGGATATTATTATATTATACCTACTTACCTTGGTAACATACCAAGCATATCGAAATCGTATATTCCTCCATCTTCACTAGTTAGTGTAGATGAATACCCCTATGTTGGTCTTTAGGTGGTAGTTAAGACATGCATAGGTTAAATATAAAAAAAACAAAAAACAACCAAGTTTAATATCTTAGATACCTGTCTTAGATTAGTTTACTAGCTAGCCATATGTACCCATGGAGGTGAGCACTTTAATTAACATCCCCCTCTCTCAATTGGGCATCTATCTATAAGTGAGTTGTTCTATTTCTTATAGTATACGTATATGTACCTAATTGACATGTTATATAACGTATGGTCTGATGATGGTCCGAGCCGTTTATAGCTTGAAGCTAAAGGCTATGTATGGAACACAATTACCTACTAGGCAGTGTAGGAACGTACGGAATAACGTGTAAGCAGGCTAGGATCATGGGTTGATGGTATAATTACCTACCCAAGCACGTTGGTCTCCCCGCGTTGGTCCTTTGTAGTGTAAAGCCTCAGTATGTAGGTAAGTCTATGCGGGTGTAAGCCTCCAATGTATATCAAGGCAATTAAGTAGAGAAAAACAGGTCCTAGGCCGAGCAAGTTATATCTCGTAGGAATCGCTAAGGTAGCTTCATGTTCGGTTCCATGAAACCAACTTGGTAAACTAACCAAAATCCGGGGTTGAAGCGAGGCCATATCCAGGGTTTCGTTCCAGCGTTCGGTCCTTATCAAAACACGGGCCTTGCCTATTCATCAAGCCACTCGGATCAAAAGTCTAAGTACGTATAAGTATATACTCGATTAAGATATACTAGTTACCTAACCTAGGTAAGTATCAGACAAAACGATACGTTACAAGGCCGCACACTCTTGCTGAGTTATCCTGTGGTCATGGCTGCACATAATTCGTTTTTCCTTTTCTTTTTTGTATCGTTAATTACGACTCAATTCTCCAATCAAATCGCAGTTTCTGGAGATCCCTAAAAGGGCATCTGGGAGAACCCGGCTCGATAGGTTGACGATCTGCGTAGCGCAATTCACCCAATCGAGTTGCAAGTCAGGCACACCAAAAAAGAATGAAGTGGGTTTTTCAAGACCCCGGCTTCATAGATAACAATGCTTAACTTACATGATATACTTACCTATGCATGCCGACACAATGTAGTTGTACATACCTATCTGTATGTACCTCCTTATCCTAACAAGTACTTACATACATATATACATCATACCTGGCTTAGATATTCTTCTTCGGGGGGGGGGGGGGGGGGGGGGGGGGGCGGCGGGGGGGGGGGGTGTGGCGGGGGGGGGGGGGGGGGTGGGTAGGGGGT
>MU394060.1:0-16198 GCA_022578605.1 Camillea tinctor | reverse complement strand
TTAAATACCAATCTTTTTGTACCCCCTTATCCTAACAACTACTTAAATACATATTTACCAAATACCTGGCTTTTTTATTTTTCTTCTCCCCCCCCCCCCCCCCCCCCCCCCACGCCTACATTGCATTACATTACATCGTCTCGGTCGGGTTATTCAATCCTCTTTTCCATGTGTGTAGCGGGTCCTGTCCGGAGACCCTGTCAGCTTGTCCTAACTACATTCATACATGCCAAAATATATCTTTTCGATATCTTACATAGCTACGGGTTGCCCACCCCTCAGCAGTTTTACACACGATATGTCATATTTACTATTCTAATGTTTTGACTATATTACGAACTGGCGTACAGATTTCGATCGCTAAGGGCCATACAGATTATATCTTAATTTGAGAATGGTTGTCATCAACAGCTCACTGTGACGCCTCTTGACCAAAGAAAAGAAAAATACAAGAGAGGGAGAAAATATCAAGCTTTGTAGCCGGTAGAGGGAAGTGTGGGAGAAAAAGGCTGAGAAGAAAAAAGATAGTCAGGGGAAAGAAAACAGAAGCAAATATTTGGCTGCTGCTATCTCAAAATCTCTGGACCTTTTGAGATGCTCACAAGAATCAATCTTGTCCTAGGCTACTGTCGCTCCTGAGACCTGCTACCACGAACTATCGACAGCTCTCCCATAGTTTTTGAACATCAATATCTCGGCCAAATACCAGAATAATGCTGCCGACTATCATCTGCAAATTCTAATCTCGACTTCGGCAGTGGTACGAAAACGATTAATTCTCAACATATCACTCGCGGTACATGTGATACAACACGACTGGACATACTACATAGTTGCTACTTAGGACTTATCAACTGGTGCTTGGTTCCTTAGGGCTAACTGAGTGAATATACCACTATCCTACGCCAAGGCCATAGATTTTATACCGACCCAGAACGAAGTAGACAATCAAGTGGTATCTTTAGCCAAAGACGCAAGCGAGTTTGATCGAACATGTCTGGACGTAGTGCGCACGTCCGAAAGAAGATTACCGAGCCGAACCAGGTAGTGGGAAGAGGACGCGCAAAATCAGCGGGAAGCTCGCGAGTATCCGAGAGAGACGATGCCTCGCTACACGACTTCCCCTTGTCACAAGGCACCGGATACGGCACAACCAATGCACGATTTCTCAAGTTTTCTGAGTCGACACGAGAACTAGAACCGGTAGATTACCGAAATGAGGTTGCAAACTTCGCCAGTCAAAGTGGTGGAAGTCAGAGTGGTGGGAGTGATTCTAGTAAGAGAGAGGCTGGCGCATCGCAAAATCACGGCCCAATGCCCGACTTCGCATATGCCAGGGCTAGAAAACCGGTGTTGAAGACGGAGGATGTTTCTGGTATCGAGAGATCGAGCTTTCGCAGCACCATGGACAAGAAGAGCGATGAATTTCGCAAAGGACTTACCAAGGCCTTTACCTTTGGTGCCAAGAAGAAAAAGGGGGCGGATACACGGCCTCCATCAGCTGCCACTATCAGGCCACATACCGAACTCGACAGCTATAATTACCACGATGACGATGTTCCTTCGGTGCCTGTACCGAACGCGCAGCCTGGAACCTGGGATCCAGAATATCAGCAGGTGATTTCGCCACCTCCCTCCGCCAAACTACCCCCGATTCCTCCTCCGTCGAGCATTCCGCCGATTAAACGTTGGATTGGAGCGGGTAGACAATCCCAAAGATGGAACAAGCTTCGAAAAGACCCTGAGCTTTGGGATCCTAATGGAGATGTCTTAGTATACCTCGGTCGCAAAGGCCAATCCCCACGACCTAACCCATCCTTCCGTCTTTCATCTCATATCATTGAAGCTACTGAGTCTCGCGTCCTTATCACCCTACTCCGTGAAGGGTCCACTGAAGACGACTTTGATTCGCAAATTCACATGCCACCTTCACCTATCGGCGCCCCACCAATGCTCAGGCAACATGGTAGCCATCCACACCTCAACTATAGGCATGGTCGGTCTGGCCAGCCGACACCACCTATGTCTGAGGATGCCAGCCTGAACGATATGGATAGTCAGATTTCGTACGAAATGTACTTCCCGACCCCTCCAAATATGACGAAATTAGACTCCCTTCGCTATGCAATCACTACGCGAAATGTCTTTGCACTCCTGTATCACGCCTCATTAGTAGGGCTATCACTCTTCCAAGCTCTATCAGATCTTCTCGCCCGGCTTGATGCTTATATGCCACCTGAGGCGGATAACATAGGCACCCTTTTGACCTATCTGACTGCGCGCGGTATCGATGACGTCCGCAATGACCCGGAATCTGCCATTTCTATGCTTGCTTGGTCGGAAACCCCGGAAGTACGTTGGGAGGAGGGTTGGCGCGAAGCGTTTCTACATTGTACCGGCATGTATTCACGTTTGGAGGACTGCCCAGATTTTAAGAACGTCACACCTATCACCCGCGCCCTTCTCGAACGCGCCTGTCTAGAGACGCAACTCCGCGTACAAGCAGCAGAGGAGCGTCTATCTGAGTTTAACTATGGGGATATCTGGCCTACCATAGGCCCGGTTTCCCAAAGCCCTGCTAGAGCCGCAGCAGATCGCCTGCGACAATTCTTCATAAATCATTTTATTAACATGTACGGCAGCTGGCCTCCACCAGAAACGGGTGTGAGGAACTGTGAGGGCGAGGAGATATGGCTCACAAGGACGATGGCGCAGAGAATGCAGAAGGATTTCGGTGCGCTTTATGACTACTTGGTTAACCGAGATGTCGTGTGGGATGAATCGGAGACTCGAAGCAGTAGAAAATGGATGATGGTGTCTGGAACTGGTGATAAATCGTTCAGCGCTGATACCCCAGATCTCCCTCTCACAGATATGTTGATCGAATTTGATAACCGGATGCGATTCCCTCACATCCCACATCCGTATCCCCTAGTCCCAGAGTCGGTCTCGCCCATCACTTCACCGGTAGTGGGGGGCAATGGCCGGGAGAGGCTGCGGAAGGACAAGAACGGAAAGCACCCAGGGGATGACCGTATCGTCGAAAGACGGATACAACTAGCTTACACCGAGGCAACAAATATTTATACCCTTGGGTCTGACTTCATCCAATCCGACCTAGTAGAGAGCTTTGCCAAGTTTGAGAAGGCTGACCAGATTGGACTGATCGATCCCTTTTGTGCCCGCCGAGGGCGCTGGGTGCTTATATATGGTATTCTGCAAACGCTTGCGAGCGTATCCGTAGACACGCCCAACGTCCGCTACAAGGAGGGAGTTACATACCACCTATCACCAAGGCTCAAGGGTACCAAGACACCTCCCTGGAAAGGCATCTCGGCCCCCGCTCCAGAGGCATGCCACGAGCTATCGCACTGCTGGCTCGCGCCTCGCACCTGGAACACCAGCATCGAAGGCGGCGAATCCGACACCTCTATTAACTCAGGCGGAGGCAGCAACAGCGCAGACCCTATGATGCGCATGCTGCGCACGCAAACCACCCAGAAATACCCGCACCCCAATCCGCCGCAGCTCATGACCGGCCGCCCGAGCAATACCCCAAGCTGGCACGCCACCGTCTCGAGCACCCGCAGCGCCCGCTCCACCAACAACCCCACCCACGGCCTCCACGCCCCTCCCACGCCCACCACCTGGGGCGGGTCCTCGTCCGCCCGGAGCGTGAGCGTGTACTCGGACGACACGGCCGCCTCCAGCGTGCGCACCCCTTCTTCCTCGGGGCACTTCCACAAAGGCGGCAGCTACAAGGCGCCGCGCAGCCGCGGGGACGACGGCACGCGCAGCGAGCGCAGCCTCGCGACCTTCGGGCACAACGACGCCAACTGGCCGCCGCGCTCGTACAGTATCCGCCAGCGGCCGCCCCTGCCGCCGCTGGACCTGACGCTGAGCCAGGACGTCACGGCCGGGTTTGGGGATTTTCTGAATCTGGCGCAGGAGGATGAGGGTGAGGAGGAGGAGGAAGATTTGGTGGTGAGGAGGGGGGAGAGGGAGCAGACGGGCCCGGATGTGCTGTTCGGGCCGATGATAAGGGATTTCGATGAGTTGGACTCAGTGATTGAAGAGCATGGGTTTGAGAAGGTTTGATAAGTGGGGTGACTGTTCTTTTTCTAAGAAAGGGGGTGAGGGAAGGTATGGGGTTGTTGGTCAATCGGTTTTAAAGGAGAGCGAGGGGTTTTGAAAATGTCACGATATCTATATAACCTATGTTTTTCTTTGTATCATATTCCCCGTTCGTAGATAGCTGTATCTAGAGGAGATGGAGATCGAGGTAGTCGGAGTATGTATGGTCAATGTCATTTTTTATCGTCTGTTTATTGGCCTCCAACTTCTCTATTTGTTCACTTGCTCACATGCTATAGGTACTCATTTTCTTCCTATGACTCGGTATTAAAGAGCTAGTTTATCGGTTTATTAAGTATGTCTGTAGGATGAGAAATACACCAGATGAAGAGAGAAGAGAAACGGGAGGATGGTCCGTTGAGCCCCTGATAACTATCAGAACCAGCTCTAGACACACTTCACTTGCGTTTGGGTATAAGCTATCTCTTAGTTATGTGAAGTATAATGTTTTATGACATTCCATTACAAGTATTTGATAAGTGCATATTGGACCCTCCTTCCCCCCTACGGGACCTCTTCCTCAATAAGCACATTTTGGTATCCACTCCCCTTTTCGATACCGATGTAGATTGGGGTTGGGTTGATGAAGGATTGGGGTAGTGAGAGAATAGATATTACCTACGCCATGAGGGTATACACATCACTATTACCCAAAGACAGACAAATATACCTACATGATGACGGATACTCCATGCCATCATCTCCCTCCTCGTGAGCAAAACTTAACGTACCTACCCAGGTACTTTACCTTAACAATGGAGGAAAACAAGTAATGTATACTCCGTAAAGTCCTTTGGAGTCCCCCTCAACACCCCATCTTCCCCTCTCATCTACGAAGGACCAAAGGTATAGAAGAAGCAGGGTTTCTCCAAAAGCGTTACCGGTGTTTTCCGTAGTGCTGACGGGCGACGGGAACGTTTTTATTCTCGAATCACCAAGAACGCCTCATCATGCCGCACGGATAGCATACCGTACATTGGTTAGGACAGGTACGATGTGATGATAGGCTTAGATATGACGTGCATTTTGATTCTTTGCTTGGTATTGCTTTTTTAAGGGGCGGGGGAGTAGGATGGCGGTAGGTAATAGCGGGAGGCGAGTCGTTATCTCGGAAGAAATTGCCTAAGGTGGAAGGGGACAAGGGGAGGTCTGGGTGTATCGTGAATGGAGAATAAGAACAATTCCAAATGCCTATCTGCCTACTCTGTCCAACTCATTACTAGCATCTTAGTCTTTTAGATTATATTTATCGGGCTGTAATAAATATAGACAATCAAAACCGCTTACGTATAGCCTCTCCCCTCTCCTTGCCTTTTCCCCGGACCCGGGACCGATCCGACACATCAAACCCCAGACAAAAAGAATCCTCCCAAACGAAGATCTCAATATCTAACCCTAAACCTAACCCTAGCCCAACCCCCTTGTATATAAGTTACCAGGGGGATAGTATCTTTTATGTATTTATTAGCTAAATTCCGCGATTGTTTGCTCTCCTTCGTAGCAACTGAGACACAACGTGATTTTTTCTGGGGAAGGATGAGCTGGGGAATGAGGATCGCGGAGGGAATTGAACGACTGGGTAACTCTCTGGCGTCAAGTTAATTAAGTAATGCCACGCCATCGTCACCGCTACGTCAGAAGAAGAACATGTGGCACATTCACGTTACAATCATGAGCTGAGCTGAACTGGGGAGTCAATGTCAAGGGTCTAGGTAGCGTTAGCTAACTAACGCCGCTGATTCGACCCGGGTAGCCAGCTAGGGAAGAAAGCACGTTGTGGAAGCTCGTGAGATTTTCTAGATGATCGAGATCGCATCTCATGTTTCTCGAATCAGTCACGCATGAAAAAAAAAAAAAAAAAAAAAAAAAAAAAAAAAATTTCGCCTCACTTAACCAGATTAGACGTCCAAAATATTTCCGTGTCATAATTTGCGCTCTTCCCGTGCCTGTGTATTTTCTCTGCGTATCTAAAGTTTGTAACTCTGTGTATACCATTGATGCTAGTTAGCATCGTAACTTTATCCGTACCATTCCATCTGTTCACTCCATGATTTTGGAAAATACGTCCTAGTATTCGTTTACATGTACTTGCTGTTTTGACAGCGAACATGCCGTACAAGATACCACTACTGCCTCGTCCAAAACCACACAAGATTTATATCTAAAATATCATACACACACACATACACACAAACGCAGTAACAAATTGATATATCGTGACCTCATGTAGCGACATTGGAAGCGGCTAGCTTTCATGCTATTGACTGTTTCCGTTTAACCCCGTAAGCAAGCGCATTATTTCAAGACTCAGCCTTACGCTCAGCATGGGAGTCTTCAACCTGCGCCATAGACATTCGCTTCGACTCGGCGATAGAGCCGGCATCGAGGCCTTTCTCCACATCGTGGTGGTGGACATTGGCGCCGGCCGGTCCGGCCGCTTCGAGCGAGCGACCACGCTTCTCTGGCCCGAGGGCAGTGGTGACGGCAATTCCGAGGGCAATGATAGCAGTAGCGATACCCATAGTGGGCCCGTAGGCTTCGACGAGCTCGCCGCTCTGGTTACGGATGAAGTTGGATTCAGCAATGGCGTTTACGATCTGTGCTGAAGGCGACGAGATCATGTTACCAAGCTGGTAGGTAATACCGGTGAAACTGGAGCGGAATGCCTCGGGAGAGAGTTCAGTCAAGTGGATGGGAATGACGCCCCAGGCACCCTGGACGAAGAACTGCATCATGAATCCAGAGGCGGATAGACCAGCCTCGGTGTTGGGGAGGATCCAAGCTGGGATGAGACAGCAACTGATCAGAGCAGCTCCGACAATGGCTCGTCGTCGACCAATGAACTGAGACAGGTATCCGACAATGGTGCCACCGACACAAGCACCAGTCTTCATGAGAATGCTAGCGCGAGTGGCTCCATTGTTGGCGAGCCCCTTAGATTCGATCATGAAAGTAGTGTAGCTGTCCTGGCTGGTGTGCGAGTAATAGTTGAACCAAGTCATCAGGATAATACAGTAGACGCACATGTGCCACTCTTTAGCAAGCATGGTCTTGGTCTCTTCCCAGAAGTCGCCTGCTGAAATGTGATGACCTTCTGCCTTAGCCTCCCGGAATTGCTTAGACTCAGGGAAGAGGCAACGGAGAAGACCTGCGGCGATGGAGAGCCCCGCGGCAATCCAGAACACAGTCTTCCAAGTCTCAACCTCTCCACCAACACCAAGGTTGGCGCAAGCTGCTAACACGTATCCGAAAGAGTATCCTTGCTGGAGGACACCGCTCATTAAACCTCTCGCATCGGTACTAGTTATAACAGTTAGTGGACAGAAGGTTAGCAACAAGAGTGGTAAAGCTTACGGGCAGTTCTCCAACGCCATGGAGATGGCATTTCCGTATACGCCACCCATGAAGAGACCGAAGAGGGATCTTACAGCCAGGAACTGTTGGAAAGTCTGGGCGTAGATTGTTGCAATCTGCAAGAGTCCTGGAAAAGAGTTAGCCGCCGTATCACAACTAGCATTAGGGCTTATGTTGGCTTACCGAGAATAATCATGTTACCAACCATGGGCCATTTTCGCCCATACCGGTCACCAAGAAGACCGAAGACAGCAGCACCGACAGAACGAAGCAACAGCGTCAGGGTGATGGCGGTAGTGATTTCGGTCTTAGTTGTGTGATAGTAGCTGGCAAGCTTCACGGTCTGGATGGAGAGGGCATGGAAGTCGAAGGCATCAGCCGTCCAAGCGAAGAAACCCACAAAGAAGTAGATCCAATTCTTTGCGCTTAGGAGCATAAGTATGGAGATGGGGTTTTTGAACTTCTCGGGAGACTGCCATTCTGCGTGAGACTCGCCGAGCTCATTGGTGACGACCACTCTCTGCTTCCATTTGAAGAGGTCACCAAAGGACTGCTTTGCAGTGGCAAAGGTGCCCTGGGCTATAGGGTCAGCCCGCTCGTTGTTCGTGGCCATGTTTGGATAAAAATCAAAAACGATATAACAAGCGGCCTCGTTGATCTTGACAGGAAACCGAAGATATGAAGTAACTCTCCGGGAAAGATGCAACTGGTCCTCCCGTTGCTCCCACCTCGTGCCATGCCAGGCTCTTATACCTCGCGAGAGGCAAGGTCCTTCCAACCGACCTCGTAGAATGACTTCTGTTCAGACAAGTGCATATAACCTGGCTCGTGAGCAGCCACATGGGCTATAGGACCCTTCCTCCGTATGATGCAGCGTCTAGACCTGCCAAGGAGGCTGAAATGCTCGCCATTGGGAAGCCAAGGCAGGCCAAGCTTGGCCAAGAGCACTACCACCAGGTATGCTGCCCACTTCGACGAAAGGTCCGACTATCCCCAGGTGGGGAGTTCTGCGGGGGTTTGGAGAAGCATGTTGGTTTACGTTGATGGTATCTTCGGGTCAGATGCCATATCCATCGTGTTTGCCGTTAGGGTGTTTTCTTGTTAGTCGTGGGTGCATATTTTCGTCATCGGCTGAAAGGAGTTTCGAATGAATTTTAAGATGCTAAAAGTTTCCAGAGATTCACGCGACAACCAGGACAATACGAGGGCCACTATGTGCGTATAGAGTTACCTACAGCCTACTTATGGGCTGATGAGAGGTGACAATATCGCAGACGAACATATCGGTTAAGTAGGCTACCCAGCGGTGCAGATCTCGTTGGAAGCACGATAGGTGGCCCGGAAAATAGACAACCCCTAGCGGGTTCGGTAAGGGGGAGCGGGTGAGATTCCGATAGTCAACCACAATGATAATGCTGCTTCTCCAGTGCCGGAGGATTCTCTAGGAGCGAAACGAGGTCAAGGCCCCAGATATGTGGTCGCCCCCATGGCACCACTCGGGTTAGGATCAGTCACGAGCATTAGCGTTATCGGGACTTTTCGCAAGCATCATGCCAGGGAATTTGGCAATGACGATAGCTTGTCATCCTTATCCTTGGTGAGGGATTTGAAGTTGGCCAGAATGGTCTCCTCCACGATATCTTCCGGTCGAGGTGAGACGTGTGGATTTGTCTTGGTGTCCGTATCACGATAAAATCGAGTCGACGGATTTTCTTGGCCAAGAGGCTGGGCAACGGCTGCAAGCGTGTCTCCCGAAGAACAAGCAATTGCCAATCCGTAAATTCCAATTTAGATCATCTAAGGTCATAGGTCATATCGATAATATGGTGTTGTCGCAGGAAGAGACGTTGTTTGATTGGCCTTTCTGGTGTATGTAGGTTATATATATAGTTTTTGGTATGGTTGAATATAGTGTAAGTTCTCGTCCTCATCCTCATCCTCGTCCTCCGCTCTAGGTTAACTAAAACCCCGGATAACTCGAGATGGATTATTTCTCACCATGTCCCCATACAACAATAAAATGACAAGACGCGGCGGTCAGAGAGGCTTGGTTTTAAATACTTCCAAGACTTGAAGAGGGGTCCGTGTGTAACTGGCCCAAACAAAGTAGTTAGTATAGCTGTCTACATATCCTCGGCTATCTTGCACCTCGAGCACGGCCCGGGGGGCACGGATGGAGTAAGTTGCGCAATTTCTAACCCGAGAGTTGTGCTGTTGGTTCGTCTCACGAAAGAAGATGAAAACAACAAAAATCAGGAGATACCCCCCGGAACGAATCCTACGGTAAAAACTGTTTGGGTAAGCTTGGGTAAGTTTAGGTCCAGGGGCCTGGACCTGGGGAGGATCGTCATTGGGGTTATGCGGGGAGTAGGATGACAGGCAGGATCCACTCTACCAATGAGCACTCTTCGAAATAGGGTCTTCTGTAGTGTAACCTATCACTACCTACCTAGTAACTGTAGTACGGACCACTTTCTTGGGTACGTTTCGTTTGTGGGGGAAAGAAACTTGTCACGGTCTGCACGGTGATTCGTGATTCGTAGGGACTCCATTTTTGTTCTAGACTAGAAAATGCGGAGTAATGTCTCACAACCTTGAAAGTCTCTCATGTGACTTGGCTGCTTGGGGTTCTCCCCCCTTCTTTACAAGAATAAACTGAAACAGAATGCGTATCTACCAGTCTACCTATCTAGGTACCTAGTGTACTATAATAAGCGGGTTTAACGGGTTATCCTTGCTTATGCATTTAGTGTAGTACGCATCGATTCAAAAGCCTTAGGTAAGCTAGAGATTAGCTAAATTTAGTTCCTCCTAAGTTCTCCTAAACGACATCATCGATTCTTCATTTTTCTTCTTGACATGAATCACCACATCAGGTCTTTCTCCCTTCCATTCTCCACTGAGAATGCCCCTAACTCAGGCACAATACCAATAATATCCACTTACTTATCTACAATTAGAGTAATGCAAATCGCGAATTACTATGTGAGCTTTCGAATCCAAACCAGATCGAGTTAAATCTCTCCTTTATTGGAAATCCCCTTACTCGATATGGACAGTAAATATTCCCAAGAAAGCGTCATTGTCACCACTCCGTGATCGAGATCTTTCCTTTCATCCAGTAGAAACACATGTTTTACAAATTATGTGACACCCTAACGCCCAATTGTCGATGATGACAAGCATATCAATCGTTAGGTATAGCAAGTGGCAACTAGGTGTAGGTATGGGAGTTGGACATAATAAAATAAGATGGGGTTTCCATCAAACATGACAATGGAAACTGTAACTATTACTTGACAACAAAACTATCTACAACCTGTAATGCACCTGGTCATCCTACCGTATTAAAAAAGACGCGATTGTATCACATCCAAGTCCATCCAACTTAATCAAGTCAGAGGAGAACAACATTGGAAATCGAAATATGGCACCGACGACAGATTGTTCGTTTGCTGGTCACGTAGCTGACCAGTTCACCTCATATGAACGTGATCGACAAGCGTCCTCTAAGGAGTCTTTGTATACTACGAGGTAGGTTATGTCAGTACGATTCATAGTATCGTCCAATCCCACTTACGCACTGCATAGTAATGGAGCCCCTATGCCTCACCCCTACGAAACTCAGCGAGCAGGAGAAAACGGGCCGCTGCTACTTCAGGACTTTCACCTCATTGACCTTCTGTCCCACTTCGACCGCGAGCGTATTCCCGAGCGAGTTGTGCATGCCAAGGGGAGCGGAGCCCATGGTTTCTTCGAGTGCACAGATCCCATTCCCGACCTTTGTTGTGCCGACCTCTTCTCGGCAAAGGGGAAAAAGTGCCCCGTAACTGCTCGCTTCTCTACCGTCGGTGGAGAGTCTGGATCCCATGACTGTGCTCGAGACCCTCGGGGATTTTCTGTCAAATTCCGGACTGAGGAGGGTGTGTGGGATGCTGTATGGAATAATACGCCCGTCTTTTTCCTTCGGGACCCAGCCAAATTCCCTCACTTTATCCACACGCAGAAGAGAGACCCGGCGACACATTTGACTCATGCGGACGATTCCACTATGTTCTGGGATTACCTGTCCCAGAACCCAGAGTCCAGTACGTTTTCTCTAGTCTCTATTCCTTATGTCTACCTTGCACTCGTACTGATGATGGTTGATTACAGTTCACCAAGTTATGGTCCTTTTTGGAGACCGAGGTATTCCGGATGGTTATCGTTTCATGCATGGCTACTCTGGTCACTCTTTCAAGCTCGTTAACAAGCAGGGCGATTGGGTTTACTGCCAGTTCCATTTCAAGTCTATGCAAGGTACCGGTTACATCACTCAATCTGATTCTGCGGACAAGTCTCCCGACTACTCCCAGAAAGACCTATATGAAGCTATTCAACGCGGAGATTACCCTAAATGGAGCGTTGAGATACAGACTATGACACCTAAGCAAGCAGAGGAACTGTGGGAAACGCAGAAAATTAATGTTTTTGACCTCACGCACGTCTGGCCTCACAGTCAATTCCCTCTACGGAAGGTTGGCGAGTTCACCCTGAACGAGAACGCGATCAACTACTTCGCCGAGGTTGAACAAGCTGCATTCAACCCGGCTCATTTGCCCCCTGGTATCGAGCCATCAGCTGATCCCGTCCTCCAATCCCGGCTGTTTTCATATCCAGATGCTCATCGTCATCGCGTCGGCGTTAACTACCAGCAGCTTCCCGTCAATGCGCCCCGGACGGGCTACAAATTCGGAAATTTCCAGAGGGATGGAGCTATGTCATTCTATAACCAGGGCTCCCGACCAAATTATCTAAGCTCGATAGACCCTATTCAATTCAGATCTCGGTCCATTGATCTCGACAAGACACATGCGCATTTCATTGGTCAGGCTATCACTTTCCTCTCGGAAATTCGACCGGAGGATTTCAACGCTCCCAGAGCACTCTGGCAAAAGGTATTCGATGAACCTGCTCGTGAGAGATTCATAGAAAACGTGTCTGGCAAGATGGCCGCCTGCAAAGAGCCGGAGATCTTAAAGAGGCAAATCGCGATCTTCAGGGAGGTAGATAATGACATCGCCGCCCGTCTGGAGAAAGCTACCGGTATCAAGGGATATGACGGCATTTCGAACCTGAGCTTTAACGGAACTCATAATGGCATGACCAAGGATACTACGTTAAGATATGCTAATGGGATTAACCCACCTGAGGGGAAGAGCCTCACACAGAATAACGGCGCGCCATCTAAGGGGACTCACGACGGGATTGTGGTCAATGGAACAAATAGAAACTAACGAAGTGGTTCCTCACTGTACTTGGGTTTTGTATGGCATTTAGAACACGGATATCTAATTTTGTACCAACCTAGTCTAATGAAATTTGTACATAGACAAATGTGAAATGACTTGAAATATTCGAATTACTCTTCAAATGTTTTCAACCCTACCAATACGTGTAGCTTATCTATCACCAGACAATGAGTTTTCTCTAGTCGCGCTATTATTGATGTAATGTCATCATCAATTACTTCATAACGTTCATGAGAAATGGGCATTTTATAAATTACCCTCAAAATGTATATCAGGGGATAAGCCAAATTGTTGACCAAGCATCGTAAAACCCTAATTAATAGATTTGCAACGCATTATGATGCTTTCCTTCCCTTCGACTTGTGCGGAATAACTCGTTAGGATCGGAATAAGTACGTCGGAGATCGATAGTAAGAGGAATTAAGTCAGTTCAAGTTAGATTGCCAAAGTTTTGGTATCACGGGGCGAGTTATGGCAGTTTATATATGTAATGAAGTGGTAGGACGGGTAAGAAATTGTAAGTAAACGTCGGTCTTCTGCTACGATCTAGACCTGTTGGCTCTTATTGTCCCTTAGTAATTAGAGTTTCTCAATTGCTTGTAGATACTAGCGGACATGCATATCATGAGAGATATTTTATGAAAGCAATACAATAACGGAGCCTTCGCACGTTCTATGCTCAATGTTCGTTCTTATTTTACGACATGAACTACAATGCTTTCCTGCGCCGCGAAGAACTTGGTCACAACGTCTCAAGGGGATTTTCAGTATCTAGGTACTATATATAACAAAAATTAATATCCTCTCATATCTCATGACACCTTTTTTTTCTTAACCAGGGCCACCTCAATTATCACGCTTGGCTTCAGCGTTTATTGTCGCGACCGCATCTCCATCATGACTATGTGTATTTATCGAATCATCCTTTTTAGCTACAGGCGAATCAGTGGCGACGAGCTTCTCGTCAGTTTCTTCAATCTCCTCTGGAAGTGTGAGATTGAGTATCATAGAGACGAAAGCGGTGACGGCAAACCCCGTCTCCATGACCAGAACAATGGCGTCAAGGAACCCCTGGAGGTTTCTGTTGTCGCCACTATAGCTAAAGACGTTGGAGAAGTAGGTGGGCACGAGAGTGGCTCCATATCCTATAGACAATCCGGCCGTCAAGATGAAGCGAGATCGGCGGTTAAATGGGACGCCCCTTGTTATGATAGCAATACCAGATACCGCGACGGCACAGAATAGGAAAGTAGTCATTCCGCCGAGGACGGCGGAGGGGATGGCCACAAGTGCAGCAGCAAACTTTGCGAATATCCCCATGATAATCAGAAAAAAGCTGTAAACGATTGTCAGTCAATAGTAGCTAAGCCGTACTTTAAGTAATAATACTAACCAGCAACAGTATCCAGCGGTTCGGTTGGCGCAGCGAGTGAGAGCAATGACGCCGTTATTTTGAGCAAATGTACTCATAGGCGAAATTGTCATCAAGGCAGCAAGAACTCCATTCAAACCATCTGCCAACACACCTCCCTGAATGCGAGATTCATAGGCCTTGCCATCAACTTCCAGACGGGAGACATCACACGTGGCGGTCACATCACCGATGGCCTCGCAGGCGCAGATGATAAACACAGCCAGAATGGGAAGCACAAGCGGCCCATAGACGCTGAGCTTAAAAGTGTGGACCCAGATGAAGGATGCAGCCGGAGCAGCGTCGATTCCGCTGCGGTCGAAGTATCCGGTGGCCGCGGCGATGATGCACCCGACAAGGAGACCAATGATCACGCTGGTCGACTTCATGATCGGCGAACCGAATCGCTCACAGAGGATGATGGCGAGAAACACCGAGAACCCAAGGCCTGCAATGAACATGTTAATCATGAACTATGGTATACGCGTTTTCACGATCCTCGGCTTACCAAGATACTCTGGCGAACCCCATGGCAGGGCGTGGGGCGCGTCAATATTGGGGCACGCGTTGAAGTAGGCAGTATGGTCGGCGTCAGCACACGGTCCAGAACCTCCAGCCCAGTTCTTGAAACCCGTTTCAATTAAGCTAATGCCAATAAGCTTTCTATGAGTTAGTATTTCATTTTGACCCCATAATGCTCAGAGGGGAAGGGGGATAGGGGGTATTAGCTCACCATGACCGTTGGCCCTGTTACAATGGGAGGGAATATCCTCAACATGATCTTGGGAGGCATAAAGGCGATGAGAACTTCGATTAGGGCGCAAACGGCTGATGTGCCCAGTAAGGCTCCATAAGCATCTGGGCAAGGCAGCTTCGTGCCATCCGCGGCCGTGGGACAATATCCATTGGCGTACATCTGGGCAAATGCGCCCTCCGCTACAGGAATGATGGAAAAGGAGATTCCGACTACAGAGATCAACCCAGTTCCGAGATAATACCTATACCCAGTCGTTAGTCATTTATCCATCAATAATAGACGGGATCTTAAGGCCTCCTAATTAAGTCGGCGGGCCTAGGAGACGTGGAGAAATCGGAATCGTATGTGCTCTACTCACGGGGTCTTGTAAATATGGAATCTCGTAATCTGTATCATGGACAGGATTCCCGAGACGATCAGTGCCGTTGAGACCAGGTACTGCTGCAGCTCAGCGTCGAGGTTGACCCCTGAGGCCCCGGACATAAGGATCGGGGGCGTGATGATGCCCGCAAGCATGGCCAGTGCGTGCTGGAGACCTAGTAGCAGCGCTAAGACGACGGGCATCTTATCGTTGAGCCCGAAGAAGGGAGACGCCTGTTGGCTCTTCCTGAGGAACGGAAGGTTGGGCCGGAAGAGAAACCCGTAGTCGTAATCACCGAAGAGTCCATCTTTAGTAAATAACGTTCTCCTTGCGCTGCGCAACCGGTCGCTCACGGTCTTCTTCGGAGCTATATGTGGCGCGATATGGGACGGGCCCTGATCTTCGTCCATTGTGACTGAAGATGAGAGTAATAAATGTGCCACGGGGTTAGGATATTTGAATCGAAGTTGTTGGAGGCTGATATCGCGGTTTGCCGCTCACCGTCCGTCCTCCGGAAACTTGACCGTCAAGGTTTCGAACCGTGAGCAGTAAGAACACCAAAAATTGAACAAAAACGAATAAAAAAGTACGGTATCTTAAAGCTGGTTGGACAATAGCAAAATTCGCACAACTCGGTAGATAAGGGTATAGAATGGGATCATCTGGAATGGATCACGATCTCGGAATTGTGGGACTGTAGAGTGGATTGTCGGACGATCCTACGTACGCATAAAGCTTTCCAGCCTTCTCTATATATAGGTAAAGTAGGGATATATGAGCTTTTATAAGATATATTACAGTGGTTACCCCTGTTACAGCATATAATTCGGGCAAGCCTAATGTATGCTGTATCGTTGTTATATGCTGTATCTGGTGTCTCACGTGATGGG
>MU394059.1:775276-904960 GCA_022578605.1 Camillea tinctor | reverse complement strand
TAGTATACTTAATATATAATTGCAATTAATTGCTATTTTTTTTAAAAATTTTAAACTTAATACTTTTTAATAAAAAAATAGTTTATTTAATATAATTTAAAATATTTTTAAATTAGTTTTGCTTTTATTAACTTTTTTTACTTTAATATTAAAAAATGTAATTATTATTTAATTATAATAATATTAAACTTTATTTTGTTTTATATTAAAGTAACGTTTTATTGCAAAATATATATTAATAAAATATTAATATTTTAATATATTTAAAAAAAACTTAAATTTATTTTTAAAAATATTATATGCTTTTTTTATATAGTTATTTTTTTTGTTTTATGCTTTTTTAAATTGCTTAATAATTATAAAAAAACATATATTATTTACAATTTTTTTTTAAAAAAATTATATAATAAAATTGCTTTTTTTAATTTTTAACTAGTATATATACTTACTTATATTTATTACTTTTAAAAATAAATAGTTAATTTATTAAAAAAAAAACTATAATTTTTAAGGTTTTATATAAGCTTTTGCTTTTTATTTAAGTAGTTTAAAAAAAAATAATTAATATAAAAAGCTTTAAAAATATTTTTATTTTAAAAAAACATATAAGTATAGTAACTATATATTTAAAAGTGCAGCGCTTTTTTAGCTTTAATTACTTTTTATAAATAAATATAATTATAAATATATTAAAGTTTAATAAAATATAAGTATAAAAAAAATATTAAAAAAGCATAGTTTATTAACGTAACACTTTAATATTATAAATAAAATTATACTTAAAAGTATATTTTTTAATGTATTTTTTTTTTAAAAAAAAAAAGTTATTGCTTATATTAAAATTTTTTTAATATAAAAAATATTTTATATATGCTATATTATTTAACTTTATAATTATTTAAAAAAATAAAAAAAAAGCAAAAAAAATATGCTTAAATAGTAAAGTTAAAAAGTTTAATAATATAAGTAATATTATTATATACATTATAAAAAAGTTGCAAATAATGCAATTATTTAATAGTTTTAAAGTTTATTGCGCTTAATATTAAAAGTTAAGTAAAAAAATTATTATTAATAAATTAATTGTTTTAAAGTTATAATTTTGCTTTTTTATTAATAATAAATAATTTAATATAATTATTTTTATAAACGTTTAAAATGTTAGTTTAAAATTATGTATAAAAGTTTTTAAGTTAAAACGTATTATTTATTAAAGTTAAAAAAAAATAAAATTATAAAGCTACTTTTTTTTTTTATGCAACTTAAAAATAATTATTTTTTATATTAATTAATAAAGCTACTTTTTTTTAGCTTTATATAGGTTTTTTTTATATTATTATAATATTAAAAAAAATCTTTTAATTTATTAATATATTAAAATATACTATGTAATTATTATTAATTTTATAAATATAAATATTTTGTTTTATTATAGCTATATAAAGTGTAAATTAAAGTTACTTTAATATATATTTAAAGTTTTTTCGTTTAAATTTTTTAAAGTGCTTTTAATATTTTATTAACGTTTTTTTAATGTAAAAGCTATTAAATAAAAGTTGTTATTTTTAATATTTTATATAAAAATTAGTATTTATATTGCTTTTTATTATAAAGTATTAATTACGTAATTAAAAGTTTTTTATTTTAATATTTAAAAATTAAATACTTAAAAAACTTTTTTATTTATTATAAGTAGCAATGTTATAAGTTTTTATAATTAGTTTAAATTTTTTAAAGTTATAGCATTATTATTTTTAATAGTTTTTTATTGTTTTTTTTAAAATTACTATTATTATTATTGCTAAGTTTTTTAAGTTAAAAAACTTAATTAACCGTTACTTAATATTGTAAATAGTAATAGTGTTAAAAATAAAAGTAATATAAATTGTTATTTTTAAAAAAAAGGAAAATATAAATTATATGTTGCAAAATAAAATGTTTAAAAAACTTGTTTATTTAACATAAAAAAAATGCTAATGTCGCTATTATTGTATTTTATTTTGCTATACTTTTAAATAAAAGTACAAAATATTAATAATAATTTTTTATATTTACTTTAAATTACTATACTTTTAAATAAAAATATAAAATATTTAAAAAAACTTTTACTTTGCAAATTTATATTGCTATATGTTTAACAATATTAATTAATGTTAATAAATATATATATTAAAAAAATAAAAACAATAACAAATATAAAAAACAATTATGTATTTATATTTAAAAAAAGAACTATTTAATTAAAATTACGCAAAAAACTGCAATTTATTTATGTGCAGGGTATATAGTAACTTTTTGTTTTTATTATATAATTATTAAAAATATTAATTTACTATATTTTTAAATTTTTTAATAAACTATAAAATTTAAAAATTTTTACTTTTAAAAATAATTTTAAAAGTTAATATTTAACTTATTGCATTAATATATTTAATAAATAAAGTTTATAAATAAAATTATAAACTTTTTATAAAAGCTTTATAAGTTTTAAAAGTTTTAAAAACTAAACTATTAATTTTTAATAAAATAATTAATAAAATTATTAAAATAAACTTTAAAATAAATTATAAATTATAGTTAGCTATTAAACTTTTTTTATTTATATTAAAAATTAATTTAAGCTAAATTTTTTTATATTTTTTTTTATATATTAAAATATTAATTTATAGCTTTAAAAATAAAAGCATTAAACTTAAATGCTTTTATTTTATAGTTTATTTTAATTTAAATAGTTAAATTTTATTATATAAAGCATTTAATTTAATTATGGTTTATTTTTTTTAATATTTATTATTAAAAAAAAATTATTATATAATTTTATAAATTATATTGTAAAATAAAGCAAAATTTAAAAACTTTTAGCGTAAAATTTAATAAATAAAACTTTTTTTTATTTGTGTATTAATTTTATTTATATATAATAACTTAATAAGCTTTATTATTTATAAAAATAGTTAAAAAAGTTATAAAAAAATATTACGTTTTATAGCTATAACTTTAAAAAATAAGCATTTTTACTTAATATTATAAATAACATGTTTTAAATTAACGTTTATATATAAAACCATTTTAAAATAATAAAAAATAAATAAAATTTAACAAAATTATCGTAAAAAAACTAAAAAAAATATAACATTTTATAAATAGTTAAAAATAAAGTTATTTATAGCATTAATTTTATTATAATTTTTATGCAAAAACTTTTCGAAAAAATTACGTAAAAAACTTTAATTTTAAATTTACATATTAACTTTACTGTTTATAAATAGCATTAAAAGTAAATTTTATACGTGTAAGTAAAGTAGTTAATAATAAAGTAGTTTATATATGATTTAGTGTTCTCAATGTGGGGGTGTTTACAAAGGTGTGGATGGATGGTATATCCATATGTAGGTATGTATGAGAATTCAATCGAAGTGTATGATAGCAATAACTCACGAACAGTGTCGTTGCATTTCATTTCATATCGTGCCATGCTCATAAGTACGTAAAAAGTGTGGCTTGCACAAGAAGTTCATGACACTAAATTGGTTTTGGGGGTATGGGGTTTTTTCTATTGATCGGTTGCTTTATGTATTCATTCCTGTATTTCATTGAAATTACCGCCCTTTCCCCCCAGGTCCGCCTGACCCAAATGACCAATCCCGACTCTTTTGTTTCAACAAAAACTCCATGCGCGATGCCTACCCCCTGCTCCGAGGGTCTTTGATATCATTATGAACAAAAATAAAAGAAATACAGCGTAGAGAATGATTATAAAGACGAAAGAAAAACAAGGATATGCCTCATTTTTGATCAAGTTTAACCCCCTCCGCTCACTCCTTAGTGAGAGGGAGAGATGGAGGTCCTCGTATAATTACTTGATTACTGGGAAGCATGTCGTATCCTCATATCTCACGACCCCAGCTCGTGGAACTGCCCATGGTGATTCGCGTTATAATCCCGGTCGCCGACGGCGTTCCCGCCCGCCTCGTGTACCGTGGGCGGGGTCTGATATTGTTGTTGCTGCTGCTGGGGCTGCCAGGAGTTGATGGTCGACGTCGGGCTAGTCGGTTGCTGTGGAGGATACGGCATGCTCTGGTGACTGGGATCCGTGAACTGGGACACGGGGCTTGTCGAGTCGTGACGATTCGGCGGGGAGGTTGGTGCCATGGCTACGAAGCCGGCGGGCTTTTGGTCTGCGCCGGGGAAATACCCGCTTTGCGGGGGGTAGCCTTGGGGCGGGGATTGTGGTTGTGGTCCGCCGTAGCCGGGCTGTTGCTGGTTGTTGTACGGGGGCTGAGCGTAGGCGGCGGCAGCGACGCCGGGGGTGGGCCCGTTAGATCCGGGGTTTTGCTGCACTTCGGGCTGCTGGGCTCCAGGGGTGTTGTTGTTCTTCTTCTTCTTGTTATGGCGGATGATGAAGAAAATGCCGAGGCCGATAAGGGCGAGCACGGCGACACCACCGACGACACCTCCCACAATGGGGCCAACAGGTGTGGAGGACGAGGATCCCGAGTTGCTGTTGCTGCTGCCCGACGTGCTCGATGACGAGTGGCCGCCTGTCGTTGATGAGCCGCCGCCGGTGGCCAAGATGTCACTGTTGGTACCAGACGTGAAATCCGACAGTGTCACAACAACAGGCGTAAAAGAGCGACCATCGGTCTCTCCATCGTAGGTAGTGTAAAGCTGCTGCGGCGTCGAATAGCTCAGTGTGTCGCAGTAGTAATCCATGATACCATCAAAGAAAGTGACCGTCCCGCAGTAAGGATAATTTACGTTTGTGCTATGAAAAAGCGTCAGTTATAGAAAGGCCTGAGCACTCTAGGATCTGATAACTCACCATTTGACAGTATACGTATCCGCAAAACACCCATTGTCACACGAATCTGAAAGATATATATCTCTGTAGTCCATACACCCGACTCGAATACCACAGTCTCCGGCTGAGCAGCAAGCGACGGCACCAACCGTCGAGGTAGTCACGAAAGCACAGGTTGCACCGAGCGCATTACAGCTGTACACAGCACCTATAGTCATATTAGTTAGGATTTCCTAGTAGTCAACAACAAGTAACAGTCTCTTATTCGTACCAGCCCGTCCGTCGAAGTAGCCACATGTGTTATCTGGTCCCACGAGAACTGTCTGTGCATCTTGTCTCCTAGCAAGCTCTAGCAAGCTCGGCGGTTCTGTAGTCTCGGGGAGGTGGAAGGTTGCATCTGGCACCACGCTCTGGGTGGGCTTTGGCAGTCTCCCATCCAAAGCCATCGCCTGGACCGCCACGGTGAAAGCGGCGGCAGTAAAGATACGCGCCATGACTAATCTATATTCTTCGAAAACAGTCCTCAAACTATCAGCTCTTCTAAAGAAACTAAGCTGAGACACTTCTCAATGACAAGTGGGTTCGGAATAGTAACAGAGGTTGGCGGAACCGAGAGGAAAGGATCACCATCTGTCTTAGGGTATAAGGGGGGACGGTGTGCTTTATGAGGCGGGTTCGTTGCAACCGCTGCATCGGCCAGTTTCCTTCCTACGCCCATGTCCGCCTAACATTAGATATCGCGAGGTACTTTTTTTTCTTTTTCTTTTTTCTTTTTCTTCCCACCTCCCACTTCACAGACCTGGGCGAGGGCCACATCGGACTTGCTGCATATTGCGTGCAGTCTAGAGCCATTCCCTTTTCTCTCGTATAATTAACGGCCTAGCATCACGGGTCGAAAAGGACCAATGGCGATATAGGGAGACAGGGGTGGCTTGCAGGAGCTGAACACAGCTTTCCGCTGTTCGCTCGCCGTGCCAAGGGGCTATTGAAGATAGCCTCCTGAGGAGGGCCCAACAGACCGTGCATTTTGGTACAGAATGGTCTGGAGACGCGGAGGAAAGTTCAATAATGCTGACATGGAGACGGCGGACGGTATACGGATTTGGGATAGGCCGAGTTATATACCGATTGCCACTCAACACATCACTAACACCAGATGATAAGAGACTGGTCGGTTCATACATATCGGTCCTCAGCGTTTCGAAACAAACTGTAGCTATAAAAAAGACGGGTAGGGTTGATCTTCAGCTAATTATTAAGCATAATCAAACCATCTGAGATGAGATGTGTCGCCCTCCGAAGGGCCAGACAACGTTGCACATAACCTAGGTTTGTTGGTCATCGTATTCACATGAGAGAATTTCTAGTGTTTGTATAACTTACTTCAGCTTGCCTAGGTAAGTAGTAGTATAAGTATATTGTTCAAGCACGGGGGGAGGCAAAAGTTTACTAGGGACCCTCTTTAGAATCCATCGTGGTATCGTGGAATCGTGGATGAGAGACACTGGGTGGAAGATAAGTAGTGCCACCAATCAGCAATTAGTCGATTCCATTTCATCTTCATCTGGAGGAGTTAGAAAAAGATGTAAAATAGTGAAGGAGAAGAAAACTACTTTAACCTACTTACACTAATCTAACCTAGGCACTATAGTTCTTGGCAGCGGATTTGGGTCTTTTTAAGTTTTATGGTTAGAGTGCAGCTCTAAAAGGCGGGTCTGGATCTGCTAGTGCTGAAAGAGGCACACTTAAGCGAAAACTCACAGCAAGCCACTGCTAGATCCCTTGCTTACCTACTCAGCCTCACCTTGTCTAGATGTACATGGAGTTGTGCTACCTATTGCTGCAAGGGACCCAAGCCAAAAACTTACCTATCTCCTGAAGTAAGTACCTTGTACCCTTTAATACCAACATCTACAACAACACAACTAGTTGTACCACCGCCATCACTATCACCATTACAACTTACTACAACCAGGTGCTCGGCATCTCGGCAAACCCAACTTTCCAGATGCTGTTGGTGTTGTAGTTAGCCTTCCCCTCCCCAGGTTGCCTCATGACGGATCTGTCGCGGATACTGCCCGACTTTCCCATTGCCCAGTATGCGCATCTCCTGCCCGCCATCGAGAAGCACCAACTGAGCACGACGGACCTTCTCACTCTCGAGGTTACTGATATTGGTAAACGTACCCAGCTGCCCCTACTAGACATCAAGCGTCTCTGCAATGCCGTTCTGCAGGCCTTACACGTGGACCTGGGCGTTCTAGGGGACCGGGATGACGTCAAGAAGCCTCACCCCCATGCTCCCACGACGATCAACTCGGGTATAAAGCCAGAGACTCAGGCTAGCTCACTAAGGCATACCGGTGCCGAGCTCATCGCCAAACCATGGCATGCTATTAGCACTCTTGATGCATCCCTCGACGCGGCTCTTGGCGGCGGTGTGCCTGCCGGATACGTGACAGAGATAGTCGGCGAGAGCGGCGCAGGGAAGACCCAATTCCTGCTGACCTTACTCCTGTCAGTACAGTTGCCGCCACCATACGGCTTGGGCCGGCCCGCGTTATACATCTCGACGGAGGCGCCGCTATCAACTAGGCGGCTGAGCCAGATTCTCGCAAACCACCCGCTACTCCAGGATGAGAGCGAGAGTAAGCCTACCCTAGACGGTATCGTCAGTACTGTGACGCCCGATCTCGAGTCCCAGGACCACATCCTCACCTACCAGGTGCCCGTCGAAGTGGAACGGCGTAACATTGGACTGATAGTCCTAGACTCCGTAGCGGCGAACTATCGAGTCGAGTTTGAGCGCGGTGCCAAGGGGGCCAGCAGTGGCTCTAACCTAGCCGCGCGAAGCAATGAGCTCTTACGTCTAGGACGGCTCCTTCACGACCTCGCACGGAAACATAACCTCGCCGTCGTGGTCGCGAACCAAGTCGCCGACCGGTTCTCCCCCGCGCAACCCCCCGCATTTCTCCGGAGCAGCGCCTCCTCCCATAAGCCGTATCTCCACCACCTAGGTGCCTCGCAGGAAAGCCCCCTCGCCTCGCGCAGCCGTAACGTCGTCCCGAAACTCTCCCAGTCCGAGACCCCCAGTAGCAGCAACAGCATGGCCGACATCGTCGTCAAGTCGAGCATGCCGGAGCCGCCCCCGCCCGCCGACGACTTCTTAGCGCAGTACAACCACCCGGCGCTGCTGCTCGACCATCAGCAGCGCTGGTTCACGGGCTGGGGGGACGACCCGTACGAGAGCGGCGAGGGCGGCGCCCTCAAGACCCCCAGCCTGGGGCTCGTCTGGTCAACGCAGATCGCGTCCCGCGTGGCGCTCTACCGGCGACCGGTGCATTACCACCACCAACGTAAGGACGAGGAGGAGGAAGAAGAAGAACAGGGAGATGAGAGTAGAGGTGGCATGGCTAGTACGACGACGATGAAGACAACAACTTCGTGGCGTAGGTGGATGAAGGTTGTGTTTGCGCCGCATGTGCCCGGCACCGGCACCGGCCTGGACGGCGCGGTCGAGTTCGAGGTCACGATGGGTGGGATTAAGGGCGTAGAGGCGGCGAAGAAAGGGAAGGGTAAAGGGAAGGCGTGAGGATATGTCAAAAAGGGTTATTGTTAAATTCAAAACGGGCAAATTTTTTTAAGGCATGGCTTTGGTCCACGTAAATTTTTAATTTTTTTTGGTCTTTTAAAAAACCCAGTTCCCCCCCCCCCCCCCCCCCCCCCCCCCTTTTTTTTTTTTAAGAGTGGACTCAAGAGACCACCCTAGAAACCAAAAATCACTGGCAGAGAGATCGATGATGGCATATCAGTCGGGGAGTAAGGAGTATTCATAGTTGGATAGTAAGGAAAGGAGCATACATAACCTATATATATATATAACATGGAGCATGGCGGAAGTTGGACCATTATCTAGACTAGGATAGAAGAATGAAACATATAATAATCAAACACCTACCCATCATTATGTCCAAGCTATACTATTATCAAAAACGAGCAGACTTTATAGCGAAAGAGACCTACCTAGGTTATAAGTATCATAGAAATAAAAGGGCATACGAGGGTACATTAGCATCATGTATTAATACATCACAAGGTGGGGCTAGATAGGGATAAACGAAGAATCAATATTGCCGGACAATATTTTATATTATAATCGATATATGCTACATTTTATGTGGCCCGAACTCCCGAGCTGATGAATAAACCAATGCAAGCAATATCAATCCATAGAAGAAGTAGTACGCCGCCCAAATGCTCAATTTTAAATACTCCTACAAACCCATCAAGCATATGCCTCTCCAAGTCCCCGTTTTCCTATCCTCTCATCTTGGGTGAGGAAACTCGTCTTCTAGCTGCAATCGCACACCCACGTTCATACTGATAAGCTCCTGTATGAGCAGCTTCGCGGCATACGGCATAGTCATCCTGGCCACAGCGCGGCTGGTCTTGCAGTTGCTGCAGAAGCCTTTGTAGCCGAACAGACCGCATCTCTGGCAGATGTCGATATCGACGCCGTCCGAGCTGGTCATCAGACGTTCGAGAAGGAGCTGGGATGCACCGTACGCAATGAGACAGTCACGCTCCATTTCACCGAGACGCAGACCGCCGTCTCGGGATCGACCCTCGGTCGGCTGGCGGGTAAGGATTGCACGCGGTCCACGCGAACGGGAGTGCATCTTGTCCTGCACCATGTGCTTTAGACGTTGGTAATAGATAGGCCCGTTGAAGATGTAAGCTTGAAGCGGTTCGCCGGTGATTCCAGATGTGAAGTAGTCCTTTCCTTCCCATGAAAATCCGGCGTTGACCAACTCTTTACTCATCTCCTCTAGAGGGTGTGAACGGAAAGCATCTCCGTAGCCGTAATCTTTACGTCCCTTGACAACCGAGGCCTTTCCGGTGAGACACTCGAGTAACTTCCCGACTGTCATTCGCGAAGGGAAACCATGAGGGTTCATGATAATGTCGGGGCAAAGTCCTGAGTCTGAGAAGGGCATGTCCTCCTGCGCTACAATAATTCCAACCACACCCTTTTGACCGTGACGAGAGGAAAACTTATCACCCAGTTCAGGCCGCCGGGTTTGTCTTGTCTGAACTTTAATAAGCTGCGTTTCCTTATCCGTTTGGGTTACCATGACTTTGTCGATGTAGGCTGGATCAGCAAGACGATAACTTAACGGCGTTTCGCGAAATTCATTGCTTCTCCGTTCCAGCCCGACGGTCGGACTAATATCCACAGGACTCTCTTTCTTTATCATGACCTGACCTGAACTTACCCGACGGCCTACATCCGCCAGGCCATCATTGGATAAAATTTCATTCTTAGGAACACTAGGATCATTGTCCCCAATTCGCTCGCGGCTGCCGTTAGGATACTTCTGAAGCTCTACGGCGTACTTCCGGAAGACTTGACATCGTCCAAAGCCGCGGTCACAAGATGCTTTGTTTAGCACCAACGCGTCTTCAATATCGTATCCAGAGTAAGACATGACAACGACGGTAGCATTTTGCCCTGCCGGCAATTTATCATAGTGAATGAGCTCGATAGTTTTGGAGATAACCATCGGCCTTTGGGGATATACCAAGGTATATAATAGGGTATCGATACGGTTGAACTGATTATAAGCAATAGCGCCAATAGCTTGCTTACCCATAGCACACTGATAGGTATTTCTGGGGGACTGGTTATGATGCGGGAACGGAATGAGACCTGCGACGGCTCCAAGGATCGTAAAAGGCTCGATTTCAAGATGAGTAGTTGCTTTAGTAATGTCTTTCTCGTAAAGAGCAACAAGGGTGTCGTTCTCTTCATTGACATCTAGATATTCGACAATACCTTGTTTCAAGAAGTCATCAAATGTAACCTTTCCAGCCTGAAGCAGCCTGAGGTGACTTTCTTTTATCTTTGCCTCCCCGTTCTTAACGATGATGTATGGTCGGCAAATGCGGCCCTCGTCGGTAGCGATGTGCACGGCCGATAAAGCGGTGTTGACGTTAATGCTCACAAACGGGGAGATCCAGCCTCTGCGTCTCATGGTCCTGAATTTTGCTGCGAACCTCTTAGGGAATCGAGTCAATGCAAAAGGAGTACCGTTTATATGAACCACATACGATCCCTTTCTGTGCATTTCGGCGCCAGAAAAGCAACGTAAGGGTTCCACGCCAGAGTCGAGAGTGAAAGTCCATCTCCTAACAGGGTCTTCTTCAACATTTGTGGTAATGTGTGTCATCAAAGCCAAGTTCTTTACCAGACCACACGCTTCACCTTCCGGGGTATCAGACGGGCAAAGCATACCCCATTGTGAGGGTTGAAGAGCACGAGGACCACTGACTTTCCGTGTCTTTTCGAACTGACTGCTGATACGGGTCATCATCCCCAGAGCACTGATATAACTTAAGCGACTCAGGACATGTGTGACACCAGCTCGGTCCATCTTGAATCGCTTGACGCTCCAATTTCCAGTCTGAATTGCCCGGTTCATGCCCTCAGTAATATGCTTTCCCTGTGCACCAACCTGAAGGAGTGGGTCAACCGGTATAGCTCGATGCTGCTTCTTGAGATTGTTCTCGATACTGAATTTGAGGTCGACTAGAAACTTCTTGAAAAGATCTTCGAATAGCAAAGACAAAAGTTGTCCAGCCAACTCCAAGCGCTTGTTACCCACAAAATCTCGGTCGTCGACGAGTTTTGGATTATAATGGGCCATAAGTACTCGGCGAACCATCAAAGCGACATAGATAGCTTTAGGGTAGAAGTCCAGACCCTCTACAGGAATGTGCGCGATGATTATGTTGGCAAGAGCATCGAGGCCTTCTTCGATCCCACTTCGGCGTGCCTGAGGGGCTCCTCCTGTCGGTGGCTTCATCCCCTTTCCCATCTTGACTCTAGTGCCGATATATTCTAAAGCCTGCTGTTGGGTGAAAACACCCGCTCGAGCTGCTTCTTCGAAATTAACCACGAAGTCATCCTGAAACCTGCCATCAGAGCCAGTGACGAGTTGCATAATTTCAAAATCAGAAAGACCGCCAAGAGCTTTTAAGATGATAACGATGGGTACTGCCTCAACAAGAACGTTATGCTGTAAGTTAATGCGGTCCTTCTTGAGTGTTACATACGTCTTAGACTTCCTCTCGTGTGTGGAACTAGTCACGGATGCGGAGATGATGCTGTTCTTCTCGTCGGCCTCGACAATGATACGATTCTTGCTCAACTGTTCCTGGACAAGAATAACCTTCTCTGTTCCACGAATGATGAAATATCCACCAGGATCGAGAGGACATTCGTTCATGAGCTCCATCTTGGCGTTGTTTGCCCCATACAGGTGGCACTTGTTGCTCCTTAACATGACTGGCATACGGGCTAGTTCAACGTTACGCCGGATGATTCTCTGTCGTTCGCGTGTGTACGCTACGTCGACGAGAATCTTAGCAGAGTAGGTCATGTCCCGTAAACGGCATTCCATGGGAGTGATCTGGTTCTCGATGCGCATCTCATTGAAGTCAGCCCGGTCGGGAGCTGCAACTCTGATATCTGTAAATTCGATCCAGAAGCTGCTGTCAACATCGCTCCTGACCGTCCTGTTGGCCTTGACGATTTCTTTGATTTCATGGTCAACGAAGAAGTTGTATGAATCGATATGCCTGAAGTATATTTTAGTGATAGTCAGAAGCGGTTATTAATGTGAGACATACTGCTTTACGAGACCTGACGGAGAATGTTAGCTGATGTTTCGAATATACTTTATGAGACTACTTACCTTTTACTTTCAAAAAGGCTGGGAGTAATTGGTTTTTGTCTTCGACCGTGGAGATAGGGTCGGTCAAGCTCTTTCCATTATAAAAAGGCTCTAGAAGAGCCTCAAATCCGTCATCGATGGCCATTTTGAGTAATTGGCATCTTCTTCAGATGGGGTTCCGATATCAAGTTTGTTTTTTTAAGAGGCTACTATATTTTCTACCAAGGTGACTCGGCGTAAGTTCCCATGTATAAGAAATTCTATTAAGAAATTCTACGTCCCCCACCAGGGTAACTTACATATGCAATCAGACCGCCACTCGATAAGATAAAGCTTACCTACCTGGGTAACCTTGTTTAACAGCACAGACCACATAAGAATACATTGATTTTCCCTCATTACATAATCTATCTAACCTAGTACATAAGTAGCAGCCTAGTTAGAGTTGGACAAGACGGGACCAACCTTGAAAGTGAGTAGCTAAAGCCGACTAGGTGGCTATTCTATTGAAAGGGTAATTCTATCTGCGTGGTTTAGGTACCTAACATGTTAAACCTTTTAGGTAGGTTTTAAGTCTAGTCAAAAACATTCCGCCAGCCCGCTTAGATCTATTCCTGTCCTTACTTATGTACTCCATACTTTCGACACTAACACTAACACGCGCTTACACACAAGAACAACACCTACCTACTTGGTAGAACCCTTGCATTCTCTACATATGAATATGAATGAGGTTTTAAGTCTCAGTAATATGACCCTGCGTAACGCGGGATTCCTTTTTCATTTAATGAACTAATTCCGTGTGCATAGGTTACGCCTCGTGCTAAAGCTATTAGAGCCCACCATCCTGGTCTTGTTGGTTCGTATAGGGAGAGATGAAGAGAGAAGCAGAGAGAGTCTAGAGTCAGCAAGCTTGGGGTATCGACCTGTGTACTTGTCGCCCAAGTCTCTCTACTTCTTCTCAGCCCTTCAAGACCCCCCTGTCCTGCTTATCTTCCGCGATGATAGCTCGATATTGCCGCAATACTTCTCTGCCTCCCTCAGAAATCATTCAATACGAAGTGCTTCTAGCTTGATCCAGGCCTGTACCACAAGCGCGCGCACACGATGCTGTACATGTTGCCGACCTACCCTACGCGAGGGATGCGGTAGCTGCATGCCATAAGGGTGAAGCATGGGCAGCCCCTCTTTACCCCTCCATCACCATCTTCTGCCCCTCCTTTACCAAGTCGAGCTTTGCAGCTTGCGTGCAGATTCACTGCATATGAAGGCTTGCGCTGTGCTGGCAGATCGATGGGTGCGGATGCACATCCACCCTACGAGGTTGCTTCAGCCTTCATTGCGCCAAGAGGAGAATGATCCTCATAAGAAGAAGCCGTCTGCCACGAAACATGCATGCAAGTTCGTCGTCATTTGTTTTCCCTCCCTGATTCACTGACTGATAAGCCGAGCAGCCAGCGGCGGAGAGGCAGAAAGGAGGAAGAGGAGAGGAAATGGATGCGGAGGCGGGGAACATCACTATGTAGGAGGCGGGGAGACCCGAGAAATGAGCATATTGCGCCTACGCACGTACTTACAAATAAAATGTACTGAGGAATATTTGGGAGTCTTGGATTTTCAGAGCGGCCTGCCTGATCTGCCAACCCGTAGTCTATGGTCGTCTTACCTGACTTCGTTCCAGACCACGATCTATAGCGGAGATCCCTCTGAGGTTCCTAGCCCAGAACTCCAAGTCCTCGGGATCTGATGACCCCCTCCAAGGCTCACATGGGGAACGTAAGTCAGGTAGGTTAGTTATATGCCTCGCGCAAAGGGCATAGAGTTGTGTTCGCTTCGGTTACGCAAACGGGAGCTTCTTTGGAGCACTACATGATGGACCTGTGTTGTGCTTGTTGTCCCCGTCGTCATAGAGTACAACTACATCATCGGTAGGTGAGATGCGATGCGGCCCCGTGCCCCAGGTTATCTGGGGAAAGGGGACAGGTATTGTTCTAAATCGGTTGAGTGACGTGCATACTACATGGCATATTCACATATTCACCTGGCATTATAACCTAATGGCAAAGGGGGCCGACGGTGTCGGAGGAAATGGAAAAGTCGGTGAGTCGACACAAAGGTGGAGGGATCCTAGCTAGCTCTCAAACTACCTTTGCGCCAGCGTGGTGATGCGATAACCTCTTGCTTATCCGTGCTGTTCCTAACCTAGATCTGTAGTAACATCGCCACCAATATGGCGCTACCATCAAGTCTTAATCTGGAGTATTGTCGAACATGATGATATAACCTACGATATACCCATACAAAATATTGTAACTTGAAACCAGGTTAGTTCGCCAAACACCTTTCTCGGTTCTACACCGGCACGAACCGATGCTGCAAACATTCAAAAAGATGTCTGTGTACGGAGTATGCATGCGCGCCTACGGAATACAAAGACAACCCATCACAACATACGCATGTCAGATATGAAACACATCCCAAGAGGGAACAAGCAGTTCATCTCAACGGGGATGGGATTCGTAGAGGAAATCAGCCGCACTAGGAAACCTTTTTTTTTATAGTTCCAAGCGACATCTACTTACATGATAGACGTGGACCAGAAAAGTTCTTGGAGGGAAGGGTATGGAGGGTGCGGAAGGACCCTACATTAACTTGACTTCCCATACACACGCACACGCACACACACACACACACACATGTAAGTAGGGTACATAGTGGTGGTACGGATAGCGCAATCCGCCACGGCTAGACGTAAGATCGCATGATTAGTCGTAAATCAAGACCATCAAATATCCGGACCTACTGCATAAGCAGTGTGCATGGTGACCGGAACCGCCATAGCGGAGTCTGGCTGACATATTTGGTCAGAAAGAAGAAATGAATATAAACATGAAAAATAAATGGCCGCCTGTACCCGTAAGTTGTTTTTATCATACACTTACTTACATATGAGCCCTATATCAAGACTCGGTGGCTTCGCCGGAATTTGCGCATACCACCTATCCGTCTTCCGGGTAAATGCATCTGTCATTGGAGAAGCCGGCAGGGAACATGGAGAAAAAAAAAGAAAATATGGCCGGACAAATAGAGACAGACAGTCACAGGGGTAACCTACTCAAAAACCGGCCAGCGGATTAATCAGTCAACTTTGCCCTTCTTGTGGGTTGTCATCTATCCAATACAGAAAAGAAAGTCGTTGTCCCCCTAGTTGTCTGAAGACTCGTTGCCTCGCTAGAAGATAGTCCCGAAGAAGAACAAGCACCTAGGTAGGCAAGTACATAGTGTAGTGTAAGCATTCTGCCCAACCACGACCGGCCGATGTGCAGGCAGGTCTCAATGGTAATTCGGTACTCATGCATGCAACGCTGTTGTGGCCAACTGTGGAGCCGGAGAACTGGCCAAGCCAAGAAACGACAAAACAAAGAAAATAGAAAAATAATTATAGGCTTATTCGTGACAACAGGTGCCTGAACATAGACACAAGTCGACATGGTCAATTCCATTTACTATTGGAATTGGCAAGTGAGCGGTACCTGGTTCCAGGGTTTCCTCTGTGTACCAACCTGGGGAAGTACGGTTTAGAATGACATATTTCCCGCAATACTGGACTGCTGGGACGGGTGCTCCCCGCACTAGAAAAGTTAAAATGGCGAATAAGTATAAGTATATTAAGGTTAGTGTACGTAGCTGCTAGCTGCGTACTATGTAGGTAGTGAGTCTAGTCAGTTCTACTGCAAAGCCAACTTGGAGACCCTTTTTCTTCTCACCGCCTCATAAAATATTGCGATGCTAGGGCGCTAAAACTTAGATCTAGGTAACTACTAAAACATAACGCTGCCGCCACAGCAGTAGTAGGTAGTAGTAGCAGGAGCACCCGGGGTAGTGGGCATCGGAAATATCTAACCTATACTACCACACTAACAAAATGCCAGCTCAGGGGGGAGACGAGGAGAAGGGAGGGAGCCAGGGAGGAAGAAGGTCCATCTTTTTTCGTCTCCAATGAAGATGGCTTTGATCCACGATGGGAAGTTCCCAAAACAGGTACAGACCCCAGATACCTACATACACAAGTCACTAGTAGAGTGTACATACATGATGGTACCAAATAAAGATTTGAGGAACACTGGGATTGAAAGACTGAATGCATTTGCCAACAAACAATAAAAGAGGAAATAGGAGAGGGAGAAGAAGTAAAGGATGTACTCATGTTTAAATATATTAACTTACCTACCGCCTACTACCTACTATATCTACTTCATATGCACATGTATACTATAAGCTTATCTAGTACATACAATACAATACAATACAATACAATAGTACATCAACACTTATACAACTACATATGATCATCTACCTGTCTAACACCAGCCTCCCTCTCTGTAGTCGCAGAATGTAGGTTAGCCCATTCGCAGTGAGTCAAAAAGGCTCAAAACGTACTCTATATCTCAACATAGTTTCTGAATTTATGGAGAAGTATAGTTTTACGGCCACTACTATGTACTAACACTAATACGAACATGAAGCCACACTCTTCCGTACACTCGATTCTTTTTTGTTTTGTTTTGTTTATATTTTTACTTTATTTTTTAATAGTGATATGTTTGGGGAAGAACTATAGTCCATAAAACTATACTCGGGACAGAAGAGAAGAGACCATTACTGATGGTTCACGATTGACTCAAGCTAGGTATCCTTGGAGGTTACGTGTCTGCAAAAGATATGCAGTTTTGGCAATAAGATGACACACCAGTTTATGTCGATATTGTATTAACAGCAATCAGTCGGGAACCGACGTCTACGGTGATAGGCAGATGGCTTGAACCATCTAGTAACGACGTTAGGTAATTGTACATAGGCAAGTTTGTAAGTCAATTGGAGGTTAAAAAAAAGGGTTAAGTGAGATAGGCTGATATTGATACATACTTCGTACTACATGTATGTAGATTGGGCAGAGAAGGTAATAAAACAACGAAAAAAAAAAAAAAAAAGTCGCCTATTTACTTACACACATCCAGCAAGCACTTACCAGCTGTGGACAAGTCCTAGAAGGGTATGGTTCAAGGGGGTACCTGTGTTATGACTGGAGGACATAGAGTCCACCCAACGCACAAGAAGAGGAGGGGAGGAACAACCTAAACCCTGCCGGCTACGTACACGCTACATTACCACTGGACAAGCAGTTGGTCAAACTCGGATCTTTTTTTGCTCTTTCCATACCGCTTTCCATCCCCCATACACACCACCTTCTCAACCACACCACACCACACCCACACACTTACAGAAAGTTTGAGGGTCGCCTATAAGGTAAGGTTGGTTGGTGCCGCCAAAACCTCGACCAGGGGGCCGGTTGCGCCTTTGTTCTAAGCTACTAGTAGTATCCTTCTTACACAATCATCCACTCTCATGAATTGAAACATTGAATCTTTTTTTTTCTGCTTTACACAACTCCACACTCTCTTTTTCTTTTCTTCCCTTTTCTGCGATTTGCAAACCCTTTTTTTCTTTTTCTTTCCGTGTGCTGCTGTTCCTGGCTCTCCAGGGCTGCTTTGCATCTTTGTGATATAGTTGTTCTCATCCAAGGTGAGCAAGAAAAAACCCACTTATTCCTCAACTTGCTGGGACCCCAGAGGAGAAAACCAATCCCCCCCCACCCCCCTTTGAAACATCGTGAACCTGCTTAGCCAGCGCGATCCCCAACCCCAGTGCTAGACGAAGGAGATGTGGTGGCAACACAACAAGAGCATAGCGCGCAAGACCACCAGCTAAATTGCTTTGCTACGCCTCTTCCTCCTCCTCCTCCTCCTCCCCATTACACCGTCGAGCGGAGGGTCTAATAACTTAACTGGGAATTCTTGGCGATTTCTATCGTGGTTGGATTGGTGTGCCAGACAAGCTGACCATCGTCCTCTCGCACCGCAGTTTTATAGATATATCGACGAACTGCCAATTCGGCGTGTACGAAAGCTTCGGCGTTGTAACAACAGACAGAAAGGGAGATGGATGATTATCGTTTTCGCACTCAGCAGTCTCCGAGGAACGAGGCGCCGATGAATTCTCTGGTCTCGCCGCAGAGAAACGGCAGGCCTATGCCTCCCCAGCCCGTCTCTCAAGATCCTCGAACCTCTTTGCCTCGACGATTCACCACCGACTCGGGGCGTGTACCAACATTGTCCACCATAACTCCCGCTACCCAACGCTTACCCGAACCCCAGGAATACCCCACTGCTGTGAGTCTTGCCAGATTCGTCCATGACTTGGTGACGCGATGGGAGCTGTCTAGCCCTGCTAGAACCGTCCTGGTTGTGTCTCAATCCCATAATTGGATGTCTTGCTCTTGTGAAACTCGCAGCTGACAATTACCATCGTAGACTCAGTATAAAGTCCAGCTAGTAAGGCCCCCCCTTTTCTAGTTTCTGTTGTGCATTTGCCCTTTCCCCTCCTTGTTGTATATTCGGATTGCAGATGTTTGCGCCTGCCCAGTGCCGACCTATGTGCTTGAGGGATTGAGTAGGAGATAAGTTCCCCGGCTGACGGATAGTACAGTTGGAGAAGAAGAAGATCGAGTATGAGAAGCTTCGGGAGCAGAAACGGCGCTTCGAAGCCGAGATGCACAAATTAGACCAGCAGCAGCGGCGGGATGAGTTTGATATCGCCCAGATGCAGGAGGACCTGGGTCGAGGAAACAGCATGAGCATGACTGGGCACCAATCCGAGCCCACGACACCACCTGAATACCGTGAGACGAGCTCAGGCTTCCCAACCATGTTCTCTCGCCCAAATAGGTACTCGACCTCGAGTCTGGTTTCCACTCCGGGAATGTTCACACGACCTGCAAGATCTGGTTCGCAACTCGCCTCGCCGCAATCCAGTGTACTGCCCCATCATTATTACGACGAACTTTTGCCCTCTCGTTCCGTACCGGGATCTCGGAGAAATAGCGACGAAGACGAAAAGGAAGAGGCCCTTCGTCAAGATCCTACTAGCCATCGGTCTACTAATGCGTAAGTACTGCCTGCTTTCCCAGTATGATGATATGTTGGTTTTATTTGCATTTATTTCCCTGTTGTTTCTCAGAAAGTTGGGGTTGTTTCCATTATGCAACCGCAAGCCTGTGCACGTGTCAATCATCCAAGGCGACCTGAGTGGCCGCAGGTGTGAGAACTGCAGCGTCATAATGTTGAAGCTTGGGGGGCCACAGCAACCAAGTTTAGTCTGTTTGCTTGCATTTCAAGAGAAGGTCCATCTATTACTGGAAGTCAGTAATAATAGGTGGACCCTGGTGGCAGAGTTGGCGCAAGCTAGGTTGTCGAGGAGATATGTAATTCATCTCGATACATGACTCCGTCAACCTCCTGCCCTCACTGCCATCAACCCCTTTCCCTCCCCTACATACATACATCCTACCTACCTACCTTTGGGTACTTGCACTTTGTACCTCACTCGATATTCTTCGCACGCGCGCGCGCACGCACACACACACAAACACACTTTGAAGTCAACTTCAGAAAGTATATTTTCTGCTGCTCCTACAAGTTACTTCATCCTGCACATACATACATCCAGTATATTTTCATTTTCTCATCACTTCCATTTCTGTTTCCACTACTACCTCTTACCAAACCCACACCTTCCCTCTTTTGTTTCTTTCCTGTTTTCTGCCATATATCTATTCCGGCAGCTGGTTCTGTCTGCATTGACTTTAGATCGATTTCCAAGTCATTTGCACTTAAAAGATCGAACAGTCTCATAAGCAGAACTAACACGGCCTCATCAGCTTGAACCGGTATTCTATGCCAGTCACACGTCGTGGCAATCTTTATGATAATATCGACCAGACCAACACAACAGGATTCCTCTTCCGCGACGACGACACCACGATGGATCCCAGTAACTTTTCTGGTATCGATCCAAGCGAGGATAACTTCCCCCAGCTTTATGCCCAAAAAGGCAACCCCAATATGGTGAGTAACGCACGTTGTTTCCACAGACCTTACTTACCTAGCTTGACTGAGCTGCACACCCCTTTTGATATAACTATTTTCCTCTCTCTCTACGCTTGTTCCTCCTACACATGCACTAGTACTGGCGGCTTCAAGTACCTAGTTCACCGCCAAAATTCTGCCCTCTTTTGTCCCGAAACAAACTGCACGCTGCACACTGCACAAGTGGGAAAAAAACATAGCACACATACACGCACACCACACTACACATATCGACTGTCCCCCCCCTTCCTGTTCAAAGTTCACACTTCATTTCTCTTTCACTTGTGTACTCACCTTCCATTTTCCCTCGTCCCTCTTCACTTTTTTTTATTTTTCATTTTTTTTTTCATTTCTCTTGGTGAAGTTCTACAACTTTGTCTCCAAGCTACTTCTTGTCAATCCTTGGTGGCATTTTTCAACTAACTCTACCCTTCTCGTTCATAGTTGTCTGCTTCGTCTGCAGCAGTTGACCTAGCTTCCCAACTTGGTAGTGGTGAAGGCACCTCTACCAACGGCTGGGGTAATATTCCTCGTCACCGACAGCAGCAAAGCTTGTCTACTTTGAGCTCAGCTCAGATCAATACCGACACTATGGGTTCTTCTCAGGCTGGTTCAACTGATGCCAACCCTCCCATTGGAACTCGCCCCTTCCGCCACTCCCTAGACTTGCATCAGTTCAGCAAAGAGACTCGTACTGAGACTACCCCCACTACCACTATATCCCCTTCGTCTACTCAAGTCATGTCCACTCCTCCCAAGTTGCAGACTTCCTTCTCTACCAACGATGTCCCAACTGTCAAGAATGGAGCTGTCATGACTCCTTCCTCTAATGCAAATGCCCATGCCCAGCAGCATTTCCACAACCACAATGCTAGCATCGGCCGCATCCCTCCTGGTGCTATGAAGCGCCATAGCCGCGAGCTATCTACTGACAACCAGGGAGCCAACTTCCCCTCGATCCAGTCGCAGTTACAGGGCGGTGCTCCCAACTTTGGCCCTGTCACTTCCAGCCAGGCTACTATGCAATCACCCAGTACCACCAACTCGCCTTCTTCTCTTGGATCCTACCAGTACTATGATGGTGGATACAACCCAAGTAGCCCCAATGGAAATGGTTACAACATGGGTATGCTAGCTATGGGTATGCAGAACCTGAATGTCAGTAGCTATAGCCCCCAGAACTTCACTGGCTACAACCCTGTCTATCAGGCCACTGTTCAGCCTCGCGATTCGCAGCAGCGCGTCATCCAGCAGCGTCGAGCCCAGGATAACGAAGGTTAGTATTTGTCCTATCCTATGTTGACCAACCCTAACCTTTCTACAGCCATGAACCGCTATGCGAACCTTCCGCTAGAGCAGGTGGGCGGTACCATCTACGAGCTATGCAAGGATCAGCACGGCTGCCGCTATCTCCAAAAACAGTTGGAGAATCGGAACCCCGAACAAGTGCACATGATCTGGATGGAAACCAACCCACATGTTGTTGAGCTTATGACAGATCCTTTTGGCAATTACTTGTGCCAAAAGCTCCTGGAATATTGCAATGACGAGGAGCGAACCGTCCTGATCCAAAACGCTGCCCAGGATATGGTACGCATTGCGCTAAATCAGCATGGTACACGAGCTTTGCAGAAGATGATCGAATTTGTCACTACGGAAACTCATGTTCAGATCATCATCGATGCCTTGCGCCACCGCGTTGTTGAGCTCATCAAGGATCTGAATGGTAATCATGTGATCCAAAAATGTCTCAACAAGCTTGCCCCTCAAAATGCCGAGTTCATCTTCAACGCAGTCGGTAATAACTGTGTTGAAGTCGGCACTCATCGTCATGGTTGCTGTGTGCTTCAACGATGCATTGATCACGCTTCTGGAAACCAAAAGTCTTGGTTGGTCGCTAAAATCACGGAGCATGCCCTACAACTCGTTCAGGATCCATTCGGCAACTATGTCGTGCAGTACATCATCGACCTCAATGAGCCCAGCTTCACAGAACCAGTTGTGCAGCAATTCCGCGGCAGGATTGGTCAGTTGTCTCGCCACAAGTTCAGTTCCAATGTTGTCGAGAAATGTCTCCGCTGTGCCTCCGACGAAGCCAAGGACATGATGATTAGCGAACTTCTTGTTCCTGGTGAAATGGATCGACTCCTTCGCGATTCGTTCGGCAATTATGTAGTCCAGACTGCGCTGGAGCATTCGACCTACTCAGTGAAGATCCAGCTTGTTGAGGCTATTCGCCCAATGCTTCCTGGTATTCGAGGTACCCCGTATGGCCGTCGCCTCCAAGCCAAGATCCAGCAATATGACACCCGAAGTGGTACCGCCAGCACAAGTGGACAGGCAACGCCTACTGATCCGACTCAGGGCCAGATAGCGTTGCGTCCTAGCCACAACCGTGCCATGTCCAACCAATCCATCCTTTCGTCTAACGTGTATGCGAATGGTTTGAATGGCAATCGAGGCCAGATGACATTCCCGTCTCCTTCGACCATCACTGTGCCGAATCCCCCCAGCGCTCCTCCGCAACCGCCTCGGATGCACCAATATCCTACATACCCTGGAGCGGGTGTCAACCCTGGGGTCCCGGGCGTCGGTCCTGGAAACGGTGAAGGTGCATTTTTCTAATCGATCTCGGCCGGCCGCCATCGCACTTGTAACGGTACGATATATGACTTCAACGAAGAACGTCGGATGTATGGGGTTTATATGGCCCTTGACAGCATGAATGAATGCTTTCTACGACCTTGACGACCTCTTGGCATGCTCCTTATCATCAACGATCCGAATTTCTGCGCGCGGCATCTAAATTCCACTTCGCGAACATACATCTTTTTTCTCTCCATCGGGCAATACTTACCAGTACCCAGAGTTCTCGGGCTGCCCTGTACATTATTGGCCAACGATGCACAACGTCACAAACGCCACTTGGATTCTTGTGTTGTTGGATCGTTGCGGAGTTGGTCCCGGCAACTATCCACGCACAGCCGCCTTAGGCTTCTACACGTGTACTTGGATCCCCCACGAATCACGGCATAGACTTCCTTTCTTCCGTCTCTCTCAGTTTTCTACCATTCGTTTCTCATTCTACATAGGGATGTACTGGATCTGCGATGACTTCTTTTTTTTTTCACGATTTTCCGTTTGCTAAACGACATTTGCGTCATGAGTGTCTATGGCAAAAACTCATAGATACGAAATGTTTGATCGCGGTGCTTCTCGATGGGTGGAATTTGAGATTGTTCCACGGCAGGCAGGCATGCTAAGGGCACTAATGGATTATTATCTTGCTCTATTTGATTTTTTTTTTCTTCTCTTCTTCTAGTTTCTTCCATTTCGGTCTTTACGCCGGACAGGCGTTTTGCTCGCCTTGTCATCGAGATGACGACGACCGAGGGGACAGGTTCCATGCTAGCAGGCAATTATCACCACATCACGTATTCCTAGATAACTTGGGCGAACAAGAAAACGAGAATTTCTCTTTTCCGGTTACATGGCCCTCCCTCATAGCTATTTCCGGAATGAGAGATGAGGGAACTTTAGGTAACGAACAGAAATTGGGAGGAGGAATTATTTCCAAACCATAAGTCGATTAGACTGGGCATGTAAATTCTTTCTCTCTTTCTCTCTCTCCCTCTCTGTTTCGTTGGAAGGGAGATTTAGTGATGATAGTGGTGATAATAGTGGTGGTGGTGGGCCAAAAGAATAATATGGTGTTGTTTTTTTCGTCATGACTACTACTGGAAAAGCTTTCCTCTCTAAAAACAGTCTTTTCTCGCTCGACATGGATTTCAGATCTTATTCCTCTTTTTTTTTTTCCCCTCCTTCTCTTCTTGTGCTTCTTTTATCCCTTTTTGATACTTCTCTCTATTAGGACAGATCAGAAAGCCCCCCTGCCTTGACAAAGAGTACTTTACTACTACTTACTGAATTTAGGTAGTTTTTTTTTTTTAACTCACAGACTAGGCCAGATATTTCCTCTTTCTCTCTTTTCTCTCTCTACTTTCTTTTTCTCTTTTCAAGAAACGATACTGAGCAAGAAGAATGAGAAGGAGAAGGAATCAGGAATATACGCTATCTGGAGGGTTCATCGTTTACGAACAGTCCGACATAGCCCTTTTATTTTATTCTATTTTCTTATTTGAAACCCCCTATTTTTTTCATTAGCATTTTATTTGGTTGGGGGGAAGGGAAAGGAAGGGGGTTACACATTTCTATTTTAGTTTCATGTAGGCATGTAAGGCAAAGCAGAAGAGAGAAAGAGAAAAAGTGTATCAATGTGTATAGGAGGATGTAGGTAGCTGTTGTTTTTCATATTTTATGCTAATGTGACTCATGTATATTCAAATTATCGATCATGGTTATATTTTATATAATGTACACATGCATGCAGGTGCCTGACATATGGATAACCATATGTATGACCATATGTATATGTCGTTCCCAATTCTTCCTTGCCAGTGGATTACCAGCCCCTATATCTACCACTTCGCCCTTTTGCCCCCTGTCTATTCTAGTTTTCGCTGTAGCAAGGTTTAGAATATTTTCATATGGTATGATTAGTAGTAGTTCAAGTCGATACCAAAGAACAGTAGCATCAAGTTTGGTTCTAAGATGTGGGCGTGAGATGGAGATGGGTAGCTGAATTATAGAACAGGTAGATAGAGATAGAGCCTAGCTTCACAGGGTAGACAGGGAGGTAGAGTGGGTGCATACGATAGATAAACCGAGAAAAAAAAATCAGGAATTTCATGCAGACAAGGAAAACTTTTTGTTCCTCTTCTCAACTATGTAGCATAACTCCAGGCAGAATTCATGAGCCAAACGCATGCCCCTATCCCCCTTCCGGTGACCGTGAAGCAAGACCTCACTCCGTTCCCTATCATGGACCAAACCGTTCGCCCCCTACCCACTACCATCTCTAGCAGGCGATTACGCTTATCGGTAGCGCCACAGAGACAGGGTGTTGTGTCTCTTCCAGGTCTTTCTGCGGCCGGCACGGGTCTTGTTGTAGCGGTGGCCCTTGTTGAGACCACGGGACTTCTTGCCGGTGGCAGTGAGACCGCGGGACTCGCGGTGCTTGTGGACGGGGTTGACGATCCAGTTGATGCGGGGGTCCTGGCGGATGGCCTTGTGCTGGGGGTCGACGAGGATGACCTCGTAGTACTTGTAGGTCGAGTCCTGGTTGATCCAGTACGAGTTCAGGACGCGCAGGTTAGCGCAGCGGCGGCCGACACGCTCCTCAGCGGTGGCCTTGAGGGATCGCTGGTACTTGAGCTGGTTGACACCCTGGTTGGTGGGCTTGCCTGTTGTTTGTGTACCCCATTGGTCAGTGACTTGCCCCTTGTTCTTCTTTCTCTTCTTCTTCTTCTTCTTCTTCTCCAGTCTGGCTTACCGTAGGTGGCACCCTTGGGCACGGGTCGCTTGCGGCCACCGCGGCGGACACGCACGCGGTAGATGACATAGCCCTGCTTGGCCTTGTATCCGAGGCGGCGGGCCTTGTCGGGACGGGAAGGCTTGGAGGCGCGGTGGATGACGTTCAATTGACGAAGCTATATTGATGCACTCTCAGCTAATGTTCAACGAGTGTATAGCAAAGACACGCTTTCTCTCTCGACAAGAGAAAAGAAGACAGCGTCCACATAATCATCCACGTCACATGTATTATTGATATGTAGATTTTCCGTGTTCGATTTGGCTTTTTTTGTCTTTTGTATTTCGTGTCGAAAAGGGATTTGGTTTCAACATACTTCCCAGCAGCGGACTCGGAGGAGGAATCGCAGGACATCAGACTGCTTCTTCTTCTGAAGCTCTTCGACGTACTTGAGGGCACCCATCTTGACTGTTTTTTTAATAAAAATGAAAATGTTAGCAGTCTTTTTAGAACAGTAAAATAAATGAGAAGAATAATGTATATAAATTTTAACATACCAGGTTGGGAATTGTGGCCTGCAACAATGGATGTTCGGGTGTCGTTGTTGGTGAAGACGTAAAAGTAAGTAGTGGGGGATTGAGAAAGAGAGAATGCGAAATTATTCCAATTGAAGAAAAATTTAGTGCCGAAATTGTGTGGGTGGGGGTTTTCTTTTTTCCCTTCCTTCTCTTTTTTTTTTTCTTCCCTCCTTCCCTATGAAAAATTAAGCGACCTGACCCTAATCCAGATCGGTACTGGTAGGCAGTGGGGCAGGTGTTGGTAGTGCACAGACCACATATAGCACTCGAGGAGACTTCCAGGAGTTATCTCCATGGTCTCCCCCCTTTGATAGTTGGTTGATTCATATATTTTGCTTAGTTAACTAGCTACGAGGTTAACCTTGTATAAATTTCGTGTTTCTCCTTTTCCTTCTTCATCAGTTCCTAAGCTAGATGGCTAGATATATAAATAAGTTATAAAGTTGTATGTCGCCAGCCATGTAGGTGATCAAAGTGAAATCCCGTACCTAGAACCAACCATCTTGTCAGGCTCCAACCCAGCACACATTCAAACTTCGAACCCCATTCTCAGAACCATCACCAATTCTAAGCTTGCTCCTCGGGAGGAATCGTCTTCGCCAGAGCCTTGAATTGTCTGACTTGATCTGCTGCCACTGTACCCCAAGTATCCCCCTTCAGCGCCCCCTGGCTATCCTTGAAAAGGTCTGAAGCCAACTTCTCCTTGTCGCTGAGCTGACCTCGATCCAGCTTGAGGGATGGGTGCATGTTCGGTACTAACAGATCCTCTGCGAGTTTCTCTCCATGTTGACGGCCCAGTTCGAGGAGTTCCTTAATGTCTTGTTTGTCCTGCTTCCATCTCGCTATGGGGAAATCCATCTTCTGCTTCTGCACCTTCTCATCTGTTTCCGTAAATTGCTTTAACAAAGATGCACTTTTAGAAAGAATATCCTGGCTTTTCTTGTATAAGATGTGGCGTTCCTTTTTGCTAGCTGTAGCACCCGACTTCTGTGAGTCCGGGGTAATACATGCATCGACCGTGGTAGAAAAGAGGTTCTGGAAGATAGTCACGTATTTATCTCCGCTTCTCTCTCTGCACCTGTGGTAAGTACTAGTCTCCCGTTTGGCGTCAAATCCCGAGAAAATTCAGTTGCTTACAGACTATGTTCCTGCTGTTGGATATAGTCCCGAACCTGATCAATATTCTCCTTAACCTTGCTCTGAAAGCTCTTCATGAACGTTTTGGATTTGTTGGCCTCGCCCTTAGTACTATTCTCGAAGAGCTCAGCCCATTTTTGGAATCCTCTACAGAAAAGAGTGAGTTGTGGTCCCATCATATACAAACATCAATTAGATATATCCAAAAGAAAAAAAAAAAATGTACTTACCGGCTGCCAGCTCGACCCTCATCTGCGTCATATTCTTCAAGTCGGGCTAATTTCTTTTTCTTCCCTCTTGTGGTCTTACCAGCCATACGGCTACCATCTTTAACGAGGAGGTCATCATAGTCATCGGACGCCACTGATAGTAGGTAAGTATGAACACAATGGGTTGTTGAGTCAGTAGGGGATGTTACGGTCCAATGCAGCCGTTCTCTTGGTTCCTCTTTTCGACATGTTAATATAAAGTCAGTATTGTAACGGTGCTTAGATATGCTGAAAGTACAATGTAATATTGTGACAAGAGACCATATTAATAATAGAAAACTCGAAACAATGCCTATATGCCTCTAGACTATATGATTATATAGAATGAATGGAAGGAGAGGGTAAAGTGGCCAAGGGAGAGAACGAGCGGGCACACCTCTGGAGTTAGAAAGAGGAAGAAGAGAAAAAGGGAAACTTGAAGGCTGGGAAAGGGGGAAGGGCATTATTTACAAAAATAAGAAGGAGGAAGGCAGGTGCCTGACCTAGAAGAAACATTGGAAAGCGCATCAAAAAAAAATGAGGATACCCCAGGTACCTTCTAGTACCTACTATGTACCATCACGCCTTCCTAGATTCACTATAAACTAGAACAATAAAAAGAAAATAGTAGCTATACCTTGAAAAAGTCAAATGAGTGGTACAGAGATCAATTGTATGGCATAACGTCCATCACCTATCATGTAGGTTATGTAGCAGATAGTTTAGGTATCAACTTACACCACATTACAGACCAACGAGTTATGTTATCATCAATTATGCCAAAAAGATAATATTAACCAATCCTCAATTTTGTCCCGAAACCTCTGGAATACCTAACATTTAAACCCCTATAAATGCGTCTGAAGAATAAACAAAGCAACTATTGCAGCAGCCTTACTCGAAAAGAAGTCTTTTTTGATCGTACAGAAAACCTCCATTGGATAGCCAACGAAAGTGGGAGGAAAAAGAAACAAGAAACATAAAAAGAAAAGAAAAGAAAAGCCTCTTTTACCCCCCTCTTTTTTAAAACATCGAGTTACACTTAAATCCCCGTGCAGCGATGTCAGGTCTATGTTAATTTCCCATGAATGTAGGAGTAATTTTGTCTTGTGGTCCATCTGATGCCATCATCATGAATCAAGTGAGTCGTGGCAAGCTAGAGAAAAATAAAGAACTCAAAAAATAGCCACCATTCCAGCCTGTCTTGTTTCCAGCGAACCAGCCCTGAGTCTTTTTTTGGTAGAATTAAAGGAAATGCCGGCCAACGCCCGAATCTGGTCATCACCCGTCTTTATCTGTCCGTTGTCTGTCATGACCCCTCAACGAGGGTCTGTAAGAGAAGCTAGCCTGCATGAGGCAGAGTGAAGAACATGATAGATATGATACGACGAAATATTATACGAGAATTGAAAATTGTATCCGTGTACTGTCGCACTCGAGGCGTCAGGGGCCTTTAGCGAGAGTTAAGTGATAATCCCTGGAAGGTCCCAACCCAGTCGTTCTGCTGTGTAGGTATGCTCTGGTCATGTGGGGAAGGGGCTCCATGTGGGCTCGGGAATCGGGCCCGCATGGTGGAGGGGAAGTCTCCTCCCGTTTGGGGGAAACCTGCGGAGTATGCATCCATAGCCTGCATCATGCCTGGCATGAACGGAACGGCGCCGGCCCTGGGAGCGCCACTATAGACCCCATATGCCGAATAAGGAAACCCCGATGGGTAGGCAGAGCCAGCCACCGATGATCGTTCCGTTGCGCTAAATGGCTGCTGGTTAAACGAGGGTAGTTGAAACGGCCGACCGGACGAAGCACCACCAGCAAATGCGTTCTGTGATTCCTGTGCCTGGTTAGATCGGCGATCCGTGTTGTTCCCTCCGCCTCTTCCGAGCCCAACGGCTCCTGGGCCGATGCCGCTAGGAGCTTGCAAACCCAGAGTTGGACTAGCAAAGGAAGCGGGGTTGATAGCGGACATCCAAATTCTCGTCTTATAGATCTTAAATAGATCGGTTACCAGAGAATTGAAGTTGATGTACGCATCCGCAAAATAATAAAATGTTAGTTTCTTCCAGTCCCTAGTCATCGTTAGTTGCGTCACCCAACATGCGTACATGACGAGACCCTTACATTTGGAACTCGGCATCGAGGATTTCCATATTCAGCCCGTGTTCTTTAACCTTCTGCATACACATGCGTTTCGCTTTAGCCTCGTTGCCCTCCTTATCACGGAGGCTGTGGATCTCGTGGCTTTGCGCGAGGCGTTTAATCAATTTCGGTTTCAGCTCGCCCGCATTCGGTTCTTGCATGTGGTGCTGACTAGGTGGCCCCATTCCGCCAATAGCACTTCCTTGGAGGCCATTTGAGGCAGCCATCAGGCCAGCACCAGTTCCGTCCTGGGCAGCTGCAGCATTCTGGGAATACATCATCAACCACTTGTAATGCTCTTCTGCATAATGCTCCTTTAACTCTTTCGCTGTTTGCCAGTCAACATTGTCACGGGCCACAGTACCAAGATCAGTTCCTCGATCTGCCTCAACGATCACAAGATCACCTGGTTTGACCGTTAAGCCAGTACCCTCTTGGATGTAGAAGACATCCGCCCTCGAGCATTTGAAGAGGACAATGTGCAAGAGTTGGTTGTGTCTTGGCTGGCTCATGCCGTACATGTTTCGATGTGGTGATGGAGGGCGGTTAGCATAAGCAGAAGCAAGCCCGTAGTTGGGCTGATAGGGGTTTCCATAAGCTGAATTAGCCATGGCTTGATGCGCGCCGGTCATACCTCCAGTAGGATAATACGACACTTCCGTGATAAGTTAGCTCAGGCCAGACGGCAGTTAGATTACCTTCTAATGACTTACGAGGACTAGTGGTATTGAAACCTGCACTTTCCGAAAATCCACCATAATCTTGAGCCTGAGATGCATCCGGAGAGGTTGCTTCATGCAAGGAAACAGGCTCCCCAATAGAACCGATTGAACCCTGCCGGGTGGGAATATCCGCGAACGAGTGCCTACGACTTTGCGGAATATCACCAAAACCCAGGGAGCTTTGCCAGTAGGCCCTCTTAACGTTCTCAAGCTTCCTATTCTCCACAGGGTATGGAGAACGGAAGGACCCAGTTGCATATTCACTCATCCGTCTCCCCATTCCTCGTCTAGCCATGGGGTCTTGACCTTCGTTCGTCTCATCCAGTTCATCAATCGCATAGTCCGATTCCTCTGGCACGGGGTCTCGAACACTATAACCATTTCCTAGACCGTAATTGGCAGCGGTTGACGCACGAGGTCTCAAGCGCGAGTTTTGATACTGCTGTTGTTGTCGTAGCATGGCGTTCTCACGAGTGAGAAGTTCAATCGTCTTTGCTTCGGCACTCTGTTGTTGATGCATTCCCGGCGGGGAATCACTAGCGCTTTCGTCATCGTCATCATCCACTTCTTTAACCTTTCCTAACATGCCCTCATTTGACATCTCACTCAACATGCTGGGCCGCGAGGGCCGGTGTTGGAGGCCCGGGTGTCCGAGTGGACGTGTTCTTCCAGGCATTACTGAAGGGGAAATGGTGGGCGTGGCTAAATCAGGGTCTAGCTGCCCCACCGAGTATGATTGAGAACGGTACGTCTTTGGCGTGGGGTGAAGAGGAATCGCAAAGGGAATTTGCGGGTTGGCACCTTGTTCTCGAGGAGTAGGAGAAGTTTGTGACAAGGAGGTATCGCTCCCAAAGAAACTTTGTCCCGCAGGAATAGTTGAGGTTGGGGAGGGTAAAACTTCTGTCAACCGTGACGGCGGTTCCTTACGCTCAGTATTCCAAATACCAGTTCCCCATGGAAAGGATGGCGCGCCCTGGTGCCCCCGAGCCGCATGTGAGCTCCATGCAGCAACACCGGATTCAGCCGAAGGGGTACTCGGATGTGAGGCAGTCGGTGACATGGAGCTGCTAGCGAACGACCCTTTTCTTGGATGGGGTAAGGTGGCTGGTGACGTATCATTTAACCACGATGCACGACGTACAGGCCTCTGAGGCTGTACTGGTGGTTGAGGCACATCCTGTCGATGAGGGTCGGGTTCGTCATCCGAGCTTGCTAGGGCCTCCGAATCGGGGGTGGACCTTCGCACGTTCAACTTCTCGAGAAGAATAGATTGATTGCTAGGCGCGATCGCCGCGAAACCACCCTGGCTCGTTTTGGCCGTTGGAGCAGGCTTGATGTTGCTGGCACTCATCGTGGATCGAGAACCGAGATTGCAACAAGTTTGGTTTTCCTCTCTCTCTCTTTTCTTTCTCTCTTTCCCTTGGAAGATGACAGATGTCAAACACGTACGCCAACCCGTTGAGACCAAAGTTTAATAGCACGAATCGATAAAGATAAGGCGAACAATAAGAAATAGCCGCCAAACTTTTAGAAACTCTGTTTAACCCAACTGTTGACGTGTCACCGGTGATAGAAGACGTAAAAATCTACAGGTCATGTTAGTTCTGACCGACTAGAAGCGTGACCATAGAATGAATGAATGGGACAATTGCCAGCATCGTGCCACTTGCAATCGAGGATTAGGTCAGGCATCCTAAATCCGGGCAGGAAAGGCATAGTTGCCATCTCCGAAATCAACTAATAGACGTGCTAGCGAAAACCAGAATGCACCATTCGTCCAAGCCAACACACAACTAGCCATAGAAAAGGGATACAGAAGCCCAAGGAAAACTAACAAAAAAATTAAACCATATACTGACCAGTTTAAGAAAGTATTAGATCTATTCACAGGGTATCGCAGAATCCGAATCTAATAGGCGAAAGAAAACGAACACAGAGAGACAACAATGGTTGCTTAGGAAGACGAAGGTTAAAAAGAGACGAGTAAAAAGTACTAGGTAAAGTTCCAGAAAAACGCCGTTGAAAGACCCTTCTTTAGGCCAAAAGATAGGAAGGAGTAGATGCGTCGTGGGTGGAAAGAAGCGGATCGCAAACTGATTCGATTTTCCGCGTCTCGTGTAAGTGGTGGTGGTAGTAGGAGCAGCAGCAGTAGTATGGTAAGGTCTAGGATGACGAATCTAGTACAACAGCCGAGGAGAAAAAGGGTAAGGAGTGTATTGTATGCTGGATTGTATTTTTTGCGCCCCAGGTGTTCTTCACTTTTATTCTTTATAAGGTTTTTTTTTATTCTTCTCAAGTATAACGGGTCTCGACGGATTGCGACGGGAGCTACGCGCAGCAGCCCATTGTTGGAGGGATATGTGGGTTGTCGTCGCAAGGCTATTTGCGCGAGGAGAAAAGACAATGTAAAAAAGGTAGACGAATGCGAATAGCCGTCAAGACGCAAAGAGGATTGTCGTCGAAGCTGTCGGGGCCGGCAATTGCAATAAGGGAGGAGGAGGGAGGAAAGGGTGGAAGTTGAGAAGGTGGAAGTTGAGAAGGTGGAAGTTGAGAAGGTGGAAGAGAAAGAAAGATGGGATGTTGGAGGTAGGTTTTTTTTTTGGGAGGATGTTGTAGTTGAAGAGCGGGGAAGAAAAGCGACAAGACGTTGCGACACGAAAGAGAGAGAGAGAGAGCTTGGGAAGGAACCTTTTTTTTTTTTTGCTTCGCCTTCGCCTTCGCCTTCGCGTGAGGGAAAGTGGCTAGTGGAGAAGAATGGAGATAGTTTTAAAGTTAAGCTGGTAATAGTGGACAAGGGTGGTAGGGGAAAGGGTGTCAGGGTGTTACGAGGTACTGTGTAATAATAAAAATAATAATAATAATAATTGGGAAGGGTGATATGTAGCCCGCCTTGCCCGCTAAATAATCGGATGAGCAAAACCGATGTTCCAGTATTTCCAGTTAGGTAGTACTAGGTATTTCTTTATAAAAGAGAAGGGGAAAAAAAGAAAAGAGAGAAGTAAAAAGGACCTTTTCTTAAAAAAGGGTATTTCTATGCAAAGGCAAGGGGGGGCGTAAAGGCTAAGCTAGGCAGAATTAGTGAAAAGGTTGAAAGTGAAGAGAGAGTGAGAGAAAGTAGTGTAAGTATGTAAGAAAGAGGCGTCGCTATTACAAGTGTAGACAAGTATATGTCTAAATTTCTTAACAATCAACAGAAATTCATAAATGTTCCGGTCTTTTCTAGTTAGTCTGATCCTCTTAGCGGAATGAGGAGTAAGTTGACCCGTTAGTCATATAGGTCAATATATGTCGAAAAGGGGTGTGTGCGTGGAAGGTAAAAAGAGAGAGAGAGAGATAAAGTGAGAGTCAAGTAGAGAGCGAAGAAGAAGAAGAGAGAAAAAGTGACCAAAAATGGGTTGGGTGAGGAATGAATTTCCTACGAGCGACTAAGAGAAAGGATCGTCAGTTTGATCAGGTCAGGTTAGGTATGATCAGGTATGTATGAAAGGACTTGTAAAGGTTCAATCCCACCTCTCTCAATGGAGGAGGGGAGAACTAGAAAAAGACTACATGTACTTTGTATGCAGGTTATGTATGTAGATGCAGGCAAGCCATTTGTATGAGGTACCTTCTGCTAGGTGATGCAAGTACACTACATACAGACAATGGACGGCAAAGAGAGATGGTAGACTAGATGGATCTAAGTGTATGAGAGAGGGTGACCGAGTGGGAACAAAGATCAATAACACAGGCAGGTGGCCGTCTAGGTACTAGTAGGTAGGTACTTTGACTGCTCGGTCTAAAGTACATATGTACTTGCCTGAGAGTTAGTGGCAAGCTGCCGTACCTTCAGGTCCCTAGCTTAGGTACCTACTTCAGGTAAGCCTAGGCTGTCCGGGCTTTTGTTCTAGCATGTACGTACATACATACATACATACATACATACATACATATATACACACATACATAGTACATACGTACATGATGTACCCAGAGAGATGCCCCGATGCCCCACTTGAAATAGAACTTTGCCCCGTCAAATAACGGGTAGCGCTCTGGGGTTGCCTAAACAGTAGCAAGCTAGAGCCTAGACAGCCCGCAATCTAAGCTCCTTAATGTTCCAATCTTTTTTTTTTCCTTCCTTCTTTTTTTTACAGCCAGGTTCTCCTGAAATTCCTCATGCAAGTCCCATCAAGTGATCAATGGTCAGGTTTTGTCTAGGTATTATCTGTCTGCTTCGTGCTACTACGCAATCATCGTACCGTACCGTACCGCATCTTACGTTGAGACGCACTATTTTTGGGGCTATCTTTTTTTCATCTTGTTGCTCCCTCACTAGTGTATATTTCCTCTATCCATTGTTCTTTGCTCTCTGTCTACCCTCCACTCCCCCAAGTGTGGAGTTGATGAACACCATCTTCCATCACTGCCGATCTCCTAACCTAGCACCTAACCTAGGCACTTCCATCCTGCTTAAGGCCATCCAATGACCTGTCGCCAGCCTCGACATGGTCACCTTGCGCTCTTGACTCTTATATACCGAGAGGCTCCTTTTTAGATCTGAATTACCTGATTACCTAGATTCGGAACTAAAAATGAGGGAACCTTCGTCCTAGCCTAGAGGATGTAGGTAGGTACCTATAACTACTTAACTGGCCCTGGCAGCCTAGCTATATACGCAGTGTACTAAAAGTAGTACAAGAACACACATGTGACTTACATCGATGTACTGTACGCATAGCGTACATGTAGTATGTAGCTAACCTACCGAACCTGGCTTTTCTTCCCCACAACTTGCTCAGCCGAATATCTTCGGCCGGAACCATTTCCAATATAATAACAAGAATCATAAGACATACAGACCGAAAGAGAGATAGAGGAACATCGTGAAAAAAGAAAAAGAAAAAGACTGTTCTGCTGATTAATCACACATACCCTCTCCTCCTTTTTTTTTTTTTTTTCAAACTCGACTTCTTAGTTCGGCTCATCAACCACATCAAGTCCTTCACCGGTGTCGAATCCACTATCCATCATCAAAGGGGGGCATTCCCGCACCCCCCCTCTCCTTGAAATGTTACCTCCTGTGCCTTTGCTGATCCACTATATTGTCAGATTTCAGTCCATATCCTTGATCCTTATTTTGGGGATCTCTATAAGTGAGTATGTAAGTCGGACCAATCAGAGTCACATTTCAATATGTTGTCTCTTTGCCTTTCAGTCCGTTGTTGAAGAGGTTTCTTAAGCAAAAACTCTCCCCTCTTACAATCCCCCCTCCCCCCCTTTCTCTTCTCCTGATCCTAGCAGCAAATAGAATAGGGTTCCCCTCTATCGACTAGTGCAACCCTGCCCCTCCGCTGACCGGTACCGCGTGTAGTGCTACATGGATGTTCCCTCTGCCCTGCAGCCGCTGTCCTTGCTTAAGTCTTGGGGAACCCGTGCTAGCCGGCAAACTTAAACGACTTGGAAAAAACGGGTGGCCGATGACACTGCATCCAGACTGCATGCTACTAGCAGTAGCAGTAGCAGTAGCACTAACAGCAACAGCAGCAGCAACAACAATAACAACAGTAGCAGGATCAGAGTTACCGTGGTGGTGGTAGGGGTTAAGCTGGTAGTGACTAGTAGTAATGTAGGTCTGGTAATTCGTATGCATCTCTGTCGTATGCATGCACGTCAAATGATTGTTACCACGGAAGGATTAACAAGTCGAATAAGAACCAATGTTTGCTCATGTGCTTGACTCCGAGAGGCTCGCCGACGGGACTGTCCAACCATTATTCATCCGAGCATTCGCTTCTACCTATTCCTTGAGCAGTTGAAATACCTTAGTCTCGTCTCTCGCATATCATTTATGTATCGTGGCGAAATTGAGTGCCCGTACTGTATATATGACTTGCTTGATTTAGGCAAGCCCGCGGAGGGGGCGGGAACTGTTGAGATTCAGGAGTAATTATTCTCATATTGGACGACTAACGATTATAGAGGATTCGCAACAATTCCTCGAAACAAACTCAAACATCACATCAGTTATATATCCTTTCGAGTACCATCTTGAACCGAGTTCTCTTTGTGGGAACAACAACTTGGAACCCTTGGAACCGATCATTATTACAACAAAATCTCCGATGGATTCGTTAAACCTCCGTCATCCATTCCCCCCCTTTCAAGTGGACTCTCCTTTATTTTTTTTTCTTATTATTTTTTTTTTTTAATATTATACATATATATGTTCGCTTCTCTCTCTCCCTCTTTCTCTCTAGCGAGATAAAAGGTATAAGTCAACCCCTAAACGCCTGGGTCAAAAATTGACTTAATTCGCTCGTTCATCAACATTGCAATCCTATCCTGAGGAGATGGGCGTGTTTTCGGGCCACATATGCACGACTCTCGTCGCATGTCAGATGCATAGCATCCCTATTTCTATGCGCAGGGCGCAGGGGCGGAGCGAAAACGCTCCTGGAGAGAAATGCAAGCCTAGGAATTCCCCTATGCAAGCCTCAGCCTAAACGGAAAGGTCGCATTACCTGGATCCACGCCTGTTTGGTCAGATTTGACCAAGCCTCCCGGAAAGTCGCCTTAGATTTGAACAGCTTTTGGCTGAAGAGAAGTGAGGTGCCCTGAGCTGATAGATCGATCTGACAACTGTTGTTCACTTTGAATAATAACTATAGTAACTATCGACAACTACTACTAGGGTAGGTGTAAGTAGGTAGTAGTAGTGGTAGTAAGCCATACCATATCCCGGTCATCTACAACTAACAACTACCACCAGATATCGTCGATCAAACTTGGAATGGTGGCGCAGAACCGCTGGCCTTGCTGGGCAGAATCCGGAATACTATGCCACGGTGCGTGCACAGACTGGTTCAGGGGCTTTCTACTAGCTTACCCCGGATTCTCCTCTGGCCATCCTCATTCGCGAATTGTCAACGGCCGACCATCCGACTAATAATAATTCTAGAACCCTGTTCACATCCCCAAACCCCTATTGATCTTCTGATTGGCAGACAGACTTGCGCGAGAACGTGAGCAAAGCTTTTTTGGCAGGCAACTCCTAGATCATCAATGGGCGCGTGTCCCGTTGCTTTTACACGGTGATTATCAGAGAAACCAGCAGATGAGATAGACGAGATTTGTATACCTAGGTAGAGATGACGACAAAGCACATGAACAAGGGAGCGCTGGCCACCTAGGTAGGACCCCTCCTCTTCCACCCCCCCTTTTTTCTTCTTCTTCTTTTTCTTTGCGACCAGATACTACCTAGATATTTTTTTTTGATAAAGGAATCGTCGGATGTCGTCCAAGCATCGAAAGAGGATCTCGTGGAGCGCAGCCAATCACGCGCTCAGGGACACCTACACAAGAAACGCAACGGCCACGTACACGGCATTAGAGAACGTCGTGTCTTTAAGGCGTCGAAACCTGTTGGCCTAAACGAGGAATGCCTCAAAATAAAGTAAAATAAAAAGTTCCACCTGATCACGAATCTAAAGTATCGCTCATTGCGTATTCGTCAAGGGGGAGAGCCCCCCGGGTTCTAGTCATACGCTCTCTATTCTATGTGATAAATTATACGCAAGCATGACGTACGTGGTCCTTGGTGGTGGTGGTAGTGGTAGTGGTTGTTGTTATTGTTATATGGGAACTCTCTTGACTTTCTGATATTGCATCCGCACGACGAACCTAGCCTGTGTTGCGAATATTGTTATTATCGTCATCACCATCATCATTGTTATTATTACTGTATGGAGCTGTTCTGTGCTCGGCATTTCCCATTCGAACAGGGTCGTCTATAGAGTCGAGGCATCGTGGGGATGCAATCTGACGTATATTCCAGCTCCTCCTTGCGGGGTTTGGTCGTGTCCATTAGGGATGCGCATCTGCAGGTGTGAACTGCAAAGCTACCCATGTGACCATCGCGCGCTTCGCCGCCAGCGTCGCCACACCGGTGCGCAATAAATGCTACTCCCCAGATTTATTTTCGCCTTCCGATATATGCCATCCATATTTCGTTACCTTCCAGACAACATGGGCCGGAATGATCATCCAGCCCAGAGCCAGAACTACTGCTTAAGTGCCGGGACTAGATCATGCCTAGTGCGATGAACCACGATCAAAGGAGGAGGAAGGTCACGATTCAAGGCATTGGCGCGAGCCATCCTAGCAGCCGATCCTCCACCCCGCTAGAGGTCCACCTTTCGGTCTACAGAGTTTGCATATAAGGGGCTGTCAACTAATCTAACCAGATAGAAGATAGGCTATCCAAGACCTAGACGCTGAGACGAGGGCCGGCCAATTCTTGTTCATGTTCATTCACGGTGCCGTTTAGGTCGCGCTCCGTAAACCATGCCATGTATATGAGAGCTATTAAAGTCATAAGGGCGGACGGTGCGCCATTGTTATCTTTGGGTAGCCTCGAGGGGAATGCCATTTTTTAATAAACGGAGCAATAGTAATACTTTATATGTATGCCCGTACCTATTAATACAGCGAATGTATTTCGACGTATAGTTTTTCTTTTTCTTTTTTTTTATGCTTTTGTTTTTCCTCGTTCTATCGTTTGTTACCCGCTCTTTAACCAGGAACCGAGTCTAAAGAGTCTTTCCCCGGTGTGGTAGGAGCTGCGTCTGGACCCTTTTGTGCGCGTAGTTTCTCCTCAAACTTTGCGAATTCCTTCATCGCGATCTCTTCTTCTTGGTCCATCACCTGATTCACCCCCTTGACTTCCTCAATCTATGGGGTATTGGTTAGCAAATTCGTCATAGGAAAGGGGGCAAGACAAGGGACGAAGGGATGGGGACCAGGGATAGTTCGAAAGGTTTTGATCGTCAAGCTTTTTGTAGACTCTTGACCACAACCCGCTCAACCCCATCAGGTTAAACAAGGTGGCAGGACGTCAAATAAACGCTAGCGACTCTCGAGGTGTTGGGGAGAGTAAAAGGCGAGGTTACTCACATAATGCATCAACATCCCTTCAATGCCATTCTTCAATGTGACCGTACTCGAGTCGCAGGTCCGGCATGCGCCCCTCAGTTTCAAATTCACATAACCGTCCTCGAAACCGCGGAACTCGATGTCGCCACCGTCTTCTTGGATAGCAGGCCGTATCCGTGTCTCGAGCAGCTCTTTGATCATGCCCACAACTTCACTGTCGTTCTCGTTGTAGCTCAGGCTGTCTTCCTCCACGGCCCCGCTCCCCGCTCCCGCGGCGTCTTTCTTGCCCAGAGTAACAATCTGCTGGCCCGCGGTGACTGCCTCGGTGATCAGACCGAATACCTCGGGCCGGATGTGGACCCAGTTTGCATCAGTCGCCTTCGTCACGGTGATGAAGTCGGCCCCGTAGAAGACGGAAGTTACGCCGTCGATGTTCATGAGCTGGGCTGCGAGCGGGGACGGGTACGGCGGCGATATCGTGCTCCTGGCGTTCAGGTATTCGATAAAGGGCGTGTTGATCTCGGGCGGTATGACTCTATAGTTGGGTAGGAACTTGAGGGCGTCGGGGTTGGGTGTGTTCTCGGTTTGTATGAAGATACTTCGGGAACCGCGGGGCACTAGTAATGGAGCTCGCGATGTCGCATGCCATGCCGATGATGGTGGTGGTGATGACGACGACGATGATGGCAGCGGCCGGACTAAGCTGCTCAGTGATCTAGAGCTCCTATAGGCTTGCCTTGCTGACTCGTATACTCCTCGGTTACATCTCGTAGGTTGTAATCTAATGGTGGCTGCTGTTGCCGTTACCAAGCCAGCTGCAGGCCTGAAAAGGCGACTCGAAGACATATTTGCGATTACAAAGCAGTTCGTCCGTTCTCACATGCGACAACTTGAACTTTGATGTCTAGCACGAATTTAAACTCGAAGCTTGGTACTTAATTCATGCAGTATGCAAAGGGGAAGGACATCAAGAAGGGTGTTCAAATATGACTAGGTTATGTAGGTAGGTAGGTAGGAAAGTATTTAACATATAATTATTTTTGATAGTTGGCGAACTAGTAAATTTCATAGGTGAGTCCTCAGCTGGTTGGGTTTATTTTATTGAAATCGGAGGCAAGTCGCATCGATAAGATAAGAAAGTGACCATTCACAATGCGTCGCTTATAAAGCAACAACCGACAATGACGCAAATCTTACAGTTCTCATCGCTCAATCGGCATTTCTTTTTTTTTTTCCTTTTTCTTTTTTTTTAGACGAACCTTAGATGTCGGTAACCGCGCCACAACGCCTCAGATCTTAGATACACCCAGATACCCAGATAACCTAGATTACCCTCGAAGATCACCAAACCAATCAAAAACTTCAACAACTTCCCCACAACTTCTCTAAATATTTCAGCCCTGCAGATTAGGCTTCAGCCGCGTTCATGCCGTTTACATCAATTCGTCCAACTTGGAATCTTTCTCTCATGCGTCGTGCATCCTCAACTACAGTATTTATACCTTGGGCAATATATCATTCTAAATAAATGCCGAGTTGTTCAGATCCTCCACTTATCATCCTACATCAATTAAACAACCAAACCTACCTATACTCCTCTCTACTCGCCTAACCAGAGCATATACTGCTATTACTATTTATACTCGACCTCGTTTCCTATGGTTGTTTAAGGACTTGTCTAGACTACTGTGGACCAAGAGAATCTACCCCGGGAAGTGGACGAAGCTAGCGATATTCGGGAATCGGTATACATACGTACAGAACAATACCCGCTCCTCGGCCAATTCTCATGCCCGTTCTTGCATTCTCCCTGATACCTATCTACCACCTTTCTTCCTTTTTCTCATGCCATAATTCTTCCTCCTCATTTATTCCTTTACCGTGAACAGGTTCACCAGACATTAATCTTCGCTGAAACCAAGTCTATTCTCTTTTAATACACTGGTAAGTTCTCGTGGTTCCAAGATTTCAAATTCCAAAATTAATCCGAGTCTCGTTTTTATCTGTATATCCGTGTTTTCTCTTTGGGTTACCTCTTGACACTTGGGCACCAAGGCTATATTGTCCAGGGGCTATAACTTTTAGCTGCCCAAAAGAGATAGAGAAACATCGTACCGTGTGTATTTTCCTTTCTCGGTGTTATCATACTCTCTGTAACCGGAGTACTGTTACTACCGACTACGTTTGACTTTGTTGTTTATTATTCATTCTCAAATGGTTAATCTGTTCTTAGGATTTGTTCTCTCTTACGCAGGTCGTTAATCGAGTCCAGAATATTTTTTGGCCAATTTCATCATGCCGGCTACCAGACCGCTTTGTCTTATCTGCGAAGCTGTCGAGGGCAAGTACAAATGCCCCCGATGCAACGCTTATACGTAAGTTATTCACATCCATATTATAATTTTCTTGGAGGACGCTTGCTTATAATACCTCGCTCAGTTGTTGCGTAGCATGCTCTCGAGAGCATAGAGACAACCATCCTCCGGTAGAGGTTGCAGAGACACCTGCCAATACCCAACCAGCTTCTGCTTCGGCTGCAGTGGTCCCTGTTACCAACCTCCCTCAGGGGGATGAGGCTGGATCGGGTCGTTTCAGAATGTCTAGCATAGCCGACATGCCGGAATACCATGAGCTTGTGAAGAAATATCCCCGACTTGAAGCACAGCTATGGGGTATAGCTCGGGCGACGGACCCTCCTTCGACTAATGAAAGTGGACATAATGTAAAACAGCCAGGACTACCAGGTCTCAAGAATCGCAAACATAACCAGCCGTGGGACAAGGACATTGGCCTAGAAAATGGCCGGAAAACCTTACATCAGCTCACAATAACTCCCAGTGACGATAGGGAAGCCATTCGCGAGTTTTGTGAACTGGTTTATTTGTTCAGGTCGCGAGTGCAATCGGCCGATACAGACACGGACACGGAGCTGCGTAGGAAACTTGCCCAGGAGGATGCTCACACCATCGGTCGCTTAATTCGCAATGAGAAAACCTTGGAGCCATAGATCATCCTCACAGCGCAAAGATCAGAACAAGAACGCCTAATAGGGACATGCGCGTTGCTTTACCGAATCAATATTGTGCAATGTATTTGTCATTTGTGAGATGCATAGGTCCAGTTAGTATGTCTATATATCTCTTAGTATTGAATGACTAGGGGTTTCGCAACACACTCAAGCTAATCAAGTTATCTAGGGTATCTTACGAGTTTTGCTGCACTAGGGACGGACTGCAACGTCTCCTATGCCTGACTAGAGCTTCGTTTCCCCACGACGATGAGAAGTGAAGCAATCACATCTCTGTTGAACCCGCTCAGTATGAATGAGGCACAAAGACTTCAGCATTCTAGAACGGGATGCACTGCAATTGGCAAAATTGGGTTTCCTCGAGCCTTGAGTGGTTCGGCCTGCATTATATTATTCAAGTCTGCTATCGATACTAACCAAACATATCCCACCATCCTCTGGATACCGACATACACCCTTCCGACCCACATGAATCTCCATTTTTCATAAGCAACGTCTCAACGTCTCCCATGAAAACATACCCATTGATCACCTGTTAGAATCTACAACAAAAAAAAAACTGCTACCTCTGATTCCGGGATATTGTCTTGTTTTCAAGGGTCGAAGGTGTGTATGGAAACATATTTCCATCCTGCCCAGTTGACCAGCCTTAGGCCCCCCGGCCTAAAAGCGGTGACCACGTCGCGCTCGCATGCATACATGGTCGACACACAGGGCCTCAGATAGGAGCATAAAATATAAAAATAATTCAACCCATGATATACCAAACCTAATTCCACCTTCGTCCCGGCACGGAAACCTAAAAATCTAAAATTTCGTTGCTTTTCTCTCTTTTCAGCTGATAGTAATAGGGCCGTGCTCACCCTGATCATTCTTTGCAGCAAGAAATCGCGCCCGTCAGCTTGCATCCATCCATCTGTACACTTGTTTCCTGGGTCCCTTGAGGATTGGAGGGGAGAGGGGGGGAGAAGAAGGACAACTCACTCACCCAACTTGAATCATTACGCGAGGCATACTTCATCAGATCGCTGCTACAGCGACATGCCTACGCATATTTGACCACGTCATTTCGAATACTCTTAGGAGGGGGGCACGTTTTCTGCGAGGAGACGTAGTACCTAACTACTTAGTGCATGAAGAACGAAACAAGACTCAGCGCTACTTGGGGCGACAAACCGGATCCTCCCCTCCCTTCCTCGTCCTCGCCCTAGAAGAGTGAAAGTGGTGGTGAGTAACATTAAAAACGGACCTTCACCGATGGCTTTCTCTCACCTAACTTTACGTTTGGGAGGAAATGGGGAAAAGAGATACCGACAGATGTGGATCAAATGCGCGGCATCAAAACGGTGGCGGAACCTGGAAAAGACTCGATACAGACCTAAAGGAGGGGTGAAGACACCCGATTATCTGGATGGGGAATCCTCCTCGATGGTGGCGACTGATGGTTTCCCTGCTTAAGGGATGGTGGGTAGAGGTAGAAGATAGTAAACGTTGCTAACATCATCATAGAGAAACCAGATCCTCTACATTATCGAGCTTGCTATCTTAGCGGGTACCAAATACCAAATACCAAAATCACTCAACTTCCCTACTTACCTTTACCACTATTCTCGAAATAACTTGAAACCAATACCTCCTCCACCAAACCCACCACACCACACTCGCCACACACGCACACACATACGCACCCTCTCAGTCTCCAACCCCAGCGCAAAACATCTACTCCCCTCTCCGGCGGGCTCCGGACGCCATGCTCTTCTCCCGCGGGGTTAAGAGGTCGGAGAAAAGGGGAAGAAATAAAAATAAAAGAAAAATAAACCGAGAGTCTACGTTTGTGCCGTAATGCCCGACCCCCGGGTGCGCAATTACTTCAAAAAAAGGTTTAGTTCAGGAGAAAGAGGGTCGAACAAGTGAGGCAAGAGTGGCCAGAGATGCTTGCTAACTAAACTCAGAGAGATATACGATCTTCCCCTTCTCTCCTTCTTTCGTCTACCAAGAGTCTAGAGTGAGAAGAAGGAGGGAGCGAAGGAAGGGCGGCCTCTTCCCTTTTCTCCTCGGATGGCTCGGGAGATCGCTTAATTTCTGTGCTATGCTATGCTATGCTTGCTATACAGTCGGCAAGTTGTGGGACACGCAATTCCATCGGTTGACTTGCCTCCTCTCCCCAGTCCCCGCGTTTTTTTTTCGGCCCATCTTTTGAGACACTAGATACGTAGATAGTTAGATCGAGCTCCCCTTGTTGTGTTGTTGTAAAAATAGACGTAGTATAGTGGCCATTCACAATACCGCTCCTATTCGATTTGCCCCCAGGTCTCGTGATCTTCCTAAAGTCGCTCTAACGACATACTCACCTACATAAGCCAACCCAGCACTGTGTTATACGACCTGCGCATGTTCCAACGCTGCTCGGTTCTGTAGATCCCAAGGGCTTGGTTTGATTTTTTCTTTTTTTTTAATGATGAACAATATTTGTATTTTTTTTCTAGCTAATAAATTTGCTATTCTAACTTTTTCCAATTTTTTTGCCTCCTCCATCGTATCATTTCTTTCTATGAAAGATGTAGGCCTTTCTCTTTTTCTTTTCTTGTGTAGGTATCTATACGCAAGGAAATGTTTAGGATTGTAGCATGCCCTGCTGTGCTATCATAATGCTCCAGCTGGCTATACTGTGACAGTGGTAATACAACAATAATAGTAGTAGTGGTAATAAAAAAAGTATGTTCATGAAGTTGGGATGGCTCGTCGTGGGACTAAGGAGGGGAATCTTTCCTCCTTATTCTATATCTTTGCCCCCTTCTTTACGAGCGCTTGAACCTCGCCAGGAAGCTTTGCTTAGCAGAAGAAAAAGATCTGGGCGATGGGGGAGATGAAGGGGTTGGCGTAGACTGGGCTCTGGATCCAGATCTAGAAGCTGTTGCTGACGCTGACCTCTGCGACTCGGCTTCTCCCGCCTGCTGCTCCTCACTGATTACGGCACTGCCGTCATTCCCCTTGTTGTGCTTCTTCGATCGACTCCCCACTATCTTGTCCTTAAGTGCCCAGAGCGAGTCTGCGCGTCTGAGCTGCTGTAGCAAAACTGGTGTCTTCCGTGTTGATTTCTTCTCCTTTTGCTTCTGAGCCTCTTCTCTCTCCTGCTCGCGCATCTTCAATTCTTCGTCATTTTGTGTCCAATCGACACGTTCGTGGGGGCGAAAGTCATGCTCAGTCCCAATATTCAGCAGCGCAGGAGATTCATCCAAAGATTTCTTCGCTTCTTCGTCGCGGTGGGGCTTCTCGAGTGGTAGCTCTAACACCGCAGCTCGCTGAATCTGGTTCCTACATGAACTTCTCTTTCCAAGGCTGCCGTTCTTCCGGAATCTCTCGTTCTCTATAACTACCTCTCCATATCTACCCTGCCGGCCTGACTTGCCCCCACCGTTAGGGAATGGGAACGGAAAGGTATGACGGTGCTGGGGCGGCCCTGGGCGCTCTATCTTCGCCACCGCCCCCGAAGTTAGTGTTGTGCACTCCACGGGTGCTGGTCTTGGTGTCGATGACCGCGACGGCGTTTCTTCTGCCTCCAGGATTTGGCCCTGGCGAATCTGGGCCCAATCGGTGTGCGATCGCTTTAGCATGCGTTGTCGTGGCTCTTGTGCAGCTGCTGTTGCCTTTCCAGTGACCGACGAGGGCAGCGCTTCCGGAAGTATTGGGTGAGACCTCAGCGCTGTCTGTTGGGAGACGCTATGAATATGGATTCTGTCGCGGCGCACATTGTTTGGTGTTGCCGTGCGTGCGAATTGCGTAGCTGCCTCTTGCGGTACATGTCGATATGGGGCTGTTGGAGCTGCGGTTGTAGAGACATTGTTCGCTGTTGTCGTCGGTGCTGCCTCATCAACACGGGTTATGATGGTCGTGTTGGATGAGGCTTTGCGCCGCAGGCGGTCTTGAAGTGACCTTGATTTGGAGTGCCTGAGGCTTGCCACGTTTGAAGCAACCGCTGTGTCGCCAGAAGATGGCAATGGGTTCTCCGCAGAGATAGTGGTCACTGTCGCTGCCGTCTTCGCCTCGGCCATTCGCGTTGCGAAGCTAGTCCTATTCTTGATCTCGGGCTTCACTGCTGTTTCTGTCGATACTACTACTGATGTTTGTATCGCCGAAGCTTTTGCGTCTGCTGCCACCGTCATGTCTGTTTGACTCCTCGTCGTGACGATCTTCTGCTCTTTTCGCACCTTTTTAACATCCGCTTCTACTCGTGATCTCCGTCTCTTCTCCTTCAGTGCTTCTTGCTCAGCAACCACCACATATAACCTTCGACGCAGGTCGTCCGCGTCGAATGGTTGTGATTTGGTGTGTGACCTTGTGCTGCCGCGATGATGGTGCCTTGGTATGCTGTCGGTAGTAGCAAGTTTTACTACACAGCTACCCTGAGGCGCCGGTATGTCGAGGGGGCCCATAGTGAGTTGCATTATATATAAGTAACTGATAGTGATAACAATTAAATGAACCGATTCGACGGCTAGGTATAGGTTAATGGATTAGTTGTATATTGTGAGATGTTTCGTTTCGTATATTGTTGGTATATATCATTAGAGTCGAAGCGAAACAGCCGAAGACCAGTGAAAGTTTCGTTATTGTTGCTGACTGTCGAGAATACCTAGACAAGATATACTCTGTAGGTCCGGTGTATACAGTTACCGGGTCCAGGGGTCGCAGTTGAGGTGTATATATGTATAAGAATGGATCATGTATGCGCGCCTCTAGCAGCAGTGGTTGGTTCTCGTAAAGCGGCGATCGGAGGAGTATATGCAGGTATCCATGTCAGGTCAGGCCATGCCAATGCCATGTCATGAACCTATCGCCTCACTGTAGAATTTTCTATAACAAATGTTTCCAGAAGGCAAACCTTGTATACGTGTAAATCGATCGGGTCTTCCGTTATATGTCTTTTTTTGTGTGAACTTGACGGAAGGAAAATAGTGGGTTTATGTCCAAGATCGAGAGCGAATCGGTAGGAACAAGACACAGTAATAGGTGAACAACACAGAACGATTGCAGATGCCAAATCGGGGAGGGTAACCAACACCCCTAACCGCAATGAGATCCGGGGGGACAAGGGCAAGGGGCCATGCATACCCACCAAGAAATAACGCCGTCGCTCGGCGTCGAGACTGAGAGCGTCGTACGTTTACGAACGGGAATACTACTGTACCACACCTTCATCCTTAATATTCCAGGCACACCAGAGATATCTTAGACGCTGGGCCGCCAACAGAAATAAGGCAGGTGAACCCGTGAGCACGAGCCATGATCCACGAGGTAGGGTGGGAAAAGGTCAGTTGACTGGCAGAAAGCGCCATTGGGCTTGCCTAGTCTTGGTCTCGGTTCTCATGAACAATAAAACGGGCACGCGAGTCAACGCTACGAACTCACTATCGCGATGGCCTAACGGTTTCGGGAACTGCAGAAGCAGCAGTAGCAGCACCAGAACGGTGTAAAGCATCTACTATGTAAGAACAGGACTGTGAAGCGAGGTCAACCCTTTTTCACCTTGTTTATCCCACACCTGCAGGAAGGTTGCAGAAGCCTTGATTTGACTCCTCAGCGATTTATCCGGACTTGGAACTGGAGCGTGCTGCCGAGCAGCATGTATGCGCTGCGACGTTTTGGGTATGTGTGGTTGACCGAAGTAATCTGCTGGGAAAGCCACACGTTGCCGTACATGAGGTACTTACATATCAGGTACGAAGCAGTTAGACTACTGCGCGACCTGACCAAAGTCGCTAGACTGTGGGTATCGCATTGGTAGGCTAGTGAGTCGATATATGGGGACTCGAGGTGTAGGTATACTGCTAGGTGTGTGTATGTGTATGTACGCATTTATGTGTATGTTGATGTTTGTGTGGTAGATGAAAAGAAGTAAAAGGCCATGCAGCAGCCACAATGCAGAGGTTTGCCCTTGTTCCCTGTCAATCATCGGATCTGCTTTGGGTACCTGGACATGTCTGGGTGCATCCACTCCCCGTCCCCCATCCCACGCAAGCCAGGACCAGCCACCCAGGTCCAGGGCCGGACGCCTTAGACTATTCATGCTAGGTCTATAATGTGGCTTCGTTGCTAATATCTACCCTAGCGGGTTCTTCCCCCAAGGCGTACGATGCGAAGAGGCATGGCGCTGTACTAATAATGTCGAAACATGTGAGACATATACGCCTCGCCATGCAGGCTCTTGAAACGAACAAACGCCCTTTATCGTTCCTATTGTACGGTTTGTTTTTTAGCCCTTCTTCTTTTCTTCTTGCCTTGTTTTATTATTGCCTAGTTCGAGACCTTTCACATATACATACGGGGCGATTCTATTATGGCTCCACAGCAGTGATGGCGGATGCCGTGACCCGTCGTCATCCCCACAGATCGAGCTCGGTACGTGTTTCGCCCGTCCTTTCACCCTAGCTTTATGTGTGCGGAGCCAATATCGTTTCCCTTGCATTGTCGTGGTCCTGGTCCTGGTCCCTAGGCGGCTGATGGAGCTGACATGAGGGAAAGACATGTATAAGACAGCTCAATTGACGCACCTGGATATTTTAGGCGGTATCCTCATCATATTTACTACATTTCAAATATATAGTTGGTTCCAGTGCGCCGTGCAGTGAGGTGTAGAAAGCAACTATATCCTCCTCGCTAAATCTGGTCGAACCAATCGTCGGACTGGTGTAACTCACCATGTAATGCAACGAACGCGGCATCGGGATTGGAAGGAGTCTGCGGGCTTGCTATTATATGTACGCAGTGTAGGGGGGAAACTCCTTGCTGCTTAGCCATTGAAACTTAAGAAATGGAGCGCCTATCAGTTGCCGTGGGCTTCAACTAAATTGCTTATGATTCTGTCAACGACAGAGAATAGTTGGGGACATTCGCCAGTTGTGCGTTAGTGCTCAGGGACTGTGAAGGAAATCAAGTGATTGAGGGTTCCGTGGCACGCTCAAAGCCATAGAGACGCCCCGCGATACCAGGGGACGCGCGAGCTAGGTGGCGATCTCTTGCGATCGCCATCGGCCTCCATCAAGAGTCTAGTGGGAACAGGTTGCGGTATGGAGCTGCGTCTGTGAGAGTACAGGATGGATAGACGGACTATTGGAAGAGTACATCTATAAAGTGCCGAGAGTGAAATCAGGCACGAATAGTCGAGCACAAGAAAGAGGGCCATCGACAGGGTCTCTGATCCTCTTTTTTTAGACTCACCCGCGAGCACCAGGATTACACCTCGGTGTGTTGGCGATGGTAGGAGGCAAGTGTATTAGCCGTATGCTGCAGTCTCATCCGATGGATGGATGCAGTTGGGCTTCTTCCCCTGGTTGACTGCTTCGACGAGTGGAATGTCTGAGGAGAATAAGAACAATGGGAACAATGGATGATGGAGCCCAAAAAGCCATTCCTCCTCGAAGGGGGGGGGTGTGTACCTTCTGCTGATGCAGCTTCGAGCGCCATCCGCATGAAGCATGCTGGATTTCTTCGAGAGTAGACCCCTGCAGCTTGCAGTTCCAAGCCGTGCGAGAGCTGCAGGAGAGGAGTCAAGTCTTTGGTATCCAAGGTGGCAAGTTACAAGGCGTGTCGCTATACTAAGAGGTAGGCGGTAGGGCCATATGAGGACTAGGCTTCGTGACCAGCAAGGGCCAATTGACCTCACTGTTTCCCAATATAGATATAAGGAAACACGTTGCACTTGAACAATTCACAACTGTCATCAAGGGATGCCAATTGACAACTGTAGCCGGTGGTCCGTGAGCTTAGAGTCCCCATACAAGCTCCAAGCTTCCAGGTTCCAAGCTTTGATCGATCGGATGTCCAGGTTCAGGCCTAGTCCGGTCGGATGCCACCGATTATGAACGTCTTGTCTTATTGCCGATCCGTTGTTGAGCCGCGAGAGCTCTCGCCTTGTCTCAACCTTGAACAAAAGAAGATGTGAGATCTCATGCTCTGAGCAGCGATATCGTGACGGACTGGCTAGTTATCGGAACCAGAAACCGCCCATCGCGTGCCTTTTGCCAATTCTGGGTTGGGTGTTTTCCCCCCTTCAACCACAACCACAAATCCATCTAAGCTGGAACATCTCGATCAAGCAATATTGGGCACGTTGTCTCATCTCACGTGATCCCTGCTCAGTTTAGATATGAAGATATTCCCCCTGTCTCTCCAAATCTCTCTATTCAAGAGCTGGTGATGATCTTGGCGAAGGCTGAAGAAGTCAAACGGACCCATATTTTGCACCAATTCGAATCGGCTTTTTCGGACTGACGGTTCATTGTGGATGGTAGTTGGATCAAATTTATTATCTGCGATGGTCGATAGTCCAATGCTACCTAGGAAAGCAGATACGAGGAAGAAGAACAAGGGGGGAAAGGGAATGAAGAGGAGGGGAAGATGACGAGAATGGATTGTTAAAGTTCGAGTTCTAAGTTAGAAGAGGGGAAAGGCCGGGGAGAAGGAGAGGGCCGGTCCGATGTATTCCTATATATTACTTTCTAAGGTAAGATCTGAGTAGCTCCTACCCTTACATGTAGACTCCATATCCATTCTGAGTAGAATACTAGTACGTACCTCCTAAGTGATAAGATTAGCACCTACGTAAGTACTAGCAAATTCAGTTTGTTTTATTTTTCTTATCATTAAAAGAAAAAATTATAAAAAAGAAAAAGAGACGAACTGTGGAAGTAAAATATATAAAGTCAAAAAGCTATTAAGTATTGATGAAAGGAAAAAGGAAAAAAAATCAAACTGGAAATGATCCTCTCGATCGGGGAATCGAACCCCGGCCACCTGCGTGACAAGCAGGTATCCTGACCACTAGACCAATCGAGAATCAATTGTTGGATGAAGGGGGTAAGTTTAATCGGAAATTATATGACAAGCGTCGCAGAAACTAATGAGTTTGGTATATTCATCCACTACTAGTATATATGTACACTACAAATATTGTTAAAGTCGTATACGAGATGACTAGGTTAGAACAGTCCTCTCGACTTATAAATCAAGTGAGGCAGTTCAGAATAAGTTAGAGGATCTTTACCCATTTCAGGTATTGCTGCGCATATAAAAGGTTCGGTCCTGGTCGACTCATGTGTGCAGAGTCCACGTACTTGCAGACATGAGTTTGTAGTTCTCGGGATACCCGGTTTCTTTTAGATGTATTTCCCACCTGAGTGCATTAGAGGAACCTATAGTATCATGTAGGCGACCACAACGATCGTAGTACAAATAGCAAAAGGGGGAGTAAGTAGCTAAGCCTACATAGATACATGTGGACCAGAACTAGGTACTTACATACATACTTCGACCCCTCTATAACCTAATGTACCAGACAGGCTGGCCATAGGTGCAAGTAAGTAGTGCCTCTTTCTTAGGTACCTACATGTTTGAGAACCGATTGTTTTTTTTATTGACTGTTTATGGAATCGGACTATGGAAGAAGAAGCTCGTGATTTCTGACAAACCTACCTGCCCCTCCCCCGCATCACAGCTTATCCATAGTACATACGGGCTTTACTTAGAGACCCCATTTACTTACTAGTTACAACTTATACAGGCGCAAATCGTAGCGCCAAAAAAAAAAAAAAAAGACTTGCCCCTCACCTAGAATTTCCAAAAAAAAAAAACTCAGGTCAACGTCAATCCCCCCCTTTCGAGACTTGAACGCCTCAAACCTCCTCTATGCAGAGCTGCCCAAACACATTTTACCTATACACACGTTCACACTAAAAACGCTGCAGCAAGACATCTTATCCATCCCATTCATCCCATCCGCATCCACATATCGGGGCCATACATTCCAGTTGATCGGTACTTATCGGACCATCATCTAAGATTCGAATAAAACCCTCCTCAGCTTTATTACACCTCCACCCCCCATCCACCTACCCACTCACACGTCTGCTCACTTTGTTCGGTCACAAGATGTCTCACGCGCACTCACATGACGGCGTGACGAGCCACTCACACGATGGTTTCTCTGCTGCGGAGCACGGACACTCTCACGAAATTCTCGATGGACCTGGTAGCTTCCTCGGCCGCGAGATGCCCATAGTCGAGGGGCGGAATTGGAATGAGCGAGCCTTCACCATTGGAATCGGAGGGTATGTACCATCTCGAAGTTCTCTCTCCTTTTTTTTCCCCTTGAAACTTTCCTTCTGCCGTTCTTCGTGCTGTCTGCGAGATTTAGACAGCTGAGTATGAAAAGGGGGAAAGGGGGGGGGAAGTGAACTTTCACACCCCCTGACTCCTTACCCTTTACCCCTTACCCCCTACCCCTTTTCTTAATAGCTATCATTATACCCCCTCCCACCCCCCAAAAAGCAACGTACCTAGGCAAAGAACCCCTTTTTAACATAAGCCCCCCTGGTCTCCCCCCGCCCCCCTTCAAAAAACAGACCCGTCGGCTCCGGCAAAACCGCCCTCATGCTCGCGCTCTGCCTCGCGCTGCGCGAGCAGTACAGCCTCGCCGCCGTGACCAACGACATCTTCACGCGGGAAGACGCCGAGTTCCTGACGCGGCACCGCGCGCTGCCCGCGCCGCGGATCCGCGCCATCGAGACGGGCGGGTGTCCGCACGCGGCGGTGCGCGAGGACATCTCGGCGAACCTGGCCGCGCTGGAGGACCTGCACGCGGCCTACGCCGCCGACCTGCTGCTCATCGAGTCGGGCGGCGACAACCTGGCCGCCAACTACAGCCGCGAGCTCGCCGACTACATCGTCTACGTGATCGACGTCAGCGGCGGCGACAAGGTGCCCCGCAAGGGCGGCCCCGGCATCACCCAGAGCGACCTGCTCGTCGTCAACAAGACCGATCTGGCTGAGGCCGTCGGCGCCGACCTGACCGTCATGGAGCGCGACGCCCGCAAGATGCGCGAGGGCGGTCCCACCGTCTTCGCCCAGGTCAAGAAGGGCGTCGGCGTCGACCACATCGTCAACCTGATCCTGAGCGCGTGGAAGGCCAGCGGTGCCGAGGCCGTGGCCAAGGCCAAGGGAGGTCCGAGGCCGACGGAGGGTTTGGAGACGTTGGTGAAGAGCTAATCAGGTAAGTCAAGTATTGGGGTATTTCCTTTTTTTTAAACTATGGAATATTAGATATTTGGGGGGGAGATGTTGTATTACTTCGGATGAAGGTTCCTCGGGTTTTAGGAGTGTCACTACTACGATTACGCTTATTCCCATGGAGGAATTAAGAAGGTTGTACGCACGTGCTTTACAGGAGAAACACGAGAGAGGGGGGTCGCACGCGGGGACGGGGACAGGGACCGGGACTGCGGGGACAATGGAGTTTACTCAGCTCAGGGTGGCATGAAGACCAGGGACATTGGAAAGAAAATAAAATTTCAAATGCAAATCAAAAAGTGCTCCGTCAATTGCTCATTTCTTTTGATTTTCCCTTCCCGGCCCGTATTGACCCAGCACAATACGAAATCATACAAGTCGTTAAATCTAAATATACCTAAACCTAAACCTTTGCCATACCTATTGGATATCTTCGTCCATAGCTTCTTCATCCTGACCCGCCACCGCTGCGGCTGCTGCCGCTTCATCTAGCAACGGCTCAGCGAGTGGCCTGGCGGTTCGCGGCCACACGCGCTTGTACAAGCTGACGCCGACAGCGTCCTGCGGGTTTATCCTGCCATCAAAATTGGCTTTGAAGTATCCGTGAGTGCCCAGGGCTTCCTTGATGTACCCGCTCTTTCCGCGCTTAGTCCACAGCGGCAGCGCCTTGAACCATTCCACGTCTTCTCTGTTGAAGAACATGTATCGTACGGTGACGACCTTCTTGTGGATGTGGAAGGGGTGGCCCGTCAGGATGACACGCTTTGCTATGACCCTCGACGTAGACGGGGCTCGAGCAGTTCCCGTAGCAACCAGCTGCAGGGGTAGCTGCGATCCGTCCCCGCCAGCTTCCGGTGCTGTCCGCTTGAAGAACAGTGTTGGCACAGATCCCCAAGTAATAGGACCCATGAATGTCGCAACGGCTGATTGACCCGGGTGGAGATATCGACAGTACTTGTGTACGTCGTTTTCAGTGTTTCCGCCGATCGAAAACAACGGGTTGACGATAAATCGTCGAGGTCCGCATTGAACGATCAGTTCCTCTTTTGCCTTGATGGATTTCTCATAGTCATCCTTGTGTGTCACATCGAAATTGAGCGACGTCTTCTTATTTTCGTGCCTCAAGAGGGAAAAGAGCGTGACAGGCCGAGATGGCGTGTAAGACTTCTGTACCTCTTGAGGAACGCCCTTCAGGTAAATGTGAACTCTGGTACCGGGGGCGACTCCTCCCACCAATGCTTCCCGTATTGATCGATTCCGAGATGATTGGTAGTCCGAGATTTGTAATAACCTTGACCACTCCTCGGGTTGGTAAGGCCTATCTTCTTCAACATTCCACGGACTTGTCCGAAGGCTCTTCAATCCTCTATATTTTGCAAGCCTCTCCCGCGCGAGAACATGAGGATGCAGCTCAATCTCATCGGGGAATTCCTTGTCATCCTCTGCTTCATCGCGCCTCCTAGCGCGATACGCTTCTAATTGTTGGGCATCTTCGTCTTCGTTTGGTTCAACAAACATTTCGGACTGTGGATATTCTGACATGGCTGCCTCAGTAGGCTCCCTACCAGCAAGGCCCTCCATGCCATCTTCAGGGGCTGCTGGTGCGTTCTCCTCGGCGTCTTGCATCTCTTCGTCGTCTAGTTCTGATTCGGAATCGGAAACATCGTCCAAGAACCAAGCGGCTTGGTAAGATGAGGTTCCCTTTGGTAGTTTCTTCGGTGCAGTATATTCCTCAGGCTCATCTTCCGAGAAATAGTGATGGTCATCTAGCAAAACCCCCTTCTTATTTGTTGTTACGTCCTCTTGCGCGCCACTGTCACCGTCGGCGTCGTCCATCATAACCTCTTCCGGTGCTAGCTCAGCTAGGTTATCTTGGTCCTCGCCCGGAGTTTCCAAGATGTCCTCTGCTTCTGTTTCGTCTATAGCCATGTTTCCGTCCTTCCGTTTCTTAGTCTGAAGTGGTGCAGCTATGATCTTCTCGATTTGGAAGGTACCCCAATCTCCTACATGAACGAGACGATCAGCCTTGAGACCTTTCCCACGAACCACTCCTGTCATAATAGTTGATTCTGTTTCGGTAGACGGCCATTGGATTTCATCCACCAGCATCCATGACCTTTGGTCCCGCCAATTGACTCCTTTTGGTGTAGTGCTGCAAAGCGATCGCATCAAGCTAGAGCATTCTTGCCTTGAATCCAGGCTGTAGATCTTGTCTTGGCCCGGGTGGAAGTGTGTCATAAAGGATATAAGAGATTTGACAACGTCGGGTCTGGCTTTCGCGGGTTGGATGCTGTCGAGATTCTGGACTACCGTGAACAGTGTCGACATGCCCTGGTTTTCGATGCTTCGGATTATCAGCTCTCCTAGGGGATCAACCTCGACCTCGGAAGATAGGACGAAAACGATATAATCGGCGACTTGGGCAGCGTCCATACATGCCGTGAGATCCCTCGTAACTGGGACATATTGGAGCTTTTGTTTGAAACGGTCGACAGAAACGCGGAAAGGGGCGTCGAGAACTTGGGTCTCGATATCCAGGCTGCTGTTCAGGCTCTGGATGGCGGCAGAGACATTGCTGTCGGCACAGAGCGGGACTACAGCTACTATTCTCGGGGCACCATCTCGTCCAACGAATACGGAATTCTCCTTCTGGTGCTCCTTGTGTTTGGCTAGCTGTCGCTGCTTAGCCTGGTTGCGCCGGTCGAACTTGGACATGACCTGTTGGTGGGGGGTTTTTCGCAAACCCCTTTCATTGGGAACTTTGCCTATATATAACAATAAGTATTTGCGCGCATGATCAACTGTTTTTTATTATTATTATTATGATTTTCTATATTTTCTGTACCTTTGGCTTCGTCGCGCAGTGAACCCTTGGTCGACTTCCTGGACTTGAAGGCCTTGTGCACAACTTTAGTAGTCGGCCGATGGGAATGGGCGGCGACGGCTGAGGGCATTTTCCCGTTGCCTCCGGCTTTAAATCGGAAGGGTAGGGAATCCAGGTTGCAACTATTGACTGTTGGGAAGAATGAGTATTGCGATTGGTGGTTTTTGGTTTTTGTCTTTTGGTTCGTAGTTCGTAGTTCGTGATTTGTAGTTCAAAGATAAGTTGTAAGTATGATAGAATAGGTATAAAAGGGGTTTGGAGGGTTTTGGAGGGGTAAAAGCAGTGTTAGAGACACTTACAAACGATAAAGAGAATCGAGAATCCACTGAATTTTTTCTGTGCGGGATGGATCCACCGATAACAACTTTTTAGCGGGTCCATAGTGCTTATCGCAACTGATACCAGGAAATTTATCTTTTGCTGCTTAAACTTTGATTCGGGATCCCAGTCGCATCAAACTTCTTCTTCTTCTTCGTTTTGCTACTTATCCCAGCTTTCGCTTCGACTATAACCTCGAGTACTCCCGAATCTCTCCCAGGCACAGGGGCGCAAGAAGAAAATAATCATGGACACCGATAATGGCGCTCGTGTCGTCAAACGCGCCAGGACGGAGCTCATGTCGAAACAGGAACGGGAGAAGCAGCGGCGAAGACAAGCTGCCCACCGAGACTACGGCCGCGGCGAGAGAATCTCAGTAAAAGGAATTAAAGACAAAAAGCTACGGCGCAACGTCAAGGCACTCGAGTCTAAATACGAAGATGCGACTTTAAAGGCGAAGGATGCCGAGATCCTGTTAGAAAACACTGCCGGTTTTCTCGAGCCCGAGCACGAATTGGAAAGGACGTGGAAAGTGCGCCAGGAAGATATACAAGCGCAGACCTCATTAGAAACCGCCAAGAAACGGTTCGATTTAAAGCTAGATCTTGGGCCGTACGTATTCGACTACAGCAGGACAGGCCGGGAGATAGTCATGGGAGGAAGAAAAGGGCACGTCGCCGTCATCAAGGATTGGAGGGAGGGCAAGCTAGGATGCGAACTACAGCTCGGCGAGACCATCCGGGATGTCAAGTTCCTACATAATAACCAGTACATATGTGTCGCCCAGAAGAAATATTGCTACATATACGATGCCAACAGCGGTGTTGAGCTACATTGCTTGCGAAAACACCAAGAGGTCTCCCACCTAGAGATGCTCCCTTACCACTTTCTCCTAGTGACCTTGGTAAGTAGAGGACTAACAACAAGCCGAATCGAATATATACAGTTATTAACCAATTATATCAATAGGGCATGTCAGGACATTTGAAATACCAGGACGTCTCAACGTAAGCAGTCTTCAACTCTCCCCCCTCCCCCCCTTTGATCTCACATGCTACCAGTACAAGCAAGAGATCGATTGCTAATTCTATGCGTTATGTTACAGTGGTCAGGTTGTCAGTGAAATAGCCACAAAACTAGGCACCCCGACATCTCTAGCCCAGAACCCTTACAATGCAATATGTCACGTCGGTCATCAAAACGGTACAGTCACATTGTGGTCGCCAAATTGTGCTTCGAGCGAAGGCCCTCTCGTAAAGCTATTGGCACATAGAGGACCCGTTCGATCGATATCTGTTCATCGGGAGGGCTACTATATGGTCTCGGCTGGACAAGGTCGGTGTTCCCCTATCTTTTATCTCCCTGGAAGACAGGTGGCGTTGGTCACTAGGAATTCATCGTTGCCCCTCCTATGCTGTGGATGAATTTGCTAATCATTATCAATAGACTGCAAGATGGCTGTTTGGGACATAAGAAATTTCAAGGAAGTCGGAAGCTATCGCTTACGACAACCAGCTCCATCGATTGCGATATCCGACAGAGGCGTGACCGCAGTCGGCTGGGGAACCCACACCACCATGTGGAAGGGTCTCTACAACAAACATAGTGCAGACCAGGAAAAGGTCCGCAGTCCTTATATGCATTGGGGTGGAGAAGGAAATCGTGTTGAACGTGTACGCTGGTGTCCCTTCGAGGACGTATTGGGCGTCGGTCATGATGCTGGATTCAGTAGCATCATAGTCCCTGGTGCTGGCGATCCATCTTTCGATGCCCTCGAAGTGAATCCATTCGAGACAACCAAACAACGCCAAGAAACGGAAGTCAAGTCTCTACTGAACAAGTTGCGACCTGAAATGATCGCACTGGATCCTAACTTTATTGGTAACCTTGATCTGCGCTCCGAGAAGGAACGTCAAGCCGAAAGGGACCTGGACGCCAAGCCAGTAGATATCGAGACTGAAATTAGAAACCGAGCACGCGGCAAGAATGGTGCACTCCGCAGGTATCTTCGCAAACAACGGGCTAAGAATGTCATCGACGAGAAAAGACTCAAGGTCGATGAGATCTGGAAGGAGCGCCAACAGCTACATTCTCAAAAGCACAAAGAGCAGAAGGCCGAGCTGGGCCCTGCTCTAGCCAGATTTGCAAAGAAAGAATCGTAATTTTCAAGTTAGCATCAATAGAGCCGCCACCACGTCGATTATAATATCCTGCATATCAGCAACTCATGCTATTTATATTTGGAGTTGCATCTATGTTCAGTGCTATGGGAATTATTCAGAGCCATTAGAGATACGAAAGGCATACAAGGGACCTAGCCGCAGGGAAATAGAGCTAGCTATCTTCCCTAATAGGAGTCTAGGTGTTTAGGAATTGTGTATATCTAGGAGGCCAGGCATTTTGGCTCGTCATTGGTAGGGGAAGGAATCCAACACACTCCGGTGAATGAAGCATGATATTTTGAAGTCAAGGTCGACTTGTCCTTGCACATTCTAGCCTCACCTATAAGCGCAGTTTGATTTGGCAACGTCAATAATGGCATTATCGTTATCGTCTGGTGAGAGTGAAGCCATGTGGTTATAAGGAGTTGGATTCATCCACCCCCTTTTCTTTCTAAGCAATGCGCTTGGCTTAACATAGTGTTCTCAAGGTCCAAATACCTTGCGCAGAATAAAAATACACGACGGTTTACGATGCTATGCTAAAGTACGATGCTGGCGCCTCGAAGCTCCCCACCGAAATATTCCCCTTTTCTGTGTGCCGACTGCCATTCGTAATACCAAAATAATGGCCCCTCTCAACCAAAGAAGTTCATAAGTCGATTTTTGCATCGTACGATCAAGTCGAACAGTCACAAACCCACAAATCACTATGAGCCTGCCGCTTCGTGGACAATAACCAGATCAACAACGATCACTCCAGCCCCATTCGGGTATCTGCCCCTTACACACCCGCTGCACTACCCGCACCGAACCCCGCTTGCGTTCGCCCGGTTGCCTGAACTATTCACCACCAGCGGGCGTTAGCCACGCTTCACTTTTTCTCTGCCTCATACACGAATAGGTAGGCAGGTATTTGAGTTATATATATACCTACCTAACCCGGAGGCGCAAAGTCTGGATCGGTATGCAGACCGGACGGGGCGAACAAAGTTGTCCCTGCATCCGCGGTGTCACGTAAAACGGGCGACTGTCTTAGACACCTACTTACTTTCCCTCCTTGTCCTCCCACACCCCCCCCCTTCTTCAAAAAGTCTATGCGCATTAACACGAGAATTAATGCGGTGTATTTTTTTTTCCTTTTTTTTTGTTATTTTGGGCCTTGGGGGAATGCCACACATACATTACATACAGGTATTGCGCACCTCTTATATCAGCGATCCTGCAAGGCAAGGTTGTGATATGCGTCCTGCCCGAGTTTGCATATACATGGGGAGGCAGAAAAAGGGGGCGGGAGGGGAAGCGACACACGGCCGCGGATGTACTAGGGTTACATTGGCATATATGCATCTCCATCGCATGGTCCAAAGGGAAGGGAAAATTTTTCCAGCACACCCAATAATACGACTTGACTCTGGGCGCGTCTAGACCCCCTGGGTAGCGTATGATGTATGTCTTGTATGGATTTGCGTCCCCTCGGTCTAGGCTTGGCAGCTACCGCTGTGTGAAGTTTGGAATATGTATTGTGTATGTGTGCGTGTGTGTGTGTGTGTGTGTAGCGCCCGCCAGAGAGCGAGCAAGTGAACTCCCGATGTAGGTATTATCGATGGCGGAATACGAAATGCTACTGTGATAGTTGATGGAGGATAATATCTCGGTCTAGGCACGTCTTATTTTATTGAGGGTCGTAGTGGCATGAAAAGCCCGTTACATAGGATAAGGGGCTAGGTTAGGTATTACATATACTCTCATTTCAATCTTGGTAGCTGATGATGTTGTTGTTGCCGAGTATTGGGCTTTATGATCGCTGAAGGACGATGTTGGCATATAGATTTCCGAGAAAATTTAACTTCAACCCATTTGTTCATATGAAGCGATATAGCAATTGAAATACCATAATTAGAGAATATATCGTTGCAGCTCAAATAGTAGGAAATGATTTAGTCTCAGGATTCAGCGATTTTTGGTGTACCATCCCTATTCTAATATATGCCCGATATCGTTCTCTACTGACCCCTGGGAATGAACGTTTATGAAAGAAATCCCTTTCTCAAACATACGTAGTGTTGAATCCACTTAGATGCTTAGATTGGATGATGGTATCAGTTTTGATGCCCTAAATCAATAATATCGTTCCTCTTTGTCTCATCTGGAGAAAAGGCTCTGTTCTTATAGAGCAGCCATTATAACTAGTGTCTTATACAAGCTATAAGGTTACTATCCTTTAACCTAGGTTAGATTCTATCAACTAATAACAAAAGCCATTGGATCCTTTGAAAGCTATGGTATTGGATATTTCCTTGATTTAGGGTATATACCTATATAAATATAAATATATAAATATGGGTATCTTATTAAAAAGATCTAGAGGGAGAAGACTTTCAATTATGTTACGAACAAAAACTTATCAAAGGTAGAGAAGCATGGGTCGGTTGTTCACATAAGTTGCTGAGAGTGGGAAAATAGCCTTTAGGGCTGTTAGCATAAGCGAATACCTATTCCATAGATCTACTACAAACAAGCCAAAGACCCAGACCAACACTGTAGAGACTAAAGGCATGCAATATAGAAAACGTAGCATGCTAAGAAATCATCTATAGAGAAAACTAGCGAAGTAACGAATGAAACAAATTTTGCGAAATTCTATTCGTCATGCGTAAAAGGTTTGATTTGATGTTTGTTTCTAGTTAGCATAACGACTATCATGCTATAGCAACAAGAAGTAGAACTACATACTCAACTTAAAGAATAGATATCTCCTGGATATCATAAACCTCATTACTTACGCGTCTGGTGAATGGTGTTGTTAGTGCCCATGTTGATATATTTCAAAAACTACATGAGGAAAGGGAATAACTTCAACTAGTTTGAAGTCGAAACTTTATCGTTGCCTCCTGACAGCGATGAGCACGGGGGATTTTTGATGAGCTTAAGTATATTATATGAGGCGGCTGTCAAATGCATATTCACGTTAGAATTCCTCTGTAGCTAGGCGAACTAGTAGGCAAAGTGGCCAGGTGAGGGACGATATACTAATTTCAAGTAGAGGCAATATGGCGGGCTTTAGGGGCCATAGTTCGATATGAACCAACATACTACTAGCAGATCGTGTGTTCTCACGATCTCTGGATACCTAACTCCGAGCTCATCAACATGACCCGTATGCCGATACCTCAATATCTGGGCTTACGCCCAAAACATCGAATAGGAAATATAATGTTCAACATTGGAATAAGTCTAACGCAGGAGCACTTTCGTATCCCAGTATCTCACCTGTTTATAAGTAGAGGGGTGGCGTTCGTTTGACTCTTGAGGGCTCCGACTATAAGACTGGGAAGGCTACGATAGGTGATGTACTTATTAATAGCACAAGTTCCGTTCCGCCTTGATGATAGAGAGCAATATCAAGCCCCCTATTATTCTGTGTCTGGTAGCTAACTATAACTATTTATGGCCATCTATCACGTGATACCCCTGGCTTCATACATCAAAACTGGAGCATCTCCTACCTGCGTAGGTAGTATTCGACCATTCCATACTGGCCCATCGGGACGATATCTTTGGATAACTCATCTGAGACCATGGGTTGGGACGCTTAAGGCTGCATGTACATCTCATTTCCTGGAAAAGTTAAATTCCCGGTGTCTTGGGCTATGGTTATAGTGGCATGGGAGGCTTGAGCGTACATATCGTGGAGACATCAAGCAAAGAGGAAGGTGGATAGAGTTCACATATTGGCCTTTGTCAGCTTAAATACTCAGACTGCTACCTATAATATTTTCCCGAAACCCTTCAATCCAGCAGCATTCGATAACAATATGACCTCATTTTTGCGAGCTACGACGAATGAAGACGAGGGCCTTTGTTGCAACACGAAGTGTCCTCCCGTTTGATTGGGCCACTGGGTAGATTCAAGCAGAGTTATTTGCGGGCGGTTATTTGCATACAAGTTAGCCACACCCTGCCAGACTCGGCCGAATGTGCATGGTATTCTATGATATATCTCTAGAAGTCCCGCTTGGATGGGTTGCTGAAATTTTCTTTCCTGCTTGGCCACATTTGTGTCGTCATTACCTGTTATTGCAACGATGTCTGACACGGAATCAGATCGTGATTATGTTATGGCTATGCTTCTGGCGTCCATACACCGGTGATCTCATTTTACTCAAATATTAGGTACTGTTTCAAACCATGAAGGCCTGTGCCAGTCCTTAGGATGGAGTTTGGATGGCGAATTCCGCCTCCTTTGGAACTAGAAGGTCAATTGAGTGCTAACTATGAAGACTATTTTGAGACAGATGATGAGGAAGGATGCCTACCAGAAGAAGACCCTCACTATGCGTACCAAGCTCTGGAAGAACATCAATTCAGTACTCCTTCTCTACAAGCTCAAAACTCCAGACGAACCGATTCGCTGCTCGCTTCATGTCGAGTCTTTCAAGCGCCCACGTCACGATCGCAATAGTTATCGTGCACTTTCATATGCCTGGGACGACGACAGCCTTGGAAACATGGAACACGTCATTCAGATATACCTCGAAGGCTCAGTGGACGACACTGTTCCGTTTAAAATAAAACCTAGCCTATATTCTGCCCTCAATCAATTACGAAAAAGGAACAAGGATCTTTGGCTCTGGGTTGATTGTCTATGCATCAACTAAGAGAACGATATTGAGAAATCATAGCAAGTCAAACTGATGCCTGATATATATAGCAAGGCAAAATCTGTTCTCGTCTGGCTTGGCCCAACCCGACAACAAGACTCACTATTTAAGGAATTCGTTGTTTCTATTCTGGCTACCAAGGATCTGGACGATGTAGCCAAAGGGCTCCAAGATAAAGAGCCTCATCGTGAACGGTGCCTTGAATTCGCACATTTCTTGCGCCGACCATGGTTTTCCCGGCGCTGGGTCATCCAAGAAGTAGTTCTTGCCAAATCTTGTAAGATCCAATTCGGCGATACAAAAATAACTTGGGACAATTTTTCCGCAGCAGTTCATCTCTTTACGTTGCTGTGCAAGCAATTGAAAAGCCCAAAGAACGATCCCTTTCTGAAGAAAGCGAACGATCATCCTGCCATAACGCATCCCGAGGCAACGACAGCTTATATATTGACACGTCTTGTCGATACCGTGGAACAGCGATCCACACTCCATAAAGTAATAAACCCGACATGGAACCTTGAGACCTTGGTTATGAAATGCAGGCCATTCCTTTCATCAAAGAAGCGCGACACCATATACTCTTTAATGGGTATTCCTTATGATATGTTATACGGTGAAAGCAACAAGCCAAAATTGCAGGTAGCATATGATAAAGATACCAGCGATTCGGATGTATACGTCAGTTTCGTGCAGTATTGCGTAGAAACGAGTGGCTGCTTAGATATTATTTGTCGGCCGTGGGCACAAAAACTAGATGAAGGTTGCAGCGAAATCCCTTCGTGGGTAGTTCTCTTTCGCTTCACAATATGGAGAGCCTACTTCGGGACCCTCACTCACCCATGGCCGTAGCTTTGTTGGTGAGGCCGGCACCATGTCATCGTACTCTGTGGCCTTCGATCTGAAGCACGACAACAAGTTCACGTCAGTTTCACTACCACTATCAACTACAGTGTCACTTACAGTGTCACCTCCATTGCCACCTACATTTTCACCTATACCACCACTGATAGGGTCACCTATGAAGTCACCTACATTGTCACCTACAGTGTCGATTCTATCGTCCTTGCCAGCAATTATGTGTCAAGAGTTTCTTCTCGGAAAAGTGAGCGGAGTGTCGGATAAAATGGTAGAGGGTATTATCTCAGGCTCATGTTAGGATACTCTTGGTTTGAAGAGCACGAATGGCAAGGATATTCCCGACAAGGTCTGGCGATCTTTGGTCGCCGACAGAGATTCCGATGGTGCTCCAACATGGTATAGAGAGGCTTTCTCTCGCATTGTGCCATGCCTCAAAGAGCCTCATCGGAATATGGATATCAAGAGACTCACCGAAGACAGACAATAAGTTATAGTTGACCAATACTTACGAAGAGTTAAAGATACCATCTGGGAGAGAAGATTCTTCTCTACAGTCCGTACGGAAGAAGTGAAACGGAACTCTCCGGAGCGTGAAGAGCCGTTGATTGGTTTGACCTCAGGGGTAATCAAGAAAGGGGATTGCGTGTGCATTCTGTTTGGTTGTTCTGTTCCACTTGTCATTAGGTCCAAAATCCCATCCAACGAACCGAAAAAATCCAGAGAATTCCGTGTAGAGATGGTGGATGAATGTTTCATATACGGAATGATGGACGGCAATGCGGTGCGGCCACCAGAGGGCATGGAGCTTAAGGACATGACATATGATTTTTGTTTACTGTAGAATAACCGACCTAGCTGTACTGATGGATTAAGAGACAAGACCAGCTGACAACGGGCCCACTTTTTCCCTTCAAAATCAAGACGAGGTCAATATTGAAAATCTCTTGTACAAGAATTTCTATGATAACAAGGAGTATACGCATCCATTGACGACACTTTAGTCAGGGGAAGAGCATTGTGGAAGAAAGATAGTGATAGTAGCGGTATCAAGATCAATGTCAATGTTTATGAGTAATGTTAACATTTTATAATAGCCTTATACGATAAGAGTAGGGCCATCGCCGAGGTATGATCATTATAACCCAAGACAATGTTCTTTGTATAGACAAGTTACGAATAAGTTCATAATAGGGATTTTGATTTACGAGAGAGAGTCCAGATATATGTGGACACAGGAAAGCCTACCTATGGTGTAGGCAACCCCTTTTCTCCAGTCTGCGTTGTAGATCCAGTTCCTTCATTCTCAGCGGTAACCCCCTATGACCCTATCAGTAATAAACTCATTCTCATACAGAGAACCATAACTAGAATTACAGCTACCCCTATTAATGTCTGGTATTGTCAGGGGTCATAGTTCAGGAAACATAGAACAAAGTAAGGGTTTCCATGAATATGTAATAGCATGGCATGTAGTTATAGTTCTAGATCCCTTGCACAACGGCAACAACGTGATCACCTAAGTTCTTGCTTGGTCCTTTGTGACAGAAGAACACGACGAGCTCCATTCCCCATCCATTCCAGACGGTTTTATTGCTCCATAGCGACGCCACAATACTGTGAGCACGTGGTTGTTGGATAAATGAAGGCCTAGAATTACGCGGATAGGTCTGTAGTGCTGAATATTTTACGTACGGTTTATCCTTATCATCCCCAGACTCCAGACATTCTATATCTGCAACCCTTACCCACAGGTTGTAGATTTCAACCAATGGAGTTTATAAGAATAAAGCTTCCGGTCGAGCAGCGCTTGGCTCGTTAAAAAAGAAACCATATTCCCAAGTTACCTAGAAAGCCAAACAAATAGTAGCAGGGTAGTTACAGCAGGATTGACATGGGAACGGAAAATAAAATACGTTGCTATAAATATAGTCTTCTATCTCGACTTCTAGAAAGGTGCTAAATCCCGGGATAGTATGAAAGATGGTATGATGTATAGGGGTCATATCTTAAAATATATGAAAGATTGGAAGACTGTAACGTCGATAAGATTTCTACTCATTAAACCCGATGGGGTAAAGCACATATTGTTCATATATGTGCGACGAGGGAAATCTCGATTCTTATTAGGCCATCACATAGATGTGGAAGATACGGTACGGTGGATCCGGCCAAGTCGATCTTATTCTTTTGACGAGACGTTGGTATATTACCGAGTCCGGGGTAGTAGAGGACATAATATTGGTGATATACCTATATATATATATATATGCCTATATAAAGCCTACCTGTTCTAAGACTATCCGGGTTGACTGCTTTTAAGGATGTTATCATGTTGATGTTGGTAAATGCCCAAGCGTCTGGGAATTTCTACTATAAGCGGAGATGACGAAATATTTCTTTTATTGGTTGGTGTAGCAAGCATAGCGGACCTAGCTGATGATCGAAGTTATTCAATCATCCTCCATCTAGCTACTGTTGTAGATTATATGGGAATAAGCTTGCTGTAAGCTTCCGCCACGTTTTACAACGTTAGGTAGGAGGGAAGTATGTGTGTGGTGTAGGTTAGTTAATGTATTACTTAGGTTAATGCTGATGGGGTGTGGGACGTGCGGCTGTTGGCATTTCCCCTAACTAGGCCGAACTGCATGCATATGACTCGTGTGTGCCTGACTAGGTGATAGGCAAATGTAGTTAATGATTGGTGTTAGTTGAATACGTTGGGATGACAGAAAGTACAAAATATATAAAAGGGCTGTAAGACTGTAAGACTTGTAAGGGTTGCACACTAAAGGGGTTGGTGGTCTGGCGTGGTCTCAGTTGGTTCGAACAGCTGACATCATATTCTTTTTACTTCTTATCCAAGGTGGCATGTGACAATAGACACCCGCCAAATACTTATCAACAGCTGGCCATCCCAAGATAAGGATAACAATAAGGTCGGTCAGAACCAATCAGCCTATGGATCAGTTAAGGTCCACTCCAAATTGCTACGTCTTCAACATTATTTCCTTGCCCCCCCTGTCCCAAGCTTCTCCTTCCCCCTCGAAAAAAAAAACACAAAGCCTTACAAGGGCTTCCCTTGCAGCTAACTTAGTGCACTTTGCGTAACCTCAGCTTTATTTCTAAGTTCGCTGATCTGTTCAGTACCTTACTTTACTTGTACTTGTACCTAACCTACTAAACCTTTACTTTTTTCCTACCGCTTCTTTTTTTATTTTTTTTATTCTATTTTTCCCTTTTCCCTTTTTTACTTCTGGCGATGGCAAATTTCCTTTTCACTATACTCTAACCGCCACAATTCTTCTAGTGTCATTGCTTCTACTGCCGTTACCATGAACGGCCATTTTGCTGCTGTTGGCTCTACGCCAACCGAAGGCCAGTATGAAAATGGCATCCAAGTCATCGATGAAGATAAGGAATTCAAGTCCGTCCCTCAACCACACCTTACCATTACCTCACCATGCCAATACATCCCTCTTCGTCCTGAACCCACCAGCCCTATTTCTAACCTGCTCGCCTTGCCAGCTCCCAAATAAATGCTTACCTACAAGCTACCGACGTCGCCGACGCCGGTTTCAACTACCATCTCATCTCCGTCTTCGGCTCCCAGTCCACCGGAAAGTCCACTCTCCTCAACAACCTCTTTGGTACTGCCTTTAATGTTATGTCCGAGACCGAACGTCGCCAGACGACTAAGGGAATATGGATGTCCAAGAACAAGAGGGGCTCTATGGCTGACAACATCCTGGTTATGGATGTTGAGGGTACCGATGGACGAGAACGTGGTGAAGACCAGGATTTCGAGAGGAAGAGTGCCCTCTTTGCACTGGCTACTAGCGAGGTTCTGATCGTGAATATCTGGGAGCACCAAGTTGGTTTGTACCAGGGAGCCAATATGGGCTTGTTGAAGACTGTGTTCGAAGTCAACCTACAACTATTCTTAAAGGATAAAGAGTAAGTCTCGGAGGAACCCCCTACAAGCCAAGCGGAACTGGGCCACTAACGCAATCTCTTTCTCCAGCTCTACTCCAAGGTCCCTTTTGTTCTTTGTCATCCGTGATCATATCGGCACTACACCGCTATCCAATCTTCGAAACACTCTGGTACAAGATCTTACTAAGCTCTGGACAACTATATCCAAGCCTCAGGGTTTGGAAGGCTCTCGTATCGAAGACTACTTTGACTTCGCTTTTGCTGCACTTCCGCATAAGATCTTGCAACCCGACAAATTCGTGTCCGAGTGTGCCAACCTAGGGAAGAGGTTCGTGGCCGGAAGTCGCAACTCAAAGGCTCAACTGGAGCATGGAGAACAGGAACTTGGCGGTGGCGTTTTCTTGCCCGAATACCACCGGAGAATCCCAGCCGATGGATTCTCCGCCTATGCAGAAGGCGTGTGGGATCAAATTGTCAACAACAAAGACCTAGATTTGCCTACACAGCAGGAGTTGCTTGCCCAGTTCCGTTGTGACGAGATTGCGAGAGAAGTCCTAATCGGCTTTGACAGTGCTATCACCCCCTTAGAAGATAAACAGGCAGAGGCTGTACGTGCCGGAAAACCAGTTGTCCTACCAGATCTAGGCACTATAGGAGGCACCACCAGACAAAAGTGCGTCAGGTCTTTTGAGACACAAGCAAGTAGATATCACAAGGCCGTCTACACCTTAAAACGCACGGATCTTGAGAGCAAGGTTGACCAACGGCTGAAAGCGCTTTACCATGGCCAGCTCTCCGCTGCCCACAAGTCCGGCGTGACCACCTTCAGCGATGCTGTATCTGGTGCTGTAAAGGCAGGCCAGAAGTCTGGGGCTGCATATGAATTCGCTGATATTGTGGCTGCGGAGAAAACTAAGACCTTGGAAACCTTCAAGAAAGAAACCGAAGCACTCGCTATTGAAGGCGTAGAGTGGACCAACTTCCAACCGCAGTATGTACTTTTTGAGAAAGAGCTCGACGAAGTGAGTGCGCGTTTGCGGAAAGATGAAATGCGTAGGTTGGCAACAAGAATTGAACGGTGGGTTAAATCACGCCTTGGAGATGCAGTTGGCCTTGAATTTAACAAGCTCGGATCCGGACGAGGAGGATCCGGAGCGCCAGAGACGGGCGAGAAGCCTGCCTCGGAAAAGGATTTATGGGACCGCGTCTGGGAGGTATTCACCTCCGTTGTTAAGGAAGCCGAAACTCGCTTTGTGGATAGAGCAAAGAGCTTTGAGGCTAGCGAGAGTGAAGTCGAGATTGGCCTGTGGCGCCTGAGACGCAAGAGCTGGGTTGCATTGAGAGAAAAGATCGACGAGGAGGTGATGGAGGGCAATATCCTACTTAAGTTGCGAGAAAATTTCGAGGACAAATTCCGATATGACGATGCCGGCGTTCCAAGAATATGGCGCCCGGCAGACGATATCGAGGGCATCTACACTCGCGCACGAGAATCTACCCTAACCCTCATCCCACTTCTCTCGAGATTTAGACTAGCGGCCACTTATGCCGCCCCTGATCTTCCCGAGTTTATTGGCCACCAGCCTGCTGGGGTAGAGCCCGAAGACGAAGAGGACTTGACGCCGATCGGCGGCGTTGATGAGGAAGATGGAAAGAGCCTCGAGGAGGAAATGACCATTCTGGGCGAAGGCAAGCGACAAGACCTAGTGGTCCGGTTCAAGAAGACGGCAGATGGTGTATATGTAGAAGCCAAACGAAGTGCGATCGGCGGAGTTGCGCAAGTTCCCTTGTATTTCTATGGATTGTTGTTGGCTCTGGGGTGGAACGAATTCTTGACGGGTAAGTCCACCGATACTACTTATCTCAGACTCATCTCACTAACAGCTGCTAGTAATCCGGAACCCAATACTGTTCTTGCTCCTCATCCTGATCGCCGGAGGAACCTATGTTGCGTACTACCTCAGCCTCCTAGGCCCAATGATGCAGATGAGCAACGCTGCCTATAACCAGGCCGTCGACATCGGCAAGCAGAAGCTTCGGGAGTTCGTTGAGAACAACGATACTGCGAGGCGGGCCATCTCCATGCCAGCACGAGACAGCGACTCGATCAGCATGGACACCCTCGACAGCCGCGGAAAGAAGCAGCCGCGTCCTGCTTCCGCGGACGAGGACGATAACTAAGCGGGAGTAAAGGATGTGAGTTTAGGAAACGGAGGTGGTGCAGGATATAGTAGAAACTTCATTTTTATGTGACATAAATATGCACCCAATACAAAGTAGTCGTTTTAGCAGGCAGATCTTGCCGAGTCCCAGGATACCGTGAATATGCAAACTAGAAAAAAAAAGAAAATGAAAGCCCATTAGAATGTTTCGAGTCCAACCGGGTTCCCGAACCAAGTTCCCAACTCATCTGCTTCCTTTTCTCTATCGCCACTAACAAAGAAATCAGTCAGGCGGCTTGTGCCGTCGTCCTCGTCGACGGGCCACTCCACCTTGACGCCGCCTTTCGTCTCTAGCATGTCCTTGGCGGTTCCCCAGCTAAACCGACACTCGGGTCCCCAGCCGAACACGGGATGCATGTTTTTCCGTAACCAAGACACGCATCTCCCATCGGACGGGTACCCCGAGCCCCAGCTCTCTTCCTCCTCCTCGACCTCAGCCTCTTCTTCTTCTCCCCCTTCCTTGCCATTACCACCGTTCCGCTTGTTGAGTTCGGCCCTCGCCTCGTAAAGCACCTCGAGAGCAGCATCGCGCGTCACCTTAGCGCACACGCTGGCGGCGCTGACGCAGGGGTACAAGCTATCGGCCTTCTTCGCAACGGTGATACGCACGGAGGGGAAGAAGCGCTCGAGGCGGCGCTGGTAGGCGGCCGGCGGGCCCACGGTGTCGACGTAAATCTCCCGCACGTTGACCCCCCGGTCCAGAACCCCCTGGATCAGCGACACTGTCGCGTCCTGGGCCTGCGCGTTGAGGTTGTAGGCCCCCGCCCCCGCGGGCCGCAGCATGCCCGCGCCGATGTCGCGCGCCGAGAGCGACCGGATGGCCCACCCGCACGAGCCGTGGAGCTCGCTCGCCGGCGTGCAGAGCGCGCGCATGAGGTCGGAGCGCACCGTGGGGTTGAGGACTTTGGAGTCGTCGAAGTGGTGAGCGGTTTGCAGCAGCGGCGTAGAGAGCGGGATCGGCAGGTAGAAGACCCCGTAGACCATGGGCCCGAGGACGGGGCCGCGGCCGGCTTCGTCGACGCCGAGGACGCAGGGGGGCCCGGAGGTGGTGGCGGGTGTTGAGGGGGAGGAGGACGGTTGGGCGAGGAGAGAGGGCGGGACCGGGGAGAAGTGGGAGTATGTCTCTCCGCGGAGGGTGGCTTCGTGGTGGATGGAGGGAGGCACGAATACGTCGGGTGCGGGCGTTTCGAGGGCGATGTTGCCCTCTTCCATCGGGGTGTCTTCCATTGTGGTTGTGTACGTGTGTGTATTTATTTCTTAAATATATATATATATGTTTGTTATTCCTTGCTTTTCGTCTCTGTCTCTCTCTTTCTTGTCGTCGAATATCGTTTCGTTGGGGTGTAAATATCAATTGTGAAGTTGAGAAGGTAGAAGATGAAAATGATAAGTATTAAGAAGGGTCCACTCAATTCTGAATTATTCTCCTTGAATAAGAAATTAGGTAATGACAAATAGTACCTATCTAACGGTTAAGGCGGAAAGAATGAGCCTAATGTAGGTATTATAAAGTAGAAGGTAGGTATGACCGTACGGTATATACCTTCTTACACTAGCTTGAAATCTTGGGCAGTCGCGTCTGGAACCGCGTCTAGCAATAAGGGAACTTACAGCTAAGAAAAAAGATAGGTGCCCCACATTATTACTTTTCAAGGATCAATGAAATCAATTAATCGCCTTTTTCGATAGGTAAACATTAACTTTCTCCATCCCCACCACAACAACCAACTTGTCTCGCCTGCGACTTGTCATCACCCAGCCTGAGAATCGCGGAGTATCGCGCCTTTAACCAATTTAAGGGCATTTTGCCAATTGTTTTACGGAGTAATCCGGGGTAAATTAATCTCATCCCGTACCAAGATTGTCGCATCACCGCATCTGTCGCATCTTGTGTTTTTCTTTTTTGTTGTTTCCCAATACCACCCTCGCTCCCTTTCTCACCACTGCTGCTCAATCATGGTATCACGGCCCTCGTTGGCGCAGCCGCGGCGCACGTCGCAACAACCCGATCGTCTTGTCGAGCTAGGCAAAGCCGGAAGGTAAATCTAAATCTGAACCAACCCTGAGCAGCTTCGTCGCCGAGTTTATTCACGCCCGAAGCCGCACGACAAGTCCCAGAGCTGATACTTTTACTCGTGTTGTAGAAAAACAGGATTAACGTTGCCCGATACGGGGAGGCGTGATGAACATGGCTTCGAGGAAATGGACGGCTTGTTCTCTTCGCCAGAAAAGGAGTTGCCTAATCCCGTGAACAGACATGGTGCTGCTTCGGAAGAGGATGAAGACGAGGAAGATATGGAAATAGATGATGGTGCGCTGCGCTAAGCTCTCTTGAGCAGTGAGTTCCCGTTCAGCACTAACTTGATACATCAGGCGACGATGCTGGCCCAGCAACAGTACGGAAATTGCAGAGCGAAAATCGCCCTCCCTTACCACGGTCTCGGTCTCCCATCAAAACTAATCTACAGTCTCCCGCGAGGCAAAACCCCCACCTAGGACCGAGTTCTTCACCCATACGAGGAACCATCGTTGGCGCACGGGAAAGGAGCCCCAAGCAGGGGGCAACCCGCAAGTTGGACTTCTCTAGGAACTCCCTAAATGCTAAGAAGCCGACGACAAATGGACAACCTAAAGTCAATGGCGCAAGGCTTCAAAACGGGAAGCTCACAAACGGCCGTGTTGACGACGAGTCCGATGAAGAAGCCATATTGCAAGGCAGATCAAGAGAGTCTGAGAGTAACGAGGAAGAAGGGCCTGAGGAATCAATGCAAATGCTCGATATGCCCGACGACGATGGACAAGACGACGTTAGCGAAGAGGAGGAAGAAGAGGAAGAGGAAGAACGCCCAATAGTCCAGGCGGCTAAATCTGCTAATAAACCAAAGCCCGGACAGCGACCAGGGCGCAAGCCGAAAGTCGTTGCGTCGATAGAAGAGGAGGAAGAGAGGGAGGAAGATGGCCCAGCAAGTCCCAAAGAGGATGAAGAACCCGCTAAGAAAAAGAGAGGACGAGCTAAAGGGGGAAGACCACCAAAGGAAGAGCCCGCGCGAGACCCCACACCTCCGGCTAAGGAATTCAAAGCTTCTAAACGTGGACGACCAGCGAGAAATTCTAACAGCAATTCCGAAGAGGAGGAGAACAACGACGAGGCGAGGGGGACAAAGCGCCAGCGCACGGCAGACAAAGCTAGCAAGGCCGCACCATCGAAACCGACAGTGACAAAGGAGAAGGGCAAGTCGGGACGGAAGAGAAAATCTTCAGGTATTGGTGTCGATTCGCCTGTCGTCCAACGTGGTCCTCCTTTGCCCAAGGGTCGCGGGCTTGTCACTTTACGTCGCGAAGAGCCGGACAACATGAGAACCACACGATCGGGCCGGGCCTCGTACAGGCCCCTGGAATTCTGGAAGGGCGAGCGCGCCGAATACGATCAAGGGAGGGAAGAGATTTTCGAAGACAAGGGCGGTCGGCACTTTGCCATGCCCACGCTCAAGGGCATCGTGCGCGCCGAGACGAACTACGAAGCTGTGCCGAAGCGGCGGCGCGGCCGGCCCTCGGCTGCGCGGACTGGAGGCAAGGCATCGCGATACGAAAAGGAGCCGGAGGAGGAGCGGGACGAGTGGGAATACGAGCCGGGCGTGGTGTCGGGCCAGTGCATTGAGTGGATGCACGAGTACGAGCACAAGCCGCCCGGCGACGACGACGAGGTGTTCGTGGACGAGAAGGAGCTAGCCATCTCGGAAGCGGCGCTGCAGTTTAAGAATATCAAGGACTCTAAGTTCAAGTTCGCGAAGACGCTGACGCTGCCCTTCTTCGGCGCCGGTATTGTTGATCTGCCTCCCGGGGCCGAGAAGAGCCCTAAGAACGCTCGCAAGATGCAGATGGTATTCTTCGTGCACACGGGCTGCGTGCATGTCACCGTCGCCGACAATGCATTCAAGATCTCCAAAGGCGGCATGTGGTTCGTCCCTAGAGGTTAGTTTTCCTTTCCTTCTTTCTTCTTATGATCCTCATTTGGCGTTGAATACTTCTTTCGTCCCCTCTTTTTGAAATCCCACATATGTGGTCTTCTACTTAAGAGAAAGAGAAAAAGAAGCTAATAACACATCACTCGCAAACAGGAAATTACTACAGCATCTCGAACGAATCAAATAGACCAGCACGCATCTTCTTCTCGCAGGGATGTGAGATGATCCTCGATCAGGAATACGAGGAAGGGCAGACACTGATGTAGTAAATAGTAGTGGTAGAGACTCTAACCTGGCTATTTCTTACCCTTGCTTTTTGCTCTATCTTCTTGCTCTCTCGCTTTTCTGCATCATTCCCACCACATCCCTTACCCCCCTCCCCCCATTTCAAACACTCAAAGCATACCTTATAATACTTCACAGCACTTGCATGACTTATACGAACGACCGGAGTTAGTCGGGCAGTGGGTAACTGGCTGGTACTTTGTAAAGAGAGAAAGATGTGGGATGGGATGTAGGAAAGGACAAGACGGGGCAGGTCGGGGGCCAAGGGTAGGGAAAGAAAAAGAAAATCCGGGAAAGCAGAGTGCTCTGGTCTGGTCTGGTCTGGTCTGATCTGATCTGGGTCAGGAGGTTTGGCTATGGTTCGATTTCTACATTGCTTCTTTCTCGTTTTATTACCATCATCTCGAGTTTACGGCTTCTTTCCCCCTCAACCTATCCCGTCGTCCAGTCAGTCATCCAGCAAGCAACCATCTGTCGGTTTAGTTAGCCTGTCTAGATTAGCGGGCCGGGTAACGTTTATTTGTCTATTCCTGGTGTAAATAAAACAAGATGGCATTTTCCTTGTTTGTTTTTTTTTAACTTCTTGTTTATGTATCTCATTTCTTGCTTGTTCCTTCACGGCCTTGTCTTTTTGCTTTCTTTTTTTCATTACGATACCAAATCGAAGGGTTTGCTGCTTTGGTGTTTACAAAAATGTTTTCCACTGAGCACTATGTTCAAAACGGAAGATGGTGAAGATCATATAGACTGTGATACTCCAAGATCGCGTTCAAAAAATTTTCCCCTTGTCAACTTTTTCATCGTCTAGAAATGAGCTGGGTATATACTTCTACGCATGCCCCTGTATGTGCAGAAAGAGCCGCCATATACATGCCATCAACCACAACATCAAAGTAACTCGCCTGCTCAAAAATAGCATCCATGACTTCGTATCACTCTAGTGATCCGTCCATCCCGTTCAGCCTGGTTATGCCCGCCTTTTCTCCCTTCCATTGTCTTATCCCTGATCCTCCATCTAATACTCTTTCGTGAGCAATTTCTTCAGCCCTGACATTTCCCTCTCGTACACCTCAACTCTCTTTTGTGCAGACTCAAGCTTGGTAAGCAAGTATGATGCACGAGCAGCCGTCTGGGCGGGTTGTCTCGGCAGTGTGCCCAGCAATGCTAGCTCAGACTCTGCCTTGTCAATGTTCTTGGCCTCAATCTTCACCAGCTCTGTCAACACGGCAAGATCCATCTTAGCGGCGAATACCGGATCTCCTGCCAGGTAGCGGAATGCAGCCTGGTAAACAGGTCTCCCGGGGGTAATCTTTTGTGGACGGCCGTGACTGAGGGTAACACTGATGAGCTCGGTGCTGGCAAGGCCCTCGAGGGCCGACTCGCCATCAGGGGCAGTCAACGAGGACGCGAAGGTAGAGGAGAGCAGTACTTCGTTGTAGCGAAGACTGTCACCCGAAGCAAGTGCCTTGACGAGGTACCAAGCCTGCTCGACAGACCATTTATGATCATCGATCGTTGTCGTCTTGCCCGGCAGCAGGAACATCTTGAGAATCTCAGAAGCAGACTGCTCCGTGATATCGGCTATAGCTTGCTTAGGAGTCTGACCCGTCTTGAGACGCCGTGCGAGGAACTCGAGGTCCGTCAACCGTCCACCGAGCGTGCCGATACATTCGTCAAGCTCTTCCAAGTCTATCTTAGGCTTTGGTTTTGGTGCCTTCTTCTCACCTGAACCACCGGGCTTCTTAGGCTCCGTGTCATTAGCAACGTGACCTAAGACAAATCGCTTAGCCACTTCAGGCGAGAGATCACCAAGGGCAGCATGACGGAAGATGCGATCTGGGAGAGACTTGGACAGCGACTTGGAATATGACGTATCGTCCGTAAGGAAAATGACATGTGCAACATTAGACTGGACAAGCGCGGCGGCCCATTCAGCAATCTTTTCGTATACAATAGCATTGGTGTCGTTCTTATGAAGGAAATTGTCGATGACAACCACAGCTCGTCTCTCCGGGTGTGACTCAAGATAGACATCGTCGGGCAAGGACGCATCGCTGTCCGTCCTGTGACGGTTAGATACGTCAATATCCTGTAGAGCTCCAGCTGCAGTGTGCAGAATCTTCTGTACCTGAGACTCTAGAGTCTCTGAGAAGCCTGCTTTGACTCCAGTAGTGCTCTGAACCGCGAGATCGGCCAGACTGCTCATGCTATTCGCCCATGAGAAAACTGGACGATAGCCTACAGCTGCTGCCAGCTTGCCAATAGTTGCGGTTTCGCCCCTGGCCTCTGCTATTGGTTTGCAGTCGATCACCAAAACATTGCCTCTTCCCTTCAGAGCTTGGTCTAAGACCAGCTCTTTCTTGCCAGAACCTCGTGGTCCCTGAACCACGATGAAAGTTTCGGCCGTCTCCATCAGCCACTTCTGGATCTGGTCAATCAGATCTTTGCGATGTGTCCAGATAGCATCGAGGCCGGCTTGGTCCACCTTCTGCTGCCTGAAGGTGAATATATCAGAGATGTCGGAGGTCTGTTTTCGAAGCCATCTATAGGCAGTACTATTGCTTAGGCGATATTTGCCCGAGATATGGACCTTGACGAAGAAAGACCGGATAGGATCAAACACGACGACGGTGAAGCCAGTGAGAAGGGCTACCAGAATGGGAATGACGATCCTTGGATGGCCTGTGATCCAGCTCCAGAAACGACGTGTGTTCGCTTTTTCTTCATAGTACATTCGGAACTTGGTTCCAGATTTACCACCACCGAGTTCTTCGGGGACGACAAAGCCGTGTAAGCAGTTCCGGGCCATGATGGCGTCCCGGGCAAGAGCAAAGTCAATATGAGCATACTTGGGTAAGACCTTGGAGTCCCAGGGCTGGGACGTGATCTCGGCAATTTTGCCATAGCGACGGAATAAGCTGTATAGGGTCTCCTGAGACAGTTCAATGGCTTCCTCACCAGGGTTTATGGGGACGAACTCGACCCGCAGTCGGCTACTGGGGAATCTATGCAGATCTTCGAGCCAGGGAACCCCCTTGACTAAACCAGCATGTACGCCGCGGAAAGGGCTGAAGAAGGGCTTCACGGGGGTTTCTTGGAGGCGACTAGACACGGCTTCTTCGACTTCTCGCGCAGGCAGGTTGGGAGGGTGGGTGAATTTCACAAAGGCACCTCCGTCCTTGATGCGGGGGAGGATTTCGGTGATCTTCACGGGCACGTCCTGGGGTATAGCACGCTTGACCAGGTTGATGGGGTTGGTAATGCCAAGGGACGAGTTCTCGAAGCGGTTCATAAGCTCCGATAGGTCTTGGTCGGGGCTGCTCCATGGGGCTCGGAGTAGGCCAGAGAGCCGGAGTGGAAATAGATCTGCCGTGGTTTTGCTGGTCAGTCGGGAGGTGGGTTTAAATCAATATGCGGGTTCGTACTATCAAGCCATAGGATGGACTCGTTGGGGGCTGCCCCTATGTGACCAGACTTGTCGGCTCCAGTGGTCGAGGTTGTATCCTTCTTCCACTTTTTGGAGCTCCATCTTGCTTGGCGCTGGAGCTGCGAGGCGAGGACTAGAGGACGACGGCAGGTGAGGAGGGCGTGTTGGGCTCTCAGGCTAGTTAAAGCCTTGGGGCTGAGGCCGGAGGTATATCTTGGGATCATCGTCCCATCCCTGAGATTTGGAGGGTTGGAGGGTTGGAGGGGTGGAGGGGTGGAGGGGTGTATAAGAGAAGTTGAAGAAGAAAGGAAACAAGATAGTGTAAGGTACCAAAGTAACCTGCGTAACCTATAGGTTTATTTAGGTATTAAGGTTAGGTATGTACTACCTGACTCTAGGGTACGATTTCTCGAATACCAATGAGGTCATCAGATAATGCCAAGCCTGACTAACTGGGACATCTCTGATCTATTATTTATCTACACTGCTACACTCCAGCTACGGACCTAACCAAACCCCCTGTAGGTTTTAGGTATTATCAAGCCACAAGAGCAAAAAAGAAAGCTTTATCGCTATCACCGAATTCTTCGTCACATTATCTCCATCTTTTCCAGTCCTTTTCCATTCCTTTTTTTTTCTCACCCTCGATTAAATTGATATCATAGAGGCATACATAAAATCACAACTAAGACACAAGTCTTGAATAACTCGAATCTCCTTACCCCACGTTCCCGAACTGAGACCGTCTCGTTCTTTGCCCTCCCCTCCCTCCTCCTCCTCCCCCGCGCATCCACTTCGAGATCCCGCTCTCCATTATAATTTCTCCGTTTATCGATCTACATATAATTTAGTAGAGAACTCAATTGAGTGCGACATAGCTGTAGATCACAAAAAATCACATCGTCTCAATACTCGATACATAGTCGCGGAACTATACAGTCAATAGCGAGAGGGGAAACAATACACACACCATGGGTTGGCTTTGGTCATCACCACCCACAAAGGGCGACAGCGCCTCGTCGTCCTCTTCCTCCTCCCAGTCCCAGCTCTCACAACACCCAACGCCGAATCGTAGCGAGAATAATACCACTTCTACCAACAACAATAGTAAAACCCAACCAGCTGAACCCCCCGCCGCCGCCACTACTGCTTCCTCTCCCTCCTCATCCTACGACCCCTATACCGACCCCGAGCTCGTAAAATTCATGACCGAGCTCTCCAGCGAAATCCGCTCCTCCAACGCATCCCCATCCACCTCCCCCTCCTCCCCCTCGTGGTTCACCTCGGCCCCGGACCCGGCACCCGCGCCCCTCGACCCGCTCACCGAATCCCTGCTACCCCGTAAGATGTCCTGCCAGCAATCCTTCGACCAAGCGTTCTACTGCAACTCGTTCGGGGGGCAGTGGATGTCGGTGTACCGGTCGGGTTCCGCGCGCAGCTGCAGCGAGTACTGGAGCGAGTTCTGGTTCTGCATGCGCGCGCGGTCCATGTCGGGCGAGCTGCGCGCCAACACGGTGCGCGACTACTACCGCCGCCGCGAGGTGGCGCGCTACGGCCCGGGCAAGCCCAACAGCACCGATATCTGGGAGCCCCGCACCGAGCGGCTGCCGCCCGGCGAGGCCTTCTCCCAGCCTTACGTTATGCCCGACGTCGACGATGAGGAGTGGCGCCGCATCGAGATCCAGCGCCGTCGCATCGTGAGGGATTACCTCGACCGCGAGGCCCAGGACGAGAGGGAGGAGAAGGAGAGGAGGAGGGCGGCCATCGCGGCTAAGATCAAGGCGAGGAAGGAAGCAGCAGCAGCAGCTAAGGCTGAAACCGAAATAAATAAATGAAGAAATAGATAAATAAGACCTAGGTTGTATATATACATATATCAATATTTCTACTCTTCTCACCAGGATCTCACTCGGGTTATATAGGTGTCTACCTAAATATGTAAGATATGTGAAAATAGAAAGATAAGTTAGTTTACAACTTAGTTTACAGTGATATCCTGACCACATGATCGTGTAAATGACCTAGGTTTTTTGATATCTCATGAAACTATACTATGAACATTCAACATTCGAGTTGTGGATATAGAATATGAAAGCATACATGTCACAGAAATGAAGGGCCCAAAAACCATTTTTTTTTTATAAAATTATTTCATTCATTCGGATGAATCGTGCTAAAATACATCCATGCAAGTCGTCAAACCTGAACTTTTGTTCCTGTATCATCATTACCAGAGAAAAAAATCTAGTGCAAACCCAGAATCCCCTGACCGCCATTCACGATGTCATTTAACACCGAGAACATTTAACGCCGATGAAAAGAGAAAAAATCAAAGTCACTTAAGGGAAAATGATTTAGTCGACCTCCTCGACAGTAGGGCCATCGTCCTGAGCACCGCCACCGGGGGCACCGCCAGCACCAGGGAAGCCACCAGGGGCGCCACCGGGCATACCACCAGGCATGCCACCAGCACCACCGTAGAACTTCATCATGATGGGGTTGGCAATACCCTCAAGCTCCTTCTGCTTCTCCTCGTACTCCTCGCGGGAAGCCTGCTGGTTCTCATCGAGCCAGGCAACAACGGTGTCAATCTCAGTCTTGAGCTTCTCCTTGTCACCAGCCTCAAGCTTCTCATCGACCTTGGAGTCAGAGAGAGTGTTGCGGAGGGAGTAGGCGTAAGACTCAAGACCGTTCTTGGCAGCGATACGGCGGCCCTCAGCCTCATCCTCTTCCTTGTACTTCTCAGCCTCAGCAAGCATACGCTCAATGTCTTCCTTGGAAAGACGACCCTTGTCATTGGTAATGACAATCTTGTTGGACTTTCCAGTACCCTTCTCAACAGCCGAGACGTTCATGATTCCGTTGGCATCCAAGTCGAAGGTGACCTCAATCTGAGGAACACCACGAGGAGCAGGGGGGATACCAGTAAGCTCGAACTTGCCGAGCAGGTTGTTGTCCTTGGTGCGCTGACGCTCACCCTCGTAGACCTGGATGAGCACACCAGGCTGGTTGTCCGAGAAGGTGGAGAAGACCTCGGACTTCTTGGTGGGGATGGTGGTGTTGCGGGGAATGAGCTTGGTCATCATACCACCAGCAGTCTCGATACCGAGGGAAAGCGGGGCAACGTCGAGCAGCAGGATCTCGTTGGTGGACTTGGACGAAGTGTCACCAGACAGGATGGCGGCCTGGACGGCAGCACCGTAGGCAACGGCCTCATCGGGGTTGATGGACTTGTTGGGTTCCTTGCCGTTGAAGTAGTCGGTGATGAGCTTCTGCACACGGGGAATACGGGTGGAACCGCCGACAAGGACGATCTCGTGGACCTGGGACTTGTCGATCTTGGCATCAGCCAGGACACGGTCAACGGGCTGGATGGTGGATCGGAAGAGATCCTGGCAAAGCTCTTCGAATCGAGCACGAGTGATCGAGGTGTAGAAGTCAATACCCTCAAACAGGGAGTCGATCTCAATCGAGGTCTGGGCAGACGACGACAGGGTACGCTTGGCACGCTCGCAAGCAGTGCGGAGACGACGAAGGGCACGAGCATTAGTAGAGAGATCCTTCTTGTGCTTGCGCTTGAACTCGTTGACGAAGTGGTTGACTAGACGGTTGTCGAAGTCCTCACCACCCAAGTGGGTGTCACCAGCGGTGGACTTGACCTCGAAGATACCCTCCTCAATGGTCAAAAGAGAGACATCGAAAGTACCACCACCCAAGTCGAAGATGAGCACGTTGCGCTCACCCTCAATCTTCTTGTCAAGACCGTAGGCAATGGCAGCAGCAGTGGGCTCGTTGATGATACGGAGAACGTTGAGACCAGCAATCAGACCAGCATCCTTGGTGGCCTGACGCTGAGAGTCGTTGAAGTAGGCAGGGACCGTGATGACAGCGTTGTTGACAGTGCCACCCAGGTACGCCTCAGCAGTCTCTCTCATCTTGATGAGGACCATGGAGGAGATTTCCTCAGGTGTGAACTGCTTCTGCTCGCCCTTGTACTCAACCTCGACAATGGGCTTACCACCCTTGTCGATAACCTTGAAGGGGAAGTGCTTCATGTCGGCCTGGACCTCAGCATCGGTGAACTTGCGACCGATCAGACGCTTTGCGTCGAAAACGGTGTTGGCAGGGTTCATGGCGACCTGGTTCTTGGCGGCATCACCGATCAGACGCTCGGTATCTGTGAAAGCGACGAACGAGGGTGTTGTTCGGTTTCCCTGGTCATTGGCTGCAGGACATCAGTTAGCATGGGTTTGTTATGCAAGATTAAGCCAGATACAGATAGACGGTTGCAGTCTATCAAGTGGGACAGGTTTTCTTTACTTACCAATGATCTCAATGCGGTCGTCTCGGAAGACACCGACGCACGAGTAGGTCGTGCCCAGATCGATTCCTACAGCAGCAACCATGTTGGGCAGTGTAGTATGTGTATAAGTGTTGTAGGTGTGGTGTATATTCAGGTATGGTGGGGTTTATTGTGTAGTAGTAGTGGAAGAGGGGTATCTAGAAAATATTCGTTTTTTCTTCTTATACCTTTACACAAAAAAAAGGTAGAAGTAAGAAGTGAAGTGCAAGAGAAAAGAAAAAAAGAGAAGAGAGGAAAAATGTAGTGCGTATTATGTGGTTTTGTGTTGTGTGTGATGAAGAAGTGAGGAGGAAAGTTGGGTTTGCAGATGTTGCATGCAGCCTTTTAATATGGCCGTAGGTGAAAAAAAAAATGTTCCCCACGTTCCTTGGAAGCTGGAGGAAACTGCTGGAAGTTGCAACTGCCTCCTTGTGGTTTCTTCCGTTTTCCAACCCAAAACAATTGGAAAAAGGGTACAATGGTTATTTCTACTGATTACTAGAACTTGGTAGCACTATCCAGAATTATCTTTTCTTTGTTTTAGTTTTTATTTTTATTTTTTGCATGTTATTTTATTGTATTTTTGCTATTGTTCTGTACCTTTTTTTCCCCCTCCACATCTAGAGCTTTCTACCCAACACCCCGCATCGAAAAGAATTGCATCACTGGGTTCTTTCTTTTTTTCTTCTTCCCTTTTCTTTTTCTGTTGCTATGTCAGAAGCTAGCTAGACCCAATCTGGTGCCCCACTGCATCAGCCTACTTGCCCACGTTCTTACGTTCTACAACACTACACACTACATTCTCGCACGGGCCAGCTCCTTCCCTCCCTGTTTCTCTGTGTTGCTCCCAAGTTCTTGTCATTTTTAGGCATAAATTGATCTCATCCTGAGGCAATCACAGCCCATGCAGCCTTAAGAAAAGAAGATATTCGATTCTCGCCGAAGCCAACTGAACCCCCCTGGTCTAGGTACGTAGCTACGTACCTTGTCTTTTTCGAATACATGGAATCTTTCTATGCTACACTACATTCTGCTGTCCAAACCCACCCATTGTTCCTGTCTTCAGCTTATGGCAAAACTGCATTAGGTAGAGTCGATAATATTTTTTTCCTTCTTTTCTCTCTCCCTATACACAAAAAGAAAAGAAAAAAGAAACCCGCTTTCGTACACACCACCCCATACCATCTGATGTATACCCAATTATACTTACCTAGCCAACAAGTATTAGTGGATATGTAGGTTTAGCTAGGCGTTTTAATCGTTTGGCTTATTATACACTTATGTACCCTATGTACCTACCTATTCATCGCGACAGCCTACAAAACTCATAGCCTTTTGGTAGTGTAGCTGCCTAGCAATGGATGTATGTAGTGTATTACTCATGTATATTTATTCTCCATGGATACGTACCGACCTTTTTGCAGTGTAGGGTTAGATACAAACGCAAGATGAACGCATCGAAGAAGTTTTTAGGTTGCCAAGCCCACACCGTATCCACAACTTGACCCCAGCCAATCGTCATACATTGAAGAGGTACTCCGTGAATGGTGCGGATCGATCTCTCTTTCCCTCAGTTTCTTTCTTTTGCTCTCGAATGTGTTAGTAGGTAGGTACAGATTACATTTCATAGAAGTGGAAAGAGTGACAAAAAGGAAAGCAATTGAAGGTATCCACATTGCTAGATGTTACACATTGTACTACAGTTTTATAACCATAGGTACCAAAGTACTTAAGTATCCCGACGTGTCTGGAAATTTCCTGATGTGGCTGGGTTTTTGCTCCATCCATCTCCATCTTCATCCATTTCGCATCCGATCCATATTTGATAGGCGGCATGGGCTGCCTTGTTCGTCTGTAGGCCAAGTCTGTGAACTGTGAACGACAGGCACAAGCGAATTCGCGAAAATTCCAGATCCGCAAATGTGGGATTCAGGGTAGAAAAGGCCCCCAGCCGGGTGCCCCTCCCTGAGTCTGAGTAATCGTCGTGATCGTGATCCCGGGCCGTCGTCAAGCTCCCATTTACACTTACATCGAACCACACGTCGCATTGCATTACATCACTTTTACCTGGAACATAGAAGAATCATCTCAACGCTTAATGGGCTGATAGGTTCATGTAAGTACGTGTAGAATGGAGTACTGTAGAGGAGGAATTGCTCCGTAACATTCTCCATTCGTTCTATCGTATTCTTTCGCCCGAGAAGCAGATCAGGTTAACCAAGGCTGCTAGGTAGCTAACCGCGGATGCATACAGCAAGGGGGCGTAAGAGCTATATTGACTATGTATCTAACCTAGTCTAAGCAGGCTGCGGCCCTACCCTACATAATGTAGTAGAGACTATCTAACAGAAGTGCTCGACCTCCTGGGGCCGGTTGTCCCTCTCTCCCAGGTCCGTCTTGAGCGTGCGGTTGAACAGCTCGAGCAGGACCTCGAAGCAGATTTTGGTGATGGCGGGGTCGTAGCGGCCCTTGCTGAGCTCGTCCCGGATGAAGGCGTGCTGAGCCCAGGCGAACTCGTGGAAGTTGAAGGCGACGCCTGACTCGCGCAGCTTCTGCCTCACCAAGTCACGTCCTGCATCAGGCACGTGCGTGTCCTTGATACCGAAGATCATAGCGACCTCGCCCTTGATCTCGCTAAGCCTGTCCAGCGTGTGGTTGCTGCCCGCCTCCGACTGCGCTGACATGTTGGGTCCCGATGTGGGGCCGAGCGTGCGGCAGTGTACGTCGGTCGCGAAGTAGGACACGCACGCGGAGATCCGGGGGTCGAGCTGGTAGGTATCTCGAGCGTTAGCAAAGCCTTTTTACTTACCTTCACCGAAAGGCGAATGCGAACAGGAAAGTCAAGTAGAGAGAAAAAAAGGGGGGGGGGACTGGGATAGAGAGGGCTTACACTAGCACGCAGAGAAAGGTGACCACCGAGACACATGCCGGTGGTGCCTATCAGCCCCGTGCATGTAGGTAGGCTGAGCAGGTAGTCGACTGCCTTGCGGGAATCTGCATCGTATGATTCGAGAGTCTATGTTTTATTCGTTAAAACCTGCTGCACAAGCTATCTAGAGTAGGCTCTCCTCACCTTCGTGATTTTTAGTTCGTTGCCCTTGTCCGTTCCCGGTACATCGTAGGCGAGCGCCTCTGGCCCCATGAAGTCGTGGTAAGACGACACAGCCGCAACGATATAGCCATGTCCTGCGATCTGGCGTGCAAACCGGGATACTGGTCCGGACACTACATATATTTTATAGGCATATCAGTATATTTATTCCCATTTGTTTTCCTCTCTCGTCTTTCTTTCGCTTTCACTTCAAGAGTATTGATGTGACCAATGATGAGGCATAATGATAGTAACGTATAAGGCTAGGTTCAATATGTACATACCTTGATAGATTTCACTAAATAGCACTACACCGGGGAATCGACTAAAATAAGTTTGTAAAAATCTTAGTGTTTAGAATCCTTGAGGTTTCCTAGGGTAGGGATTCTTCGTATAGAGTAGGAATTGGTAGTTCTCACGCTTTGGGGTATTGTGGGATGGTAGGATGGAAGGTAAAGATCCCTATAATATCATGACCATCCTATCAGTCAGTCTTCTCTTCCGTGTCCAATTTCTTTGAAAATATCAATATTCAGATTCGGAATTTTGTGTACTCATAGAACTCTCTTTTCCACCCACGGTGGTTTGGACATCGACATGGCTCTCGTTAAGTAACATCTTGACGGTTTTGTTTGTAGAACTTTTGAAGTTTGTCTTTTCTTTTCGGGTTTATTCCCTCTTCCTCTTATTCTGTCTTTTCTTCAAACTATTCCAGGTTTACCTCGCACACCCGAAGTTTAAAGAAGAGGTGCACGTTGAGGGGCTTTTAAATACTTAAGTTTTATATATCACAAGCTTAAACAAATAAGTGTAATAAAATATAATAAATACTTTTAACCCCGCCATCCTCAACGAAGTGGCATGATTTTTTTTTCTTAAGGGGGGAGCGGGGCTGGGTAAAACTATTCGTTCCACCGGCCTGGGATCCTGGGATCAACACTCCAGTAGACTCAATAGGGGGGTTTGCTTGTGTCTCCAAAGTCGACAATACCCCGAAACCATGACCGACAACCACCGACACAACCGAATAGTATACGCAACGACTTTTTTCTATTTACCCGACCTCGACCTTATGCATCTGCTCCATGTAGGTAGGTGGTATTTTCTTTGGAGAAGCACATCTACGCCTCCGGTACTAGGAGCTATGTTTATGTATGTGTGGTACGAGTCCACGGGATGTGGTGGATCAGAAGTGCTCTGGATGTAAGTCGATGCTCATATACCTCCCTCATACACACAAAGTTGGCATAACACGCCGAATCATAATCGCTAGATGAACCCGATTTTTCACTTCTGCATGTCATGCATCTTCTATTTTCTCGTCTATAATCCGTTCCAGATATATATGTGCCGCTGAAAGAATCCACACTTGAGCACATGACATTTATAAGTGAGGCACTTGGGCGCTCTGCAGTATCAGGTTCACTATACTCAAGAACCCCTCTCCTAGAATGAAACCCTATGTAGTTCACAGGCGCACACACACGTGCGCGCGCACAACCGTTAGTCAAGCTCTTCGGAACCCTGCTTTCTCCGGATATGTAGCAGTGGCTAGTACTTACCGACGCGAGCACGATTAGCGGCGTGTCCTGTTTCCCCAAGTGCACCCTCCAGTACCAACTCATCAGTCCTCCCACCGTCCTCGCCAAGGTGAAGGAAGGGACATTATACATGCCTATAAATATATTGCATTAGTGCATAGTTCCACAAATGAGATTGGCTATAAGATGCATTGGATAGTAGAGGATTCATGTCAGCATATCACTTACCGACGGCGACGGCGATACCCCCTGGAATATAGGCATGCCACTTGCTTCCGACCCCCTTCGCACGCACTGCCGTAAGGACCGCGAAAATGGCAGCCGCACCTATGGCGAACTCGCGTGCCATGTGCGGCAGTCCCTTACCCGTCACAAGCCGGGCCGTGAAGATCCATACGAACGCCGTTGGTACCTGAAACAGGTCCCCGGGAACTTCATAAACGGCCGTGTACAGACGGTAGATGAAGGCACTCACTACCGCTCCAACTGTGGCACCAATAATCTGACCCCAGAACTGGGCACGCGGCGCTGCCCCTAGGAGATGTCCTGTTTTGAGATCCTGCATCAAGTCGCCCGCCTGCAGCGCTCCGGCCTCGGACACAGCACCTGCTATGAGGTTTATGAGCACGCTGGACTTGTGCGACTGCGGGATGATAAGGGCAAAGAAGAGCTGTGCTAGTTTGCTGATGCCTGAAACTGGGTTCAGGTCCGTCTCGCCCAGGGCTCTTACTCCCATAATGCTGAGGATCATAGCCATGAAAACGGCAATGACCGTGGCATATAGGGGCACTAGATTGCCGAATGTGATATGGATACTAGCGATACAGAAGAGCACCGAGAGGACGAGCCCGATGCTAACAGTCCGGTTGCCAACGAGTTGTTCGGGTGGTGCATCATCATGGTCCCAGGCCTTCCGCTGATGGGCGTGTGTCTCGAAGGGGTCTCGACGCTCGAGTGTAGGACTCGGTAAACTGTCCGTATCTATAGCTACAGATGTCGAGTTGCTACTCAGATTCGAAGGTCCTAGATCACCCTCGTCAGCCTGAAGGGCTGTATACCCATGAGGCTGACGTTGAAACAGGGCTTTCCATCCGCCTCGTTGGTAATTCTGTCTAGCGGTAAGATACAGGGCGGGGCCACGCTCAACGATAGGTTGGAAAGCAATGATGCCTAGACTTATCACAGCATCCGCCAGCATGATAGCCAAAGATGTCCAGACAATCCACCCTTTACTTCCCGTCTCCCAGTCGTCGATTGGACCGGGCGCCCACCCTCGGTATTTTGCTAGGGGTGACAGGACACCCCAACCAATTATAGCGCCTAACAGCATGTGAATGGTCGTTGACGGCCCCATTATGATCCCCTGGCCAACGTAGGCAAAACTTGGGTTCAAGGTCCAAAGCCATGTGTTGGCGGCGACAGTCCCAAAGATGGGAAGATTGCGCAGCGCAGGAAAGAAATATGTGCAAAGGGTGTAAAAACCAGAAACACCAAAAGTTACCAACAGTAGGCGTATGTTAGACCCCCAGTTGTACTTCTGTTCTACCTCCATACGCGATGGACCATCCACTGCGTTAGTTTGGCTGTCCTCGTTACCTATAGCTTGGGGTTCTATAAGCGGACGGTTCTCGAGAGCTAAACTCCCGAAAGTAGCTGCCTTCGAAGAATCCAAAGCACCACTGTTCTGCGTCTGGCCCTTGCCGTGGAGCACGCCTATGAGCACGGCTGTACTAAAGCCACTGGGAAACTTGAGCTGCTCTCTTATGATCACTTGACGCCGGCTGCTCTCCAAGTCAGCATCTAACCTAACATTTGTCGGGATCATATATGAATAGATTCATCTAAGTGACTTACAGTGGCACAGCGAATACGACACCAAAATAGCAAAGGCCTAAAGACCAGATGATCAACTTCCACATACTCAGATGTAAAGGACCCTGCTCCGAAGGTTTCAATAGGTATTCCATTGCCGGCATCTACATCACGATCTCAGGTTAGCTTACGATCAACTCATTATATCTCATGAACTATCCGTAGTTCCCCCCCTTCTTCACCCATCACTCGTCGCTCACTAAGTTCCTCAACTCAAACCACCTACCTATAACCCCGCCCCTCTCTCCTCATACTCCACCCACGTTTCATCGTCACCGTTTTTAAAAAAAAAAAAAAAAGTCAACTCACCACACCAACAAATCCACACCCCAAGGGCATGATCGCCATGCCCCCGGCCACGCTCTGCACAAGCACGTTCTCGACGGGCGAGAAGGGGAAGCTCAGGTGGCGCGAGAGGGTGCGGAAAATGCCGAAGCCCAGCAGGCTCGCCGGCATGGTCATCATGCTGACCCAGCCCGTCTGCAGGCCGAAGTACATGTTAGAGAAGCAGATGACGAGGCCGACGGCGAGACCCGCCGCGACGCCGCGCACGGTGAAGTGGCGGCCTTCCGGGAGGTACTTGGTCGTTTTGGTCGGGTCGGCATCGGAATTGGTGTTGAGGTTGGCGCCAGGGAGAGGTTCCGCTTGCGGAGATGGCGAGGATGGGTGGTCACGGTGAGGATCCATGGTGCTGTGTCGTCCTCCTCTGTCCGGTGCCATGGTTTATATAAGTTAATCGATATAACTTTGTTTCGACTTAGTTAGTTTTTACCTTGACTTGGATACATATAGGTATGCGGAGTATATATATAATTATAATTATAAGTTTATTTATATAAGTGATATGTGGTGAGAGATGTTGTTGAAAGATGAGATGAAGATATATAAGTTGGGGGAGGTTGGATGAGATAGGTAAGGGTTAGGTGATAGTATGTCGGTAACTATAGGGTAATGATAAGGGATTGACAACTAGATAAAGTGCTATTACTCACTATTTTACCTACACCCTTGATGGACTTTAGGCAATTAGTAAGCTACTGCCGTTCTTCGCTTCCGGCGGGAAATTAATAAATGTCAGCGGACTACGTATAAATGTAAGCCGTTTTACTTTATAATAAGCGTGATCCAAGATAAACGGTGTATAAAGGCGAAGATTATAAAAAATTATAAAAATGAAATAAAGAAGACGATGCAAAGGATAGTGAGTGAAGAGAGAGCGGTGATAAGTATCTAACCTAGATACTATGTAAATCAAACCTGGCATACGGAGTATATATATTGAAGCTAGGGGAATTATTATTAGGCTGATTCTAACCCTGCAGCATACTTATAGCTTGAAGTCATGTACCTAACTACACTAAAAACCTAGCATTGACCTACCTAATAAATATCAACTGACTACCTAGTTAGGTAGGCTTTAACGTAGCACCCGTATTGTCTAAGACCTGATGACCAAAGAATGAGACCTGGTGATATGAAGCCAAGACTTTCCCATCCTCAAAGAAAGGAAGAAAAGGAAAAGGATAACTCGGAGATATAATTCTCTTTGTCCGTCCGCTCCGTTCCCACATTCTCACTTTCACATTCCAATCGAGGCGAGGGTTCTAAGCTAATCTACTTGACCCTCAATCGAATTGATGAAAATGTAAGATCGACGGGGTCGCCAAGAGATTTTCTGGGTTCAATCTCCTCTTCCTCCTTCTTTTCCCCTTTCGCCAACCAATCGGGTTTACCGTGCCAACTAGGTTACTGGCATTTATACAACGTTTAAACTTAATACTTATTGTAGTTATGTACGGAATATAGCTTGAATAGTACAAAAGTATAAAGTACAATTGAATGACTTACACGCACATGCCCCCCTTTCATCCCTCCTTTTCCCCTTAATACGCGACTTCATATTTTTCATGATGAATTAAAAAGAAGACAAACGATGATTGGATTGTGAGGACTCATATTTCAATATTTCATAAAGTCTCTTTTCCTTTTATTACGTACCCAAGCTACCCTAATCCTCTTCTTATCCCAAACCAATACCGTCTATTTTGGGTAATACCGGTTTCTCAAATCCACTTTTTTTACCCCTGCAACCAGTCTTTTTACGTAGATCAACCGGGAGTAGGTATTTTTCATTGGATAGTAACAAAGCATTAATGGCACCTCTGCAAAATCTCGACTTTTGGTTGGCCCCACCGCGTTACTTGCTTTTTTTTCCTGGTTGATCTGCGTAAAAAGTCTGGTTGCAAGGGTAAAAAAAATGGATTTGAGAAACCGGAATTACCCAAAATAGACGGTATATCTTTATGTCAATACCTCCCACTGCCAATCCACCCATTCCATCTACTAGGCCCCTTTAAACTGTGTGAAAATGCGTTCCAAAAACATAGAAGGTAATAACAACAATAATCAGAACTATCAATTCTTCTTTTATCTCCCTTTAGCCCATCTTCTGTGTGATATAGATAAATACGAACACCAACATCGTTACTGATACTACTACATCTAAATCCCCACCCCCGTATTTCCTACATGTCTAAATAACAATAGTACTCATATCTAACTTTTCCATCATCGCAGTGTGTCATCCTACAAGATAAAAGTAATATATGTGTATTCTCTGTATCGTAGCACGTAGCCCTAAAACCCAAAGCTATCGAGCAGCGAGTTCGCATCTGGCTCCTGGAACGTGCTGGGCTGGGCCGCCTTCGTCCTGTCCGCCATGACAACAGGCTTCATGGGCAAGTCCTGGACGACGAGCGAAGGGCGGCGGCGGAGCAATTTCGTGGGATCGATCACGTCGTCTTCGAAAGCCGCTGACGACGTTGTCGGTGGCATAGTCGGCGTGTGATGCCGGAAGAACTCCCAGTTGCGGACTAGAGAGAGAAAAAGATGATACGATTAGAAGCAAATTCTTCCTCCCAAACCAGAAGACAGGAACAAAAGAGCAGAGAATTCAGGTATCGTTCAAACTTACCTAGATCAAGCCCAAGCAGATCACAACCCATGCGGTCGTACAGCCCGGCGTTGTGCATGACAAACTCCCACTCTACCCTCGGCGTGACCTTAGTTGCCCCGCGCAGTGTCTGCAGCGTCTGCTGCCGGAGCTGCGAATACAACACTACGAGCGCGGGGTCGTCGGTGAGGAACAGCTTGGCCTTGATATCTGGCGAGGCCGGTGTTTCTAGTAGCGTATATACTGGTGTCTATTATGTTCATTTTTATTAGTTTTCAAGAACCCTTAGGCGCGCGAGAGAGAGAGAGAGAAAGAGAGAAATCATGAAAGAAAGGACTCACAACAAGTGCCCGGACGGCCATGTCCCTCCGCTTCAGCATCCAGAACGCCCAAGATGCCAGCCACCGGTTCCCCTCCTGGGCAGCGATGGTAAGGACCTCGTTTTCCAGAAGCTTCCTGAGAGTGGGCCCGTTATCACCCTCATAAACCCGTGTGATAGCGATGGCGAGCTGGAGGTCCTTGATCTGGTTTAGGCACACGTTCACAGCATCCTGCAGGTGATCCGCAAGGAGAAAGAAGGCGGTCGCATATTCTATGGAAGGGGAGTGTTATGTGAGCACGCGTATAGCATATTATCGTAATACATCAACAAACTTACCAAATCGCCGTTTGCTAAGCAAGGCATAGGCGTTCTTCAATGCTGTAGTCCTCCATTTGGGATCTTCAAAATTATTCGCAAGGAGCCGCTGCGTAGCCCTTTGCTCTTTGTTCCAGCTCGCCATGCGCCAGAGGCCCTGGAGTACCGCCTTCTTCTTCAGAGCAAGGTAGAAGAGACTACAGTCGACGGGGTTCTTGAACTCGCTTCTAGTATACTCGTTGCGAGCTATGATCTCAAATTGCGCTTTCTGTTTTTCCAAAAGTTAAGATTCTCTGTTCATCATATCACCCACCTCTCTAAGGACTTGAACTTGACTTACTACGGCGGCCGCATCGGTGAGCCACATGAACATGCCGCTTTCTCTCGCATTCTCCCATAACATAGTCCCGTGATATTGCCGCGACACGAAATCTTTTAGTATATCCTGGCTGGTAGAATGGTAGGCCCAGTTTATTTCCCTCCAAGACATGTGAATCTCGCTTGTCCTTCCTTTTCTCAAAGCATGCTGCCGGAAGAAAAGCATGAATCTAGCCCCGTTCTCATCCATGGACCGCCGCTGCTTTTCTACTACACCGGCGCATTCGACAATATCGAGAAGTTGGATCTGCTCATGACCGGAGAGTTGCGGGAGCGTTATATTCTGAAGCTTCTCGCATATATGTAATGCAACATCTTCCGAGAAAACCTCACTGTCATCATAAGATGTCTGGCGGACAAAGTACCCCGGGTTGTGTCCATTAGCATGTGTAGATGTGTTGTCTCTCATGTAAAACTCGGCTAGATCAAGGCCTAGGTAATCATCGATTATATCACCTTCAACGTGATACTTCAATGTATGATTGAGGGCCAATAGCACCCGTTGTACTGCCGCATTCTTACCTACTATCATGCACTGACTAAGAAATTGCGGATGAAATATGGGCAATGGCCCATTCATCTTTTGGACCACTTCAAACAAGTCTCGTGTTCCGTCCTTGTGAACAGGTATTCGAGCGTGAGATATCAAACGGCTTGTAGTCTCAAATCTCCTATCGTAGAGGAACAGCTGGTTGCCAGCGCCAATTATTAGACTTCCATCACTCAGCCAGGTCGAATCCCCGATGGGATGTGGTGTATAATCACGGATATTGATCTCCCGAATGGGTGCCCACGCAGGCCCCTTATTCAGGTAGTCAAAGCGCATTTGCGAGAGGAGGACAACCCGGAACGGAAAGCCGACTGAGAGGATAGACTGAGAATCAGGTGTCGAAGTCCAATCGAGGTCTTGTACGGTATTGTGGCTCTCAAAGTCTTGCTCATACTCTAACCGAGCTCCTCGGATGTCCCAGATCGTCAATTGCGACCGGCTCTGGTTAACCAGAGCGACCTTCTTCATTGTACTGCCACTCACCAACGCAGGCTCCATCATGCCCGTCTCCATTGCGGCAGTTGAAAGCCACTCAACGCGGTTCCGCTCCGGGTGAACTCTAGCGGTCCAAAACTCCACACGACCTCCGTGGGTGTACGAGACAGCAACATCACGGGCAAAAACATCTAGGAAGCCGGACACTACAGGCGTGGCGCCTGCAGGATCGACTGGTAGGACATAAGCAAGATCTCCTGCATCATCCAATTTGAAGGTGCAGAATTCTCGGATAGGTTCATCGTGAGCTTTCACATTTGATTCAGCATCATCCCTAGAACCTAAAGGAAGATGGATCTCCCATACGATCCCCTGCTGCTCTGAGGTTATGGTGGCCACATGGGCAACGGAAATATCATTCAGATCTCGACGAGGCAGCCTCAGGACACAGAGAGGCTTCCCAGGAACATTATACTTGCGGTCGGCTAGCAGAGTGTGTTTTGGGCCTCTGCAGTCCCACACCGCGATGCTATCATGGTGCAAGAATATCACGAATCTGCCGCCTCTTAAGAGGCCTATCCGATGGATATGCCGTGTCTCTGGAATGACATTATGGCGCAGCAGCTTATTTCCTGATTTCAGAGCAGTATGATTCCATACTATACTCTCTCCTTTTTCCGTCCGGGATACGATGGCGCGCCCACTGAAATTCCGTACTATCTTCTTAATCGAGCCAGAATGTCCGGACCACGTCGTCCGGTGAGCCAGGCGGCCCGTCTTGGAAGTTGGGTCTAGGAGGTCTGCAATGCTACTCTCGAACACTTCCACCTGCCCATCAAAATGATGGAAGAGCATGTGAAGATTCCCCAGGTTTTTGTTGCAATAGCTAAGTATCTCGACATGGGGTGCTAGAGCCGAGGATCCCAGAAACTCGAAGTCCTTTGATTTTACATATGCGATGTTATCCACGTTCCTGCCACCCTTGGACTTGCTACTGATATTCTCCAATGCCCAAGCCGACATACTCCCGCGACCATCGAAGATGACGCAAATCTCGGTGTCCCTATTGGCGATAGACAGCAGGTATTGTAACGCGACATCCTCCTTTTCTTGGCCATCGCCTCTTTCTTGAACAGCCTTCTCCGTCGCATTGGCAAGATCTCGCTGGCTAATTATGAACGCCCACCTTATGGGCTGTCTGCCATCCTCAGATTCGTCAGGAATCGCCTTTGCTAGGTCTAGCTTTCCCCATAGACGCAGCAGTTGGCGACTGTGACTATCCGCGCCGGTCCATACGCGCATATGAGCATCGGCGCAAACAGTGTAGAGGACGTTTTCGATAGTCTGTTCGACGTGAAAAGGCTTGCGCCATTGCAAATTCGTGACGGCGCGAGGATGTGGTAGATAGCCAAAGTCGAAGTGCACCTCTTCAGAGCCGAAGTTGAGTCTGCGCCATACTTTGACCAAGCGATCATGATACCCAATAGATGCGATATATGAAGAATCATATGATAGGTTCGCGGCTTTCACGGGAGTCGCTAGTTCTTGTCGCCAATGGCAGGAGGGGGGTGTCGAAGCCGTATCGTAGAGCCAGAGAGAGGATCGTCCGACGAGGAGCTCTTCAGAGCTACCCCATGACAAGGTCGCGGGTGTCGAAGCTTTGTCGACCTCAAAAGAAGCTTGTAAAGCCCACTAAAAAACAATCAGCGGACCGTGGACATCATGTATCGGTAGGTTTGCCAGGGAGTCTAACCTTGAGGGAATCATCGGCGTGACCCAAAGGCCGGTAGACCCGTATAGTGCTGTCGGTGCATGTCGCTATCTTCCCCGAAGACTCGTCGAAGGATACGGCATCTAGCTTTCGCTCGTCATCGTCGTATATGGTCTGTAGGATGGTGACAGGATCGGAGAGAATAGCTAAGGCGTTGCCGGTGATGTATACGACGATGCGCTTCCCGTCCCAGTAACCTGTCGAGATGGCTTGAAGGCTAGCTTCAGGCTTACCCGGAAGGATTACCCTCATACTATTTGCGCGCGTGGTCCGAGGCTAACATCGCTGGGGATTCTGGGGTATGAGCGGCTGAGTCGGGGTGTTGGGAAGAATAGGCGCGTTTCGCGATGGCGTATTTCAGGGAGAGTCTTTTTTAGATAGAACGAGATCTTAACAAAGCTGACGTCGCTTAGTGACACCTATTGTCCAGTTAGGTTTCCAATTGCCTAACCTAGTCAGAAATTGCCAAGCTTATGGAAGTTCTCGAGTGTGGAATGAGAAGTGGTAAAAGCAAAAGTTAAGTGCAGTAAAAAAAGTAGAAAGTAGAAAGTAGAAGAGGTGCGAAGTAAGTCCAGGTAGCTTGTGCAGTTTAGAGTTGAAGGTCAATCACCTGCAACGTAGAGCTCCGAAATTACCTAAGGAGGCCCTTGATGCACCATGACGTGGGGTCAATTGGTACGTATAGGTTAACTGGAACCGAGTTCCCTTACCTAGATGTACAGAACCTAGCTACAAAGTAAGTCTGCTGACCTAAAATTCCAGGTCATTACCCCTAAACGAGTAGGTGACTATCTAATACATAGATAGGGGGGCATGGGAACTCCTGAACCCCTTTTCACGGGATAATCAATAATAGGTACCTACATAGGCACCCAAGGCACACATAAACTTCTACACCACTTGAGTTCATCAATTCGACAGGCTGCCCCTGAAAATTATCTACAGCTATTCAATATTCGACAATTCTCACCAACTCCTTTTCCATGCTTTCCGTCTCTATGTTTCGTATCCTGAACATGTATGTATGTATGGGTATCATAATATCGTACCTCGTCCGCGCCACTCCAATCCTCATGCCGCCCATGATACTCTCAAATTCCTCTTAGGTCGTCCCGATCGGCTGGCCCTCCCTACCATCTCCGATCCGCCCAGGATCGAATCCCGAGGCTGCCAAGGGCCCCTGTTTGGTACAGGTGCTAAGGGCGTTGTGGTCTCCCTTCTCCCGAGGGGACCGAGGAAGAGATGCGGTCGTCCTGGTGTTGGTGCATATGTTTCCTCTACATGTTTGTTCACTACCTGCTTGTTTTTGTTGGTAGCTGCCGCTTTCCACGCATGGAAGAGTCCTCGAACTTGATTTTCCGATGACTGTCGTCGTGCATCTTCTACCACCTGATCCACGCTCTTGTAGTTTCCATCCGAAAGCTCGACTGGGACCAGTTTGTCGGCTGTTTTACTATACCACCCTTCGAAGCCTGATCGCAGTAATCGCCTCTCCTTCTTTTCTAATGCATTCGCCACCATGTCCGGCCGATTTGCGTTCTGGATTGAACTAGAATTCCATATCTTCAGCGCCCGGCTTTTAGCTCTGTCTTCACGTCGCTCCTCGGCCTCAATCCGCACTTCTTGACAGAGTGCGGATTTCTCTCGCCATTGTTCCAACGCATTCGCCTTGACAATTACCTCCCTGGTAGAAGCTACATTCATCTTTTCCTGAGCGCGACTGCGCCATGTCTGTAAAGCCTGCCAACTCTGCCTTGCTTCTCGGCCGGCAATGGCATCTTCGAGATTTGCATCCATCATCTCCGAACGGTCAAGACTAGGCTGTAGCTTCTCTCGCCATTGGTTAATGCACCGCTCTCCCATGCCTTTCTTGACTATTCGGCGAGTTTCCAAGTGGGCTTCCTTTAGACTTTCTTTTCGCCGTTGTTTGGCGATGTTCCGCCATTCCTGTAAGGTATCGTGGGTCTTATAGTAGTAATCAGCACGTTCGCTATAACATGCCAGCTCTTGCTGTCTTTCTGCGGCCTCGGCAGCCTTGCTGCGCCAGACAGGTAACGCTTCGGTCACTCTATAAAAGAAACTAGCACGGTTCGCGTAGTGTTCTAGGAGTTGTTCCCGTTCTTTAGCTTGCTGCGCTTTTCTCCGTAGTATAGGTAACGTTCTTGTAGTTTTATTATAATAGTCGGCACGTTCAGCATAATGTCCCAGGACTTCTTCCTCGTACTCGACGGCCTGCTGAGCCTTTTCCCTCCATATAGGAAGCACTTTTGTAGTTCTGTTGTAGAAATTCGCACGTTCAGCATTGAGCGCAAGAATTCGGTGTTTTTGAGAGACTGCCTCATCACGCCAGACCGGAATAGTCTGCGCTAATCGTTGGTTTTGTTGTTCGACTTCGAATTCCTTGACTTTCGATAGCCTTTCTGCCGTGTAATTTTCCCAAGCTTCAAAAAATCTCATGCGAAGGATATGTCTTCTAGCAAGCAAAGTTCTCTCGTCCATCACATCGTCATCGTCGTCATCGTCGTCAGTGGAGCCGGAGGGCTGGTCAGCAGAAGAATTTGTAGAGGCATCAGGAGGAACCGAGTCAGCAAATGTGACACTCAGAGCACCCTTTTGGCGCTTTTTAGGAGCGGCGGTGTTACTGTCGGTAGATGTGTTGCCATTACCCGGTTGGTCAGGGGTTGAGCGGGTACGGATAGGCAGAGCCCTGGCTTCTGAATCGATTTCGTCAGTTTGAGTAGCCGCCTGAGCCCTCTTTGATTCTGCCGTAGTATTCTGTCCCACAGTATTATAGCCAGGTTTAGTTTGATCATGCGAGCCGTCCGCGGAAGCGATTTCGTGGGAGTTTCCGATCAGGGCCTCGGCTGTCAAACGAGGACGAATGCCTAGGGCTCTAGCCTTCAAGTTCGTCTCGTAAGCCTTAGCAGCTAATTGAGCCATCATGGCCTCCTTCTCTTCGTCGACCTCCTCATCTTCCTCAGATTGAGCCCCGGCTGAAGTGTGAGGGTCGGAAGCGGCAATGTTGCGTGCAACATCATCGGGACTGCTGCCATGAACCTTTTCGATTAAGGTATCAGCAGTCGGGTGGTGACGAAAACCAAGAGCCTTGGCTTTCAAGCTCATCTCATAAGCTTTAACAGCCATCTGGGCCTTCTCAGACTCCTTCTCCGCACGATTCGACCATTGCGCAAAAGCACGCGACATCAGCAAATTGTTGTGCGCCCTATCTGCGAGGCGTGCTAACGGGTCTAATGGCATGGGTTGCGTCTCCTGGGCTTTTTTCAACCTGGCCTTAGAAGTCGCGCGCCACTGCTTGAAAGCCTTCTTGGTAGAGAGGATCTCGTATGTTCGTATAGCGATGCGTTCGGTACGTCTCGAGTAAATGTTCGACGGAAGGTCTTCAGGGGCTGTCAATTCAGCTTCGGCAGCAGTGGCTCGCCAGATATAGAATCTGTCCTCGGCATCGTCTTCCAAATCTGCCTGCCGAGCCGCATCAAGTTGGTCGCATATGTTGCTGATGTAGTTGGACTTATTCTGCCAATGGCGAATAGTGTTGACCGCGGAGAATTTAGCATGATGCTTCCTACGGAAGGCTTCGGCGCTGCTGGCAAGATGCTGCTCTCTAGATATACTAGCATCGTACTGGTCCAACTGGTCCTCGTAAACATCGGTTGCGGTAACTAATCCCATATAATCGCCCGCATCGTAAAGGTCGGGCTTGATGTGGTGTATGCCATCGGCTTTGGGATCAGGGGGTTCCGAGTAATCGTCAGAACTAGAACCGGATTTGGCATCATCCTCAACTTCGCTAATGGGTGCCGAAGGTACATCCATAGCCAGAGTAATGTTCATCCGTGCCATGACCGTCTTAAACTTGTCGATGATGAATTTCTCGTTCTTGACCCCTCCGACCATGAAAACGAGCTTGCTGATATGTTGATCTTCGTCTGGGTCGAGGCCATAGTTGGGAAGGATTTCATCGTAAGCTTTGAAGAGGGCGTGCGTCGGGAGACGGGATGATGGGGTGAGCTCTTCCTCCAGAATCTCTTCAGCTCGGAGGACTATCTCGTACAGGATATTGATGTCTAGATAAGACGGGGGATATATAGAGTTAGCAGGCTAGATATGGTGTGATCAAAGTGTAAATTAGCCTAGGTTATTTAGTTTAGACATACCGTCATCGGAGTACTCATTACGGTTGCCGCCATGAGCCGCTAAGGGAGAAGAGGTGGTTGGCGAGAGAAGGTAATCATGGTGCAGAGATCCTAATGACGAATCTTCATCCGAGAGGTCGGCGAAGGCAACAGATGGCCGATGGCTCGGCTGTTGGAACGCAGGAGCCATGGTGGAGCAGTTGGAAAGAGTGGAAGATCTCGAATAGGAGCATGGTGTGTCTGGGGGTTCGTTGTTGCTTAATGATGGTAGGAACTGACGCGATCTCTAGTCGCAGGTCGATCCGGTTGTGAGGAATAGACGTGGAAAGCGCATCGTGCGATTTGCCTCACTGCTGCATGGAATAGAAGCACGGTGGCTGGGGAAATACTAGTAAGGTAGAATAATTTATGTATCTGTTTACGGAGTATCGTGGGTAGAATGAAGATGATTAGAAAGAGGCACAACTAAATCGAAAGTACACAGAGCAATTAAAAAAATAAAAATAAAAAAGAAAGGGAAAAGGGTTTATTCATCTCTTGGCAAATGTGGGAAGCTTGCGATGAGGATCTCGTCAGGTATGTGATTGTGCATGAAGTAAAAAAGCTAAGGCGAATTGATGAAATCGCGTCGCGTCGAGTCGGGTCGAGAACTTTGACTTGGCAATTGGGGATTGGAACGATCGGGTTTAAAAGAAAGCGGGGCCGTCCGGTCCAAAAGATGATGCACAGTCCCGATAAGATAAACTTCCCCATTCCTGCATACTGATACCCGTAGATTACACCGATGACCTCAGCGGCCTATCGATTATCGCTGGAAAATGCTTACCAAAATGTTTAATTGCTTGCATAGCGGATGTACCTTAGTTGCTATCCGACAGAGCTACACTACATCATGTACCTACTATAAGTTAGAATACCGTATCTCAAGAAAGATTTCTCATTTACATACACTCCAAAGCTAAAAGGCCAGCGTTATCCAAGAACTTTCTCCATTTCTAAATCGGATAACCATGCCATCCCCACGTCCCCGGCCGATCCAAAAATTCGCTACCGCCGTCTCTCAATGCTCTGCTGAGGTATGAGGCAACCTACCAGGCTTTACATCCTTCTAACTTACCGATGCCCCTTCTCTCCCATATAGGCTGCAGTCTATGGGAAATGTATCGTTGCCGACTACAACTCAGTATATAAGGACAAATGTGCCGATGAGTTTATGAAACTAAAAGACTGTTACTTAGTAAGTCATATTTATCAGATACTAAAAGAAAAGAAAACATCATGTATACCAGATACTTATACATCAATATAGAAACAAGCCAAAAAGACTCGGTAACGATATTGAATGTGTTAAGCATGTGGCATTCTTCAAAAGAGCAAGCTAGAGTCTAGAGGTGACGGGAGAGTTCTGAGTTCGTCAAACCAAATAGAACTGGGAAGAGAAAGAAAGGAAAAAGAAAAAAAGAAAGAAAAAGATGAAATCACCAAAAACGTAAAACCATGCTTTAATGTCTAAGCAGTCATCCGGACAGCTCTATTTAACTAATTTCCTACTTTTTCAAAACGTACACAACATCCCATCATACCATATCTAACCTCCTCGTCTACCATCAACTTTCTATCCTCACTCTATAGACTGAGGAGCCTGAGGAGGAAGGTTGCCTTTTGAACCTCCTGCTCTTCCTCCATGATGACACCGTCCTCCTTCTCCTTGGGAATCTTGCCCTCAACATGCGTGACCTCGTGCTTATCAACCGGCCGCCTCAAGGCCTTCTGGATTACTGAGGCTTGACTGACGAAGATCTCTGCGATACCGATATTTTCGGGGTCCGAGAGAACCTTGTATTCCATCTTCACATCGTCTGTAGCCTGGAGACCCGCCTTCTTTCGTAGACGCTGTACCCGATTGATGATTTCTCGTGCTAGACCCTCCTCCGCAAGTTCCGGGTATATCTCCGCGTCAAGAATGGTGAGAACGTCGTCATCCGTGTTGATCTCGAGGCTCTGTTTCTCGCCTTGCTTGATGTCTCTTCTCACCTTCAGGTCACCTTCCTCAAGTCTGATACCATCGACAACGATGAACTTTGCCTCGGTATATTTCTTTACTTCCTCGCTCGTAACATTCGGCAAGGCCTTCTTGACTTTGACCATATCCTTCTTCAGCTTCTTTCCAAGCACAGGCCAATCAGCTTGGACAGAGTATTGCACGTTGTACTTCTCTTCGTCGGACGTAAGAATCAGATCGCGTATGTTCAGTTCTTCGGTAACGTAGGTCTCTAGGAACTTGATGTCGTCAAGATACTCCTGGTCGCGATGTAGGACAACCAGGGTCTTAAGCGGTGTTTTCAGTCCAATGGTCCGGCGTTCACGAGAAACTCGGGCCAGCTCGATAATTTTCTGCATACGCCCAACCCTCCGCTCAATAACGGGGTCAAAAAGCTCTTTTCTAACGGTTGGGTAAGGAAGGAAGTGCACGCTTCGAGCATCCTTGGCCTGGTTCTCCTTAGGAATGTGGACCAGAAGCTTGGAATAGATGGTTTCTGTGATGAAGGGAGTAAAGGGGGCTAGGCCTTTACACAATGTGAAGAGGACTTCAAAGAGCGTGTTGAGGGCGTGGGTTGTGTCATCGAGGCCATATTCACCCTTCAGTCTTCGCCGATTAAACCGAATGTACCAATTGGTCATCTCGTCAATAAGTCCCAGTAACCTTGGGACGACAGTATACAGACGGTAGCCTATGAATGGTTAGCAACAGGTGACATGATAGAATTTGAGACCACTTACCAGCCATTTCCTGGTTGACGAATTCCAGGAGACTTTGGCAACTTGCAAGGATCCATCGATCCATCACGTTTGTGTTTGAACTCTCCATCTTAGGATCGAAGACATAATCCTTATCCTCTACCTTCTTGAGCAGCAAAACGGCGCTTTCGAAGAACTTCCAGCTGTTCCAGAGAGGAAGGAGTACCTTTTGAACAACCTCCTTTACACCTGATTCTTTGAATCGTAATGGCTCCGCTCTGACGACCGGCGAGTTTATCATGTATAGTCGTAGCGCATCTGAGCCGTACTTATCCATGATAAGGGATGGGTCGGGGTAGTTCTTCAACCGTTTCGACATCTTTTTGCCATCTTCCGCGAGAACGATACCGTTCACAACGCAGTTCTTAAACGGCGAGACACCGAAAAGGTGAGTTCCCAGCACTAGCAAAGTATAGAACCATCCTGATTTCAACCTTTGAGTCAGTAAAAATCCACTTGATATTTGCGATCCGATATAAAGGCAACGGTCGAGTCCACTCACCTCTTGTCTGATCAAGACCCTCAGCAATAAAATCACCGGGGAAAGATTCCAATAGCTTTTCCTTGTTTTCAAATGGATAATGTTGACTGGCATAGGGCATGCTTCCTGATTCGAACCAGCAGTCGAACACCTCCTCAATACGTCTAAGCACACCATTACCCTTTTTGCTAGGGATGGTGATGTGGTCCACCTTATCACGGTGGAGGTCGGTTAGTTCGCCTTCATACCCACTCAACTCCTTGAGCTCAGCGACACTACCAACGCAAACCCGTTCGGACAGGTCTTCACTGACCCAAAGCGGAATAGGCGTTCCCCAGTACCGGTTTCTTGAAACGTTCCAGTCTCTCGCCGAAGCGATCCAATTTCCAAATCGGTTCTCTTTTACGAAACTCGGTGTCCAGTGTGTTCCTTCAATGTTCTTTAACATCTGCGGTACAATCTCAGGGATGCGGATGAACCACGACGGAACGGCACGGTAGATCAGCGGGGTATCAGATCGCGGGCACATAGGGTAAGAGTGCTTGAGTTGGGAGTCGACGACCAATCTGCCGGTACCCTTGAGGAATTTGATGATGTGTTTATCGGCCTCCTTAACATGCATGCCAACAAAGTCGGTAACCTTGGCAGTGTACATACCGCGATCATCCACCGGATCAGGAGGCGGGCGATCCTCGGTCACGATTCCGGCCTCCACAGCCACATTGTAGTCGTCTTCACCGAATGCAGGCGCCTGGTGGACAATACCCGTACCGCTGTCGTCGGTAACATAGGTTGCATTGAGCACCTTGAATGCAACATCCTTAAACTCGTCGTGAAAGTATTCAAAGAGTGGCTGGTACTTCCAACCCAGCATGTCTTTGCCCTTAATCTTTTCTAAGACCTTGTACTTGGCCTTCTTCGGGTCTTTGTAGAGTGTAGTCAATAACTTCTCGAGCAGGATATAGTTGTTCCCTGATTTCTCATCGTGTACCTTGACGTATTCGAACTCGGGATGCGCGGCAAGTCCTAGGTTGGAGGGGAGAGTCCAGGGGGTGGTCGTCCATGCCAAGAGCTGAGTCTTGGGGTCGTCTACCAAGGGGAAAGAAACGACGACAGCGGGGTCCGTCACGTCTTGGTAGTTCTGGTTGGCCTCGAAGTTAGACAGGGCCGTGGTCAAGGCCGTCGAGTAGGGCATAACTCGGTGACCCTGGTAAACTTGACCCTTATCGAAAAGCTGCTTGAAGACCCACCACTCTGTCTCCATGAATGTAGGGTCCATAGTCTTATAGTCGTTGTCAAAGTCGATCCACCGACCTAGTCGCTCAATAGTATGCCTCCATTCTTCCCGGTACTGCATGACAATGGATCGGCACTCTGCATTGTACTTGGCTAGACCGAACTCCATCACAGCCTGCTTGCCCGTGATGCCCAGCTTCTGCTCGATAGCAAACTCAATGGGAATACCATGTGTATCCCAACCAAAGCGACGCTCGACATGGTAACCCTTCATGGACCAGTATCTCGGAATGATGTCCTTGATGGTAGAGGCCAGCAGATGACCGTAATGGGGAAGACCGGTCGCGAAGGGAGGGCCATCGTAGAAGGTATAGCGCGGCTGGCCTTCAGATAGCTCGACCTACAGAAGCAACATACGAAGAGTCAGTGGAGATAGGAAATATATAGAAGGAAATATAAACAACAATGCTTTGGCTCTTTTGGTTAATGCCCACCTGACGTTCGAATGCCTTGATCTCCCGCCATTTTTCAATGACCGCAACCTCCTCCTTGGGGAAGTCGATAGACATGTTCAGAGAGCGGGAGAGTTTGCAGTTGCAATTGCAATTGCGACAAAAACGAAGGATCCAAACTGGATACCAATCAATCTACTCTACTCAGGGTCAGATCAGCAACAGAATTGAAGGGTTTTCTCTCTCCCTCTCTCTCTATAAGTCAAAAGTAGTAAATGTATGAAATGAAATTATGAAATTATGGCGGGGTTCATGTGATGTGAGTCAAGTTTCTTGAGGAGCGAGGGGCAGAGTTGGTCCACTTTTAAAGGTTGCAAGGCCGCCAATAGGGTTCGGCGGGGTGATCAAGACCCCTGACAACCCCTAAAGGCTTGGCGCCATCAGCCTCGTCGCACACAACAACACAACAATACCTATCTAGTAAAGGTTCTTTGGGCAGCAAAAGGATCCACGCTAGCGGGTTGATGGTTACAGAGAGGGGAACCAGTTAGCGCCAGCAAATGGGACCCGTAAATAAACATTCCGGGTCCCCAGATTTATTGGGGAGGAGTAAGGCCAAAGAAAAAAGAAGGTAAAAGGGTGCCAGTGCCAACCAGCGGTACTATACATATGTACACTACATAAAAGTACCCAGGTTTATAAGGTAAACATTGGACTTGACTGACACAGTAACGGCTAAGCATATGGCACTTATATATATATATTTCCATACATTACCTACATGCACATAAAAACACCTACATACATATATATACATACATATATATTGACGAGTTATCAACTACGTCCAATCTAATAATTTGATCCGATCATCAGAAACGATACATCTAAACGGATTCGAACCCAGAGATACAGATATACTTACATATATACATATGACGTACAGGTGTTTAAAAAAAGGCACACTAAACCTTATTTATAACCTATTCAGTTTCAATTCCCATCATTCCGCCATTCTTTATTCGTTCTCAAGTCTTTTTTAAGTCTTAAGTCCAAATCCCCAAGTCCCAAGTACCTAGGTTAACCTAGGTTAATCCAATCCATCCAATCCATCCAATCCATCTACCTACTACTTACAACTTACAATTTACTACTTACCTATCCTTCTTATCCATCAGCAGCAACAACAACAACAATAATAACAATAACAAAACAACAACACCAAGCAGCAGCATGTCTATTGGTGTTCAAACCACCAACGTCGCTATTATAATCACAAACAAATCATTGTTATTGCTCTTTTATACATTGCATTTTATATCTACTTTTTAAGTCTATTTTATTCCCATCAGTTGAATACGAAATCGACGAATCGACAATATTATACTGCTACTGGGTCAAAAAAAAACAACAACGACTACAACAACAATAACAACAACAACAACAACAACAACAACAACAACAACAATAACAATAACGGCAACAAATATAATAAACAACGGCTCACCACCATGTCTTTTCTCTTCGGGAGGGGTAGGACTAGGACCAACACAATTGACCTTGCCAAGCAGGCCAGGGAACATATTCTCAGGCTTGATGTGGGTGGTCCTGCAAAGGTAAGGAAGACAGCTGCCCTAAGGGAATTTCCCTGCCCGTCATCTGCATAACGTGCTAATGGGGAAATTTGCAATGCAGGCCGAAGAGTTGGCGAGGGTACTAAGTCAAATGAAGCTTCTCCTCCAAGGAACACCAGGTACGGACCGACAAACAACGAACATCCCAAGCAAGCCCACGTCTCTGGCAACCACGGCGCAGAGTTCCAGTATAATACATGATCCGTCTGCCCCCGGTATAAACTAACTTGTGTCATCCTATCCCAGAGTCCGAGAGCACCCCGGAACAAGTTTACCAGCTAGTTACAGGTCTGATAGAGGAAGATCTTCTGCTGCTGCTTGCCCAGAACCTACACCGCCTCCCTTTCGAGTCCCGCAAAGATACCCAGGTTATATTCTCCTACGTCTTTCGATTCCGCCCACCCACAGCCTCGCCCAAGACCGATCCCGTCGCATTGAGCTATGTCGTCAACAACAAGCCCCAGGTCCTGCTAGAGCTGTGCCGAGGCTACGAACACAAGGAGAGTGCCACTCCCGCCGGTTCCGTCTTGCGGGAGGTGTTGAAGAGCGAGGCCGCCGCTGCCATCATCCTGTACGACGATGGCGAAGAACCCGGGTCCAGCTTGAAGGGCGTGACCGCCATTGAGCGAGAGCGGCCGCAGAGTGGCAGTGGTGTGTTCTGGAGGTTCTTTGACTGGATCGACAAGAGCTCATTCGAGGTTGCCGCTGATGCATTTACCACGTTCAGGGTATGCTATACACCATGTACCATTCTCAGCACGTCTACTAGCGCGCCCTTGCTAACCCTACCTTACCTCGGATAGGAACTTCTCACTAAGCATAAGGAATTGGTACCACGCTACCTCGCCGTGAACTTCGAGCTCTTTTTCGAAAAGTACAACCACGTACTGGTGCAGTCGAACAGCTACGTGACCAAGCGGCAGTCCATCAAGCTGCTCGGCGAGATCCTTCTAGACCGGTCCAACTACAACGTGATGACGGCCTACGTCGATCGGGGGGAGCATCTCAAGATCTGTATGAACCTCTTGCGCAGCGACCGCAAGATGGTTCAGTACGAAGGCTTCCACGTGTTCAAGGTCTTCGTCGCGAACCCGCACAAGTCCATCGCTGTGCAGAAGATCCTGCTGATGAACCGCGACAAGCTATTGAACTTCCTGTCCCACTTCCTCGAGGACCGCACCGACGACGAGCAGTTCATCGACGAGCGCGAGTTTCTCATCAAGCAGATACGCAACATGCCCCCGAACCCCGTTCCGCCGACCCGACAGCTATCTCAGCCCGTATGAAGGATGTTTCACTATTACGAAATGAGCAACAGCATAAGAACAAGAATCAGGGATAATATGAGAAATTAGTCATACAATTAGCAGGCGAGCGAAGCGGCGTGGTCCGGATATATCTTTCGAAGGCAAAGGGGAAGGAAAAGGGGATGGAACAAAAGGGTAGATATCGAAATTTATACGGGCGGTAGGGGAGGGGGGGCAGGCTCAGCACAATACAGTAGACTTTACAGAGAAAACCAGTCATCATAACGGAGATTAACGTTGCATGTTCATGAGGCGTTCAGGAGGGAGGGAAGGGAAAGGAGGGTGTGGGCAAGTGGGAAACAATTTTTTTTTTTTGATAAGGTAGCTTAGAAAGAGAAGGGAAGACAATTGTCATGATTAAACAATACACAATAAATCCGATCATATATGTTTTGTACTTATATATAAAAGATATTTATTATGTTGGTCAAATAGGATGACTCTGGATGCATTGACATGAGATCGTTAGCTAGTATGGGAGTGGGTTCAAAAGGCTTTGATTTATTTTTATTTTATTTTATTTTTCCTGTGCACCTAACCAACCTACCCCTTTTCCCCTCCTGCGTAACGGTTACTATCCATATCTGTTTTTTTTCTTCGATCTGACCTAACCTAGCAGATAATAACCAAACTATCCCGGAACCCTCCAGCAAAGCTCTCTCCCCCCTCACCCTTCTCTACACCTCCACACCGACACAGGTTATAAGTTATACACCCCCTTACTTCTGCTCCCTCTCCATCCACGCCTGAAACTCGCCCTTGAATTCCTCCCGCCAGCGGCTCAGCGGCGGCCGCCCCAGCACCGCATCGTTCGCGTTCCAGAGCATGCGCGCGCGGTCCATCGCCACGGTCACGTCGCCGTCGGGGCACAGCACCCAGAACTGGCCCTCGGCCATCTTCGCCTCGAGGTACTGCACCACCTGCTCGGGGGCCCACGCGGCGGCGGGCTTGGGGCCGCCGCCCGCCGCCCCCGCGAGCCCCGTCCACGTCCACCCGGGCACGAGCAGGTGCACGGCGACCGCGGGCCGCAGGCCCCGCAGGTCGTAGCTCAGGTGCTCGGCCAGCGCCTTGACCGCCGCCTTGGACGCGTTGTAGGCCGGGTTGCCCGGCGGGTTGGTGATGCCTTGCTTGGACCCCGTGATCACGATGGCGGCGGGCGAGGCGGTGCTGGACTTCTCTTTGACCAGCGGCAGCAGCGTGGTGATCCCGTTGAGCACCCCGTACAGGTTCGTGTCGAGGATGCGCTGGAACCCCGAGGGGTCGGGGTCGTCGAAGGAGGTCTTGCCGCTGACGCCGGCGTTGAGGGCGAGGAGGTTGATGCGGCCTGTGGGGGGAGGGGGGTTTGGGTTTGTTAGAAGGGTTGGGGAGAAGAAGAAAGGAAAGGGAAGGGAAGGAATTGGGGGATTGGGTTTCTTGTATGTGAAGGAAATTTGATTTCAGGATTTCGCGTGAAAGGAGAAAGCAGATTTAAGTGCGAATAAGAGCAACTCGCTACATCGCACCCGTTGTCATCGTCAATCTTTACTTTCACTTATCCCGCATCTCTTCATAATACGTATACCACGAATATATATATATATAAACCAGTACTTAAAAGAAGAGGAAGAGCAAGATGAGATGAGAGCTTAGGAGTTTATAATTGAGAATGTACCAGGGAAAATAAGAAGGAAAAGAACAAAAGGGGGGAAAGGAGACAGCTAGGAAAACAAAACAATAGGCACATACCCCCAAAGTCCTGCACGACCTGTGACTTAAGCTTGCTCCAGTCCTCGAGCTTGCTAACGTCCATCTGGATGGTGCTCGCGTCCTGGCCGAGGCTCAACTTGGCCGCCTCGAGGTTCTTGGCGTCCCAGTCAGCGACCAGCACCTTCATGCCGTAGCCGACGCACTTCTTCGCCAGGGCGAGGCCGATGCCCGAGGCGCCGCCCGTGATGACGGCCGTGTTCAGCTTCTTGAAGACTGCTGCCGTTGACATCTTTACTTTGGTTTGTTTTTGTTTTTATTTTTTAGTTATTTCTCGGCTGTCTTCTGAGTTCTGAGAATCTTTTCAAAACATGGGATGAGAGACCGGGAAGGTTGCTAGCACGAAAGAGAGAGAAACGAATACTTATATGAAAGCTATGAAAGAGAAAAGTAGCAGTCAAGAGATTATGAGTTCTTGAGCAATTCGGCGTTAAGATCTTAAATCCCGATTCTGATCAAGGTTGGTTTCCACATGACGTATCTACCTGCAGTATCACCATTATAAGGTTCTTCTTCATTCTATCTAAATGAAATGGAAAGAATATGACCTATGCAGAGCCACAGTGCGACAGCAGGGGATGTGAAAAGGGGGGCATTAGGGAACCACACACCAACAAGTACATGCATCGTCGAATCTTTTCTTCCCAAACAGCGTCTTAGACATAGAAACCATCTCATGAGATAACCAGTACGCCAGGCGCCATGACCAGCTTTACAACTCGGAATGCCTTTCCCCCTTCTTGACATGAAATAAAATTCTCACAAGGAAAGAAAATAACAATAACCAAAAAGGACATGAATGACTACCGCTGCTGTAGTTGAAGGGGCTGCTTTGCGAGCATGACGTTGACACTTTCGCGGGCATTGATGGTCGACCAGACACTATCTCTGCCTCCTTTTCTCCACTCGTCTCCTGTCGCTTCTTCGCCGAGGCCCTTCATGGCTTCTCCCATGATCACTTCCAGATCTCGCTTCTGCGAGCTGAGCCAGTCCCTCACGAACGTGGCCGGGCTTTCGCCAAGAGATGTCAAAAACGTGTGCTTGGCCTTGGAAACATGCATAGCCTGGACGATCGTGGCTAGCTGGTCGTCAAGAGCAGCCGCCTCCTTTAGCATATTAGCATAGCCGGCATGGTTGAGGAAGGATAGCATTTTCTGGCGTAGTGGGTCGTCGACAGCAACGCGAACATCGTAAACAGTCGGCTGGGGGTCTTTGTGGAATTCTTCATCGACTCGGATGGTGTATGGGAGCTGGACAGGTGGTAGCGGTCTTAGATGCGGAGCAATATATTCTTGTAGCCTGGGAATATAACCCGTGTCGATTTTAAATGCCTAAATGTATGGTTAGCCATTCCGTATGAGCAGTGGTATTCGGTGCATGCATACATTTCTTAACAGATCGTCGCAGCGGAAGTTGCGCTTTTCCTCGTCTTCTTGCAAGCCCATGAGCTTGATGTACTCCCAAATGCCCATGACAATGTCCTGCTGCGTGGCCTCGGTCATATCGACGATCTCCTCAAGCTCTGGGCTCACTGCATACCGCTCCGGCTCTTCGTGTCTAAAGAGGTTAATGGTGATGTTGATGTTCTCGTCACCGCTACGCTTGAACGTCAACTCGTCGAAGTCGGCAGCTGCTGGGAGGTTGGACGAGCCGCCAACTCGTTCTGGCTTCTTCCATTCAACACTCTGGTCATCCCCTTTCCGGTTGACTGGGAAGTCGACACTGAGCGCCTTAAAGAAGTGGGAGAATCGATACGTCGGTGCCTTGGAAGCCTTGGGCTTTGCATCAGACGGGCCATCTTCGTCCATGCGGTCGGGATCGTCGCTATTTTCTTTGCTTGATTCGCTCGCATCCTCCTTCCCGAGATCATCATCGTCTTCCAGAAGCCGACCTTCAATCTTGACGCGATAGGTGGGCTCGAGGTTGGAACTGAAATCGAAGGTGTCGACGTTGAGACCGTTGCCCTGCCAGACTTGGTCCTCGGTAGTGTTGGTGATCCATATGCGAAGCGTCTTCCACCGCTAGAGGAAATGGGTTAACAGCAGCGCTTGAAGCCATGCGAAAGCGTCGACTTGGTCTTACCTTCACGCTACGATTCACCGAGTCAACAATGTCGAGGCGTTTCCTGGTCATAGTCGCATCGAGACGCCTCTCAAATTCGCGAAGCTCGCGGTATCTCACAGCCATATCACCGATAGTACATTGGTCGATGTTGTCGGGGAGGTTCTTGTCTGTAGGCTTGCGACTGCGTCGCTTAGCATACTCGACCTGTAGGGCAGCTTGCTGCTGCTCCCGGACGATCTGAGCCTGGGTCAAAGGGAGAGAGTGATGGGGCGTGCCGGAAGACATCATGGGACCTATAGCATCCACACGCGCGCGCACACACAGTTAGAAAAGGGGATAATAGACGGAGTAGACGGAGAGGGGGAAAGAAAAAAGAAAGAAAAAAAGAGAGAGAGAGAGAGAGAGAAAAGAGAAAAGACCAGGGAAAAAAAAGAGAGACAGAGAGAGAGAGAGAGAGAGAAAGAGAAAGAGAGAGTACACGATGATGGAGCGATAGAAGATAGAAGAGCTAGTAGTGTGTAGGTAAGTTATGGTCTGTGGAGCTATGTGTGGGGTGTTCTAGAACGACCAGCACAGTTATTTAAACATATATAACACATAACACGGCATTAACATGTAGCGTATAAAGATGGAGATGGAGATGAAAATGGTCACATACCAATGCCTCCTCGACGCTGGTTGCCAGCATTGGTAGCGCGCTGCGACATCTGCTGCTGCGGGTATGGGCGGTAGCCAGGCTGCATCTCGACTGGGCGTTATTTTGTGAGACGGGATTTCCTCGTTGGTTCTTTTGCCTGAGTTGCCACCACGATCGCGATGCGCGTTGGGATTGGGGGAAATAATAATAAAAAGAAAAAATAAAAAGAAAAAATAAGAAAAGAAATAACCTGATGGGGTGTGTATCGGCCGATGCGATGGGGGAAATCGGGAAATACGCAGATGGAGATGGGGGTTAGACCCAGGTAGGTTTATTTCGTAGAAAGATTTTTAGGAAATTTTGAATTCTCACGAAATCGCGTTTCCCTTTGAACCTTGTCGCGCTGAGAAGAACTGGTTTACTAAAACCAAGGCTAGGAAATTCCCGTCACTCTTGTTAGTAACAATAATTATTATGTACATAAGCACTTCACTCCTAACCTACTGTAGTTAACTTACTAGCAAGTACTAACATGAACCTAGGTCAAATTCGTCAATTAGCTCATGAAATCCAGCTAACTATAACTGTACTAGTCCGTAGCTATTTAGTATGTACAGTTGTAGGTCAATATTTTAGTGTAGTAGCAAGCCTTATTAGCCTCCAGCTAAGCCTAGTCATTCCACAACATGTATATATACTAGGTATCTTCTATGTGAAGTAGGTAGTATCAGGTATGCACGCACACCCACCTCTCAGCTTCAGCCATCTGCCCTTGGCATCTGGCAGCAGCTGTTCATCGTACATATCTACTACATATATTGCTTCATACATATGCAGCAGTTATGCAGGTAACCATAAAGTAATCCCATAAGATCGATCACACGAAAAAAAAAAGGTTGTCAATTCTCTAGAACCCCCCCCTCCCCTTCCCCCCTTTTAGCTGATTCGTACATACACTACTAATCTAGCATCAAGTCTTTTTTCTTTTTCTTCCTTTCCTTTTTTTTTGTGACAGAACAACCCTCTTTTTTTACTTTTTCTACTTAATACCACCGTAGTAATGTAGTCCCAGTAGGGTAATGTCCTTGACGTGTCAAATGTATGGAATTGAAAACCTCCAATACAAGTACGAGGATGACATACATGCCTGTCTCCTCTCCCCCCTTTCCGACTGCATCTGTCTACCATCCCTAACGAATCCATGCCAACATACCGCAGTTTTATATTAGGGAATGTGATCAAGTAGGTAGCCGTTGCGTGTGTTTTAACCCCCTCTAATCCATCTAGAGCCCGGTGCGATGATAACTGATAATGTTGATGACAAGAATTTTTTCGTTTTCTCTTTTGTAATATAAAAAAAATGCATAGCTCAAAGGCAACGCGCATGCAGGTAACAAGGTCTACAAGGGAAAACACCCATAATATGATATGTGATATAGGTCTGTTTCTTGATTTGGAACATTTCTCTCCAAAGAGCACCAAAAAACTACCAGAAGCCGACGCCTCGCTAGAACATCCGCATATGGAAAAAGAAAAAGGAGCTCGGTTAGCCGCACCGGACCCCTAGGTGCGTGAAGCTAGAACACTGCGATAATACGAGGTTTCCAAAGCATTAATTCTAGGTCAATATTGGTTAGAAGGCAGACCCCAGACCTTGTTTGGACTGCCGTTTGCTGAATCGATTCCGTTTTGTGCTTGCTGCATCATCGAGGCTTGCTTGGCTTTTACTTAGATGGCCGCGATGAGACCTGTCATTAATACCGTAACCATCGGGACCGAAAGTACTGGCTGGGCTCGACATCGAGGATGACATTTCGCCAAATCCGTTGTCGCTAGCGTATGACCCCGAATGGTTCATCGAGAGAGCGAAATCCTTGGCTTGCTGCAAACATTCAAGCCAATCCTCTGGGGAGGGCCGCGGAGGGTCGAGAGATGACGGCGCTTTGGCATCCTCAAACGTGTAGTGGTATCCACCCTAGATTGACAATATATCAGTATGAAATGATCTGCAAGTGCTAAAGAGAGGAAACCTACCGAGTCGACACACCAGACCGTCTGCCCCTTAGCATCTACCTGAGTCTTCCACGAGCAGTCGGGTGCCAGAAGCGATATCTCTTGCTTTGCCTTCTTCTCCTCGCCCCCTGCCGGGGCTAGCACGATCCTCCCACTTGATGTAACCATAACAAGTCTTTGCCTCTTTTTCGTCGTGCTGCCACCGAAGAAACGGGCAAACTTCCTGTGTCCCTCTTCGCCTTTGTTAAACGGGCTGTTCGGTATGGGGGCAGACAAGACCATCAGATCGCCCAGCCTCAGTATCCTCTCGTTCGTTTTTGTCAGGACTGGAGACCACTCGATGTCTAACTGAGAAGGCGGAGGGATATCAGTAATAATCCTCCCTGGTGTGCGCGAACTACCATTGATCCCGTTGCCGCCAGTATGAGGCCTAGATGAAGACTGCTGACCACCGGACATGCCATTCAATTGAATGATCTTCGGTTCCTGAGCTGGAGGAACGTAAGGACGTAACCGAGGGGCCTTCGCCCTCCACAGAACCTTGCCGAATTGCTGGCCGTCGAAAAATTCATGATTTTTAATGTGTTCGATCGTGAGTCGCTGGGCAGGGTCTAGCACTAAACACCGTTCTACTAAATCTCGAGCGGCGGGTGGGAAACCGGCGGGAAATTCATATTCGAGATTGACAATCTTTTGGAAGGTCAGGTATTCGGAACCTGCTTTGAAAGGCGGTCGACCAGCTAGAAGCTGGTATATAATGCACCCGAACGCCCAGAGGTCACTCGCTTTACAAGCGTTCTTGTTAGTAAGAAGCTCGGGACTGACATATTCAGCCGTCCCCACAAACGATGCCGCCCGGCTATCGTCTTGATCTTTGCCCCTGGAACTGGTACCGGTGTCTTCAATTTTTGGAGGGGGTTGTGGCGCCCGCGGATCACTCAACAACCTCGCCGTTCCAAAATCTGTGATTTTGACATGCAATTGGTCGTCCAGGAGAACATTCTCGGGTTTCAAGTCCCGGTGTATGACGCCCCGTGAGTGCATATACTCGATCGCATCTAGGATCTGAGCCCCAAAGAACCTTGTGCACTCCACGTCAAAAGTGCCCGTCTTTTTCAGAACACCTAGCAGTTCGCCTCCGTTGCAGAGATCCAGGACATAGTATAGGGAGTTCTCGTCCTGAAACGTGTAGTACAGCCGTACAATTCCAGGGTGCTCCGTCAGACGATTGAGGGTGTCCTTTTCAATGTTAACGTATTTGATTTTTCGTTCCTTGATAATATGCTTCTTCTCGAGGACTTTGATGGCGTATTCTTTGAGCGTCTGTCGGTCCGTGGCGAAATAAACGGTGCTGTACGATCCCTCTCCTAATATCCGACCGAAGTTGAAATCCCGAACGCCCTTCTTCACCGGCTTCATAACCGTCTTGCCGTTGGCATCCACCTCTTTGCGCATTGATACCGCAGCGCCTCTGTCCTTCCATTCCTCGCTCCCCTTCGACCCGGGAACGTCCGGTGCAAACCCGCGCGGTTCGGGAACGACAGGAACACCAGGAACTGAACCGTAGGCTCCGCCCATGCCTTTCGAGCTCTTTCTAGGAGGTAAAGGACCGCCACCGGCCCCGGGAGGACCCTGGCGATTTTGGTGATAGGATCGATCTCTATGACTTGATTCGCGAGAGGGAACTGAAGGTGCATATTCTGGGGCGGACCTAGTGGCGTCGGCCTTGTTAGGAACATTGAATGCCGGGGCTCTAGAGGGATCTGTTCTTAGAAGATGGTAGGAATTAGCGGCTTGGTCACGCTCAGCCGCCGTTGTCGTGTTGTACATGACAGATGCAGGACGCGTAGACTGATTTGTATAAGCTTGCGGCCCATTTTGTGCATATGCAGACATCTGAGTTTGGGAGTCAGTTTGCAAATCAGAGGTGTTCTTTGCAGGGAAGTCTGCGGTCTGCGATCTATTTAATCTTGGTGGTAGTGGATCGGGATCGGAGAGGACATCGGCAGCGGTTTGAGTAGTAGAAACTGGTGCGTCCGAGTCGGTAGAAGTGTCTTGTTGAGGGCTCGGGGTAGCATCGTCGGGGTTTGCTATACGTAGGCCGCCGAGGGCTCTCGATAGACTCAAGTCGTTGTTCATGGTGGCCGGGAGAAGAAGAAAGGGGGAAGGGAGAGGAAGGGGGGGTTCAGGGATCACGGGCTCCTTAGTAGTGGTTCGCACACGATGGCGCGATCGAACAACACGTAGAGTAGACGAAGTATGGGAAATGTCCTCGACAGCCGTCGGGGCAATTCTACGTCGGGAAATTCTAGTATGATGAAGGGCTGGAGGAGGTGGTTGATCGTCCGCGGGACTGAACCATCGAGGGGTGTTCGGATATCACGAATACCAATACCGGCGTTGTCCCGATATCCTTCCCGCCAAGCATCTAAAGGGGGAGGGGAGGGGGGAGAGAAAGTTCACAGCTTCCAGGTCAATGGTTGCGGTGCCCTCTGACAGGACCCGACCACTAGCAGTACTGAGGATGCTAGTGCGGTGTGTTCTCGTATCGATGCGTCTGCAGTCGAGTGCATCAGGACGGGACAGGACAGGACGGGAAAGGATTTGAGGTGGACTGTATGCAGAAAGCGCTTCGTCGGTTGTCTAGAGAGGCAGAGCGAGGTAGGGAGAGAGAGACAGAGACAGGGAGGAACTGTGGTATTTTCTTTTTCTTCTGCTGTTGCCGCAATTCCCAATTCAAAAAAAGGGTTATTATTGTCTGGGAGTATGTAAAAATCTCATACGGCTCAATACATGGCTGCAGCAAAAAGAAAGAAAAAAAAAAGTCGTAGGTGTAGGTGTAGGCGTAGGCGTAAGGCGTGGACGTGGATGGTGGATGGTGGATGTGGTGGTAGACGTGGGTGTGGGCGTGGATGAAGACGTGGGCTGGAAAGTGGAAGTACGAGAAATCAATCAGAATCAAATGCTGGCCCCAGCTGTACTGTACCTACTGTGCTGTACTTGGTCGATACTAATTTACCTTAGGTAAAGTTGGGCGGTTTTGTTAGACTAACATTAGAATTATCCGCACCTGAACTGGCAGAGTGGCAGATCGGACGACATACTGCAGAAGAAAGGGAAAAATGACCCCTGCCCACCGGTGATTGGTTCTTTTTTTTTACACTGATAATTACGCTACTAAAAGCCCGGTTTAGTGGCTCTGCAAATCCCCCCCCAGCATCCCCTAAGCTTTTCTTTTTTCAGGGTTCAATTCAACAGTTTTTTTCAAGTTCAGTAGCGCTACACTATTGCTATGTAACTTCGATTAGGTACTATGTATGTACATACCTAGATATATAGTTCAGTAACTTACACTACATAGCTCCCCCAAAAGCTTATCAACTATCCATTAAATACCTATGTACATACAACCACAATAAACGACATGACTTGACTAGATTCCTACATACCTACTATCTCTTTTTTTTTCCAATGCTTTGTTGCGGTGTACAGTGGCGTAAGTAGGTACAGTAATGGATCGACAAGTGGGAACTTTCGTTAACAAAACAGGGTGGCCTACTTACATAGTACATCGCCTAAACCTCAGCCTCATCATATTGTCTAAATCTAGATATTGAACCTATCTTTTCTCTATTAATGATCTAATGTCATTGTTTTTCTTCTCTTCCTTTCGATTCTCTCTTCCCCATATCGAAAGCTTTTTTTTCTCTTTTTTAACTTATTAGAGAACAAATTCTAAATATACTTCTTTATGTATCCGTGCATTGGGGCTGAATGCTATCTCTCCACTCGTATTCCCTTTCCCCCTTTAAGGCCAGGTACTTAGTACCTACACTAACCTAGGATGATTATAGGTAAGTCCTTATGTAGCTATGTATCAGTATGAACTACAACACTTGAGCTGCTATACATTACAGAGTATAGTAGTTAACTTATAAGTAGGATGTAATGCTTAGATGCTCTGCACTAAGTACACAAGGTGTCCCATTTGTTAGCAGCTATGCACCCGTATAATTACCTTAAAGGGAGAAAAAGGTGTCAGGAATACGACTCTTATACTTTGCAGGTACTTTACAGCTAAGATCTCCTGCGCAACCTCAGCTTACGAGGCACAACGTCACTAGGTTAATCATGCTTTTACGATCCCATCCGAGTCGCTGGCTAGAACAAATTAGGCATGGAGTAGCCTAGCTCCTACGTGGTGTAGCTAAATTTATAACTACCACAAGGTACATAGCTGAATCTATATACCTCGCACTTACTATACTGTAGGCATATCCATAAATGCATAGTAATTAGGTGAGATATATTGACATACATTATGTTATATTCCGATATACTACATAACGTACTGGACAACATCGCTGTACAACTTTATCTATAAAGACATAACCTACATATACTGTACTTGTCTTTTTTTGCATCAAAGAAAATGACAAGGTGAGAGCCGAGGTGGACCACACTTATTAGACATTAGATATTGAAATATGGTGTATCTATTACACCCAGGCCTTGAAGAAGGTAGGGAGAAGCACTCTAACATAGAAATTACACACATTGGAACACGATCGTTGTGTGAGTGGGCGAGGTTACGAGTTGACGTACGTATTGCTCGACGTACGGGTACCTATTCCGCGTAGTCACTTCAATGTTTCTTATTGAACTCATAGGTATCATTCTTGGCTCTCCTCTTTTACATCATCACCACGTTTTCCCTTTCCAATCAGTGGTCACCTTCTTACTCGCACCTTCTAGCACGCCATACGGGCTTGCCCCCTCCCCCCCTTTACATGTCTCGTCTCCATAATGAAAGAGAACAGAAACTGCGTCCACGTTCTTTGAACCACCATGTCTCTATATACCCCTCTTATCACCCAGGCTTGGATTACCGCATCCGCAGTCCTCCTCTTGGGACTCACATGCTTTGGAACATAATGCTGCGTCTACCGCCAACTACCATCTCCTTGACCATGATTGAGGTCAAGGAGTTTGAGCGGCATCGTCGTTTTAGAAAATACCTTGCTAGAGAGGATGGTCTCAGACAGCTTCCAGTGCGAACTGTGATCAAGGACAAGACAGCCACGGAAAGTCATGAGTCAGACCATGCCGAATTGAACCAACCCCAATCCGAGGCGGTACCTCAGCCATCTCCCAAGACGGACCTTTAGGAGAGTCCAAAATTGATGGCTTGTCCCCCGCGACGACCTCACAAGCAGCGAAGTAACCCTAGCGAGATCAATTCTCAAGACAAATCGAGTTCCTCCCAGAGTGTAATTTCGAGCTCATCGGTCTCTGCAATGCCAGAACAACCGAGCTGGCTTTCCCTGCCCATGACACTTCCACCGCCGTTTTCGATGGGAACACGTGTGGTCTCGGATGCAAATTCTTTACCTTCGGTAAGTCTACGTTACCTGCCGATAGCTCGGTCAAAGCTGATCGCATGGGGCATGTAGGTTAGTATCGGTATTGGGACACAGACGCCACAGGAAGACGCGGCACAAGAACCGCCAATTACTCCTCCAAGGCAATCATCTCTGAGGAATCTGGAAAGCGCCGCACGTGCAAGCACTCCAACTAGCCAACCCCGGGCTATATCGGGGCCGGGATCGAGATCGGGATCGCAATCAACGCCCTCGCATCAGACCGGAGGTGGCAGCGGAAGGGCACGGCTTTTCAGTTCGGCAGCAAGATTTGTCGAATCGATTATCAGGCAGCCCCGGCATAGCTCTCAAGAACTCCCAATGGAAGATACAACTTTAGAGTTTGGACCCCCTACGAGAGATGACGACGACGACGACGACGATGATGATGATGATGGAGAGCACACAACCGTGGACAACAACCGACTCAGGATCTACAACGACTCACTTCCCGCGTCGTCGCAACCACAGACTCCGCAAAATCTCCCCGAGGCACGACATCGAAGCCGCCTCCATGGAGCGTATACAGCCCCTCTGCCACGTGTAGCGAGGCGTCTCACGTATCGGTCTAGTACTAGCAGAGCCAGGCAAGATAGCAGTCACAACCCCTCAGGCCTCGATACTCCAGGATTCCGAGGTCTTTATGGAGGCATAGAGAACTCGGAAGACTCGGCGCTGTTCCATGAGGCATCTATCTTTCACGAGGGCGATTCTTCGGACCAGACTAGAGATGGGGACCAAAGACAGTCTATAGGTCATGGTTATGAGACTGGAACATAGAAACACTGCTAGGTAATGCATGATAAACTCATCATTTAGCTAGGTTAGCATATTTTAGTACGGGCCACATAACCTGCTCGATAACTCTGACTTAATGGGCAGATTATCTGCATTGGCGCAATAAGAAAAGTTCAGGTGGGCAATTATAGGACAGAATTGCTATCGTGGAGGGTTGTATACTTAAAACGCCATTCCTTTCCGAGTTGCTTGCCACATATTGGCGACGACTAATAATGGAGGACTGACGGATGGGAAGAGGGTGGGTTAACGTGTCAATGGGAGTTAGTAGGTACGTGTATTAGGTGGTGTTGGTATATACTTATCGACAAAGGGGTGGGTTATGATGAAAACGGTTTTGAAATGACGGAGACCGAAAGAACGATAATAAAAAATTTTTATCCTCCTTTTTCATTTCGATGTCACAGCAACAGGGTGAAATTCCTATTCGCTCCATACCTAGGTAAAAGAAGCCTTGCCATGATTCATGTCCTTACCTACAAACACTATTGCCTAGGAAGGCTTACCTACATACTACCATAGCTGGCAAGGTTAAGAGGTTCCATTCTTTTCTCCATCGCCCATCACGGGACAAATCACGATAGGCAGGCAGATTTCCGTCCTCCATAATTCTCCACGGGTTGGCGACCAGTTGCTCTAGTAATAGCACAGAAGTACCTAAGTACCAGGATGATGAATTGGATGGGTCTCGTCCGGCAACCTGTGCGGATGTTTAGTGCTTACTATATATCCACACTGTATATAATGTCGCAATCGGGGGGCAGTTTTTCCGAAGCATGTGCCGATTTCAAAGCTTGACTGTGCATTTTCACTGTACACTGAGTTGAAGTCACTGATCTGTTGGCGCTGCACGGGACGGGCGGGAGAGCTGGAGTGCGGAGCAGATGACCCATGGATATCAATTGTTCATGCTAGCCCGATTAGGTGGGCAACAAGTTCAACATGTTCTAAGCCCATACGCAGTACCTAAGTACCTTTTCCAATATTTGACCATAGTAACGGTTTTATCGGGTTTCTCCGATTCCGGCCTAGGAACAGCTGGGGGGACCCTTTTAAAAGAAAAGTGGACACTGACCAATAAAAACTGGTCATAGCTAACCCTCCACATGCCAAGCTCAAGGGGTGATCCTAGCAGAAGCCGTAGCAACGTTAGGCCAATCACGGCATCGATTGCGCATCCTCTTGCTCTTAAACCTTGGTCGCCTTGCCGAGTGGTCTGCACCCCCCCGATTGCCAGATCTTTTTCTTTCTTTGGATGGTCTGTGCCGTCAACCTTTTTGACGTACATACTGACCCACACCTTACTTTTGCGACAGAAAAAGACAAGAACTGACAGACAGACAGTGACGGGACCAGGCTTGGCTTGGCTCTCAGTCTTTTTTTTTTTTTTTTGCGCCTTTCTTTCTTTTCCTCCTCTAGCGCAAGTCGTTCTCTCTTGTCTCACAGGAACCATCTGTTTCCTCGCCTACGCTAAACCCCCAGCACTAGCGCCATTCCCGATCTATCCCTACCGTCTTTCTTACAATACACACATACACACTTACATACACACACACACACACACACACACACACCCACCACGCACTTACACACCCATCCTTGTCCTTCTCCCTGCCTTTACATGCAGAAGCTCTCTCTCTCTCTTCCTCCTCTGTCCTCTCTGCTGATGCTGCTTGCCTTCTTTTGTTCGCTCTTCCCTATTTCTTACACGACTCTGCCCCCATCTACCATCCCATCCAGCCATATCTGTGCATTCCCGTCCTCATATATTTCATCCCATCCTCGTCCTCGTTCTTACTACTAACTTATACCCACACACTGCCTCTCTCATAAATACCTATCCCTCCCCATCCCCTTCTTCCCTTACCTCTTCGTCGTCCTCAACTATCTACCTAGTCGCGTACCTCTTACACGCGCTTATACACCCATTCATCCATCATCACCATCGCATCGTCATTACCCTATACCATCGTCCTCACTTCCTCACCTCCATTGCCGGCCTCGTGCACGCCAATTCTGCCTCGTCCTCCTCGTTCCTCACGGTGCCATAACCTACCCACCTCATACTTCTTCTTCTCTAACCTCTCCCCTCACTCACTTCTTCTAGATCAATTAGCCTAGGCCCATCTTCATTATCGTTGTCTTGTGGCATCCACCGACCCCATCACCAGTCCTGCCCTAAACCACGAAAACGACGGCACGAGACTGTCACATATAGCCTGAAGTTTAGGCGTCTAACCATATTTGTTGTGTATCTCACCTGAAATCTAGTGCTAACAGGTCAAAAATGGCATCTTTCGAGCGTACCTCTTCCCCCGTACTCACCATGCCACCCAGTGCTGCCCACCAAGGCGCGTTCGGCATGGCCTCCTTTCCGCGTCAGTCCTCTCCCCTCAGCCGACTTCAGTCATTCGGTGCACCATCACAAAAGCTCCAGCCTCATGCTCCAAGCTTTTCAACAGCCGGACGTAAGCGATCCAGGGACGAGGCTGCCATCAACCTCGACGTCGAAGAGGCCAAACTTGAGACGATTGAACCCGTCAAAGAGCCCGAAGACGGTTGGATCTATGGTGAAGGGATGATGCTTATCAAGTCACCCTCGTCATACGTCGCCGATGCAGGTAGCCAGTCCGGTACCTGGGTCGAAGAGAAGGCTGCGGACCATGAACGCCGTAGAAACGAAGAAGCACGAGCCATCAATCAACAAGATCGACCATCACTCAGAAGCAGCAAGTCTCAACGTCTAGACATGAACGCCGTCTCAATGCCCCAAAACGACCAACAACTAAACCGTGTCAGCCCAGTTCGCGACTTGGACCCCAACTCTTCATCTGGCATTTCTGTCGACACCAGCAACCAACCGATTGTAGACAACTTCACTCTCCACCTGGGCATAGGATGGCGTCGAATCAGCGAAGACGAGCACATCCAGGCGGCTGCTCGTGGCTGGGCACGGTACATTGAGAACCACTTTCCTGTGACCAACGCCCGGATCCAGCTAGAAAGCAAAGGGCTTCAGTCCTACCTTGTTGAGGCTTCAGAAGGATTCTTCCTCTTTGCCGAAAACCTACGGCAAGGTCAGCTCGTCAGCAGAAATGTCGACCAAATGCTGGCCAATCTCAGGATGAGTCCTCCTGTCTTTGAAGGACACGAAGTCATGTGTGCAGCAGAGTCACCTAAGCCTACTGAGATGGCCACACCCCAAGAAGCCATCATGGTAGACATGGACATGAGTTGAAAGTTCGGCTGATAGAGATGTTTCTGAATGCGATTGGGATAGATGCTGGCGTAGCTTGGTAGGTGGTATCTTGGGATCGGCTGGTCTGACTGGGGAAACTCGGATTTTCTTTTTTCTCTTTACGCCCTTAACGGTTGCCTTTATTTTACAGAATTTCGTTCGCAATGTTTACCACGCTAAAAAAAATCTCATTATGGATTTCTCTTTTTTTCGGGAACGGTTTCCCATCGGGTCTGTAAGCATAGCTTTTGTACGATAAAAGAATTTCTATCCCGGTTAATTCTTCGCATCTGAAATTTAATACATAAACAATCTACGAACAAGTACTCAACTTCGAGCGGGCAGATCAAGTCTTATAAGCCTGTCCGCTGTTCAAAGCGCCGGGTTTCTACGAATAGGCGTTAGGCAACAATTGGGCCTCCCTTCCCACGTGTTCCAGACAAGGGACCGACGGCTAGGCCAGTTAAGACCAGGTATTCTTCCAGGATAAATCTTTGAATGCACAATGTAAGACTGAGACTAAAATCTACAAAATCCAGTTATATATAATACTTAATGATGGCTATAATGAAATAAGAATAATACCAAAAAAAAAAATCCAGAGAAGGAAAACAGAAGATGGTAAAAAGAAGGGATGGAAGACTAGTTGCGGATGGAGTATCTGCAGACACATCCCTAACATACATGGGCTTAGATGGAGAGGAGAGGAGAGGAGAGAAGAGAGCCCTACATAGGGAGGAGGTAGGGAGGAGGTAGGGCAGATAGTGTAAGCAAAGCGAAGCAGGCAAGGTGATGTGCAAGCGGCACACTGCCTACCTACATAACCTTACAGACAGAAAGGTTATGGTCATGCACCTAATAAATGTACTTAGGTACATAGTATCTATCTATCCTATATAACCTAATATGTGCGTAGCCCTTTTCCTGTTGGTCTGTTACTTGAAGTATGAGTGGACACTTAATCACCTTGCATCCGACGGGAGTTCTTTACGAATGGAGAGGAAAGTCCGGATGCGGTTTATCCTCGGTTAAAAAAATAAAAAAAATAAAAAAAATAAAAGGCTTACTAAAGGTCTTATAACCAGTCATCTGAAGTCCAGAGTGCCCTGTAGTAGGATAGTTGCAAGAGGAGATGGTAATGTACCTAATATTGGAAGTGTATGTAGGTATGCGTAGTACAAAGGTAGGTGTGTGAATGGATGTGGGTCACCGGGTATACGCTATTCAGGTAGGTAGGCAGAGAGCAGGCAGAGCCAGGCAGAGCCAGGACCTTACTGGGATCGGTTCGAGGCACTCATGGCGGACAGCGATCGATTGGTCAACGGCGAAAGTGAGGCGCTTGGACCAGGCACTTAAAGATGCCCCGAAGAGGTAAAGTGAACTGCAGCGAAAGCTGAGAAGTGGATCTCGACAACGGTATCGAAGCTTATCGATAGGCTAATACCCTCATCTTCTCGCTGCAGAGGGAGCCGATCGCTGCATCTGGGTTTTACTAGTGAGGAGGTTGCTCATGCGACCAGACCTTTTTTTTCTCTCTCTTCCCTCTTGTTTTTTTGTGCCTTGTCCGCTTGCTCTCTTTTTTTTTTTTTTTTTTTTTTTTTTCTTGAAGGGACCCCCAGTCTTTGCTAGTTCAGTTGTTTTGCTTTTTGTCGCCCTGCCGCCCTGCTTGGAGTCGCTGCTCTTACACTACCAGCTACTTACCGACACTACTAGGTACTAGGTACTACTACTACACACATACCTCCTCTCCCTCCTACAAGTACCTAGACGACCAGGGGTGTGTTAGCCACCACGGTGTTGGCTGGTTGGTGATTGTTTTTTTTTCTTATGTGTGTTCGAGATAGGTGTGTGTGAGAGCTAAGCAAGTATTGGAAAAGAAAGAGAGAGAGAGATAAGCTGGATTTGGCTGCATCATTGGCACTCTCGTCCAAACAACTGCCTGCAGCAGAAGCCGTCTTGGAAATAAAACTGGGTTGGTTTATTATTTCAGGTCGTGCAGCAAGACGAAAGAAAAAAAAAGATAAGAATAAAAGAAAAAGAAATCAAGATCATATAAACAAGACCAAAAAAAAAGGACACGCGCGAAACGCGACGCATGTCAATGCCTTCGAGAATGGTGTCTATAAGGGCAGTTTTTATGTTATCTGCACCAAGTTGATTCACTTTATTACATGCATCCCATCGTTTATCATCGTCCATCAATCTATCTATTTTTTTTTTCGTATCGTTCGTTCTATTTATCTGATCGCACGCACACACAACAACGCACGTACACACTCATACACATAACATAAAAATAACATACACACGCACGTACAGCAACTTAAACAAACCAACATTTAACATTCTTCTGGGATTTTCCTCGTTTTAATCTTTTTAAACCTTTTTTTTATTCTTTTTCTTTTTCTTTTCTTACCCCTCCCCCAACTTTCTTTTTTAAAAAGACACTAACAGACTATTCACTTAAATACCTCTGTGTACACTATATCTGTGTTGGGTGTACGGTACATGCGTCCTCGGCCGCCTCAACCAGCCATCCAACTTATTCCAGCCAGCCAACCCAGCCATTTGTCTTTTACATCAGGTACGGAGTATATTGTGGCAACAACCTCGATTAAAAAAAACACAGCCTCAATCAAGAAAACAGAAACAGTCACAAAAAAGAAAAACAATAAGAGAAAAGAAAAAGAAAAAAGGAAGAAGAAGAAATAACTAGATAACTCATCTCCTCCACATTTGGTATTCCATTCCGAATTCTGTATGAGCTTGAGTTACTACCAGGTTACTGGAAATAGCGGCAGAGCCAGAGCGGGTCCTTGCACAATCCAGCAGCGGCAGCACGCAGTACTTAGTAGTATATACTTATACTATACTATACCTACACTACTTACTCGGCAACAAGATATCGCTGGCAACCAAGTGGACTCGCCGCAAAACTACACCAAAGAGGGTCTGATCTGATCGCCTCCCCTCCACCAGACTCCCACTGGACTTACCGATTGAGGGAGCCAAGGTTAAGAGGATTGGTTCTTTTTAGCTCTTCTTTGCTTTCATCTCAACTTGGTACTCCTGGGTCACCTACTCCAGTTCTCTCATTCATATGAAATCCGAAAAAAGAGTTTGTTCCCACTATTACTACAACTACTACTACTAGTAGTATAAGTCGTTCTGGCTTCCCCTCTCGTTGCTGTCGCTATCAGGGCTAAAAAAAGGAGATAAGAGAGGGATAGGTACGGTGATACCTAACGAGTGATTTGAGTGTGAGTTGAGTCGAGTTGAGAGGGAAGATAAGAAGAGGCGGAGGAACTACATACAGATGAAGAGCCCCTTATGAGTTCCTCCTCGATCGTCGCTGTGAATAAGAAGCGCGTCATCCTTCAAGAAATCTACCCACGCTGGCCGTGCGCGAACAAGTCCTAACACCTACCAACCATTGGATTTTCATGACGATCTATTACAACTGACTCGACTTCGCCCGACTAAAGCGAAACCAAAATCCACCATAGTCACTCCCTCTCGCATAGCTCCTCCTTCTAGCTTCTTGTCTTCCCCCCCGTACAGCTGTATTCATGGTTTCGCAACCTGACTACAATCATTCCTCCCTGGCCCTCCGCGGACCTGCGTCCGTCGTCTCGGCCCGCCCCTCCTCCCGACCGCATCTCTCGTCGCGCACCAAGCGGTACAACCGCTCCCATGTCGGGGGCACCTCCTACATCCCTCAGAATGAGTTCCCCGTCTTCAGCCACTCCGGCGACGTGGAGATCTTGATAAAAGCCGGGTGCAAGGAGAACAGGTACCTGCTGCACAGGCATACCCTGATAAGATGCTCGGGCTTCTTCGAGGCCAGCACGAGCCAGGAGTGGTCAAGGGCTAGTATGTTACCGTTGCGAGAACCGACCCTGAGGGAGCTTTCGATGATAGGAGAGGAGGACGAGGCTGACATGGGAAATGGTGATCCAGGGAATGGCATACCGCGCGCGCCCTCGCCTCCGCCGCGGAGAAGATGGAGGTACGAATTAGATCCCGGGACCGAAGGAGACGACATACCGATGTTGGTACAGAGGGACGAGCGTGGCAGCAGCAACAGCCACGATGGAGCCCGGAATAATAACAGCGATAACTCGTCGGAACATACAAACTCACTTTTCGGCGGGAGCACCATGGTAGCAAGTACACCGGTCCCGCGCAGCAAGGGAGTGAGCCATGGACATTCAAACTCTGCGAGTTCTTTCTTCCGCTCTGTCGCAAACCTATCGCTCGCTCCGACAAGGGTCTCACAGGATTCATCTATCTGCCAGGCTGATATCGACCTCCTTCGAGACTACGACAACCTCTTCCGCATATTTTATAACTATGCGCCTATACTGGATAGCTTCAATATTGCGGATGCATATGTACAGTGCAAGTCTCTTTTGACATTGGCGGATCAGTACGATGCCCTGGCGGTCGTGGGGCCACGGGTCGACCATCATTTGCTCCAGTTCCAGAGCCGCCTGTGGAAGCAGATCGCCAAGTACCCTATCAGTTACTTACGGCTAGGCTATCTAAGTCGGAGCAAGATTATTTTCCAGGAAGCACTTATCCACGTAGTAGGACAATGGCCCGCGGGCGAGCGCAGCATACGGAACTCGTTCCCCGAGATTGTATTAGATATTATCGAAGACAAGGTCGATGAACTCGAGGAGACGGTCAGCCGCATCGAGGGTCGCCTCTTCCGCCTCAATTTAACTAATACACGAGGCGACCGCATCTCGCCGCAATCCTCATACATTGACTGGCTTGCTGTTTCGTTTTTCCGCCAGTGGCTTGCGGAGAACACCTCTCCACCTCCCCAACCCCCTCCCTCGGCGCTGGCATCCTCCCGCCAAGGGGCCAGCCAGTCGTCTACCCGTGATGCTGGGACCCGTCCCACCGTTCACTTTGCTCCGACCGCAGGTTCAGCCACCGGCGTACCCCCGTCAGCGACGGCCGCTGCTGCAGCTGCAGCAACAATGCCGAGCCTTGCAGCTGTGGGCCGGACCTACCGCACGCTCGGCTCGCCTACAGGCGCCGGCTTCCTCACGCATGACGAGTGCAAACGTTTCTTGAAGCTCACGCCCGAGCTTTACTCGCGCGACAATCTACGACGTTTCGAGAAGCGTATCGATGAGCTCAAGACGGCAGCGCGCGAGATAGTACGTCCATTAATGGGATCTGGGCTCGAGCTCGAGCTCGAACGTACTATAGGTGCTTCTGCTGCCACGGGGAGCAGCGTCGCTACGGGCGCTGTGGCTCCCGGGAGCATGATGGGTTACCTGACCTGTGTAAGGGTCATGGAGAGAGATCTGCCTTGGATTCTAGATGAATAGCCAAGTAATGAGGTCACGAAAATGGAATGATTGGAAGGGTTTTCATGGGGATAGTTCCATCTCCAGTAAAGGACGATAAGGACTTGATATTATTGTAGTAAGGAATGGGCTTTATTCTAAGGAACAAGCAATGGGAAACACAAGCCTGTAAGTAAGCCTGGGACTGGTTATGAATGAAATACGGAAGGGGGGCATTTGAAGCTGTGGGAATCTTTTTTTTTTTGGGGGGGGGGGGGGGGGGGGTTTTAAAATTTAAAAAAAAAAAAAAAAAAAAAAGAATTTATGAAAGAAAAAAAAAAAAAAACAACCAAAAAACCCCCCAAAAACCACAAACAAAAAAAAAAGGCCAAATAGAC